>CP025647.1:4223503-4259897 GCA_003576665.1 Ipomoea trifida | reverse complement strand
AAAAAAAAAAAAAAAACCTAATACAACAATAAAATATACAATAACGCTCCACATCCATTTAGAGAATTTACAAACAAAAAAATAAATAAAATAAAAAAAATTACGAAGTATATATTGCATTGGTAATATATAAAAGGCTCAAATAATTAGTTTTACATTTTTTCCCTCAATTTTAACACCTATTTAACATAAATTTAACAAAAGGACCAAAATTGTACAAAATCAATAGTTAAGGGACTAACTTTGATCAAATTAAAAGTCAAGAACAAAAATTGGTAAAAGTCAATAATCGAGGTCAATTCTGAAATTATCTCTAGAAAATTTTTAAAATAATTCGTACAACCAATATAACCAATTTACTAGAATCAAAAGTTTCCTTGACTGAAAAATCTGATTGATATTAAATTACTAAAGTTTTAAAAGTGAAGATATGAGTATAATCAAGGCACAAAAGTTTATATAATTTTTCACCAATAAACCTCATTGATTTAGTATTCACAAGATACATTGCAAACAATTGTACAAAAGAATACCAGCTCAGTTTATAAGGTATGAAATATGCATGATTTAATGAGGAATATTGAGATCCAGGGTAACAGCAAGAGCATCATCCCTTCTACTTTCATAAATCATCCTTAAAGCCTCACCCAAAACTTCATCTTCTTTGAAAACCTCCTCCATGCACCCATCACCGCCATCGCCACCACTTTCGTCCTCTGAAACCCCGATCAACACAGCCGTTACCCCTCTCATCACGCGCCCCGTTTTTGGTGTTAGCACCTCGGAAACATGCCACACCTTCATGTAACCTGCCTCGGCAGCCCTCAAGTCCTGGAGATTGGCGACCTGTTCTTTCCTCAAGCATACCGTCCCGTTTCTCTTTTGATCTGTGAATTTTGCTACTTCCAGTGTTTTGTGGTCCACGACGATGTGCCTGAGAACGTGGCGCCTCCACAGTGCATCCATGAAACACTGGTATGCTATTTCCACTCGATCTCTCAGCAACTCGTTTGTTAAGGCGAAGGCTTCGGGATTCAGAGCATTACCCTCATCAATGCTGTTCTCAGCTGGCAGTTCGTAGGAGGAGGACGAGAAGAGGCTCACGCAGAAGATGGAGTCTTTTCCAAGCCCAGCCTCCCATTTCAGCAGAGTTGGATCTTGAGCGTGGAAACATGGTGTCCGGATTTCAAGCCGTTGGATTTCCCTGAATTTCTTCAGGAACCGCACGCCAGAGACAAATGCAACAGAGTCAAATGCGGGGCTAGAGGAAGGCGATGGAAATGATGGGCCAGCGGTGATCTGTCGGAGATAATGGAAGGGCTTCGTAAGCAGGTTGTTCACAAGCAAGTTTAATACATTCTTGGGGAAATTCTTTTGTCTTTCGCCATCTGAAATGGAGGGGTTGGAATAGGAATTAGAATGTGAATCTCGATCAGGAACGGAAAAGGTAACATTGTGGATATTAGGAATAAGGGAGGCAAAGCGTTTGGAGACAAGGTAGCATCTACATAGGCATTTCGCATCCTCTAACCTGTGCAAAATTAAGAGCAAAACTTCATTAGGAAGATCATCGATATGAGCTCCATCTCGATCCTTTTCCCCTTCCCCTTCCAAATTGTCAATTGAAGAATTCCTGTGTTCTAGGTCCTCCATTTTATGTTTCTACCATATAAAACGGAAGGAGAACACAGAAGGGATAACAATATCTCAACCACCCTTTAAAGGGGTGTCCTATTTGAGTGTGGGGTTGAATCTGAATTGACTTAAATCTAACTGGTTACTTTTAATATAACAAGTGTATATATATTTCGTTTCACCCTGAGGTTCCCTGAAATTTTTTAAATATTATTTTTATAATATAATTTATTTTTAAGTTATATTTATTAATCAATCTTCGTGTCTTATATTGTCGTTCAATAGTAATTTTATTTTTGAAAGTTAATTAACATTCAATAGTAATATAGAATATGGTGGAGATAGTGGTGGTATTATAATGATTGTATAATTAAATTATAATTATTTTAATACTAGGTTTTGAAAAACTCTTTGTACACAACATTCATAGGCTTTGTTTAGTAGAGCTTATAGTTTATTTTAAGTTACAAATAAACTATAAGCTTGTTTGGTAAAACAAGGAGAGTTTAAAATAATAGCTTATTTTGAAACTTCAAAATAAGCTACTGACTTTTTAACTTTTGTTTTTTCCTTTTTTAATAATTTACAAAAATAACATCATCTACCCTTCATTAATCAAAATCCTAAATTCCTAATATCTTAGTTTATCCTTTTATAGCTTTTTACACTTATTAGCTAATTCAAGAATTAATTTTACCAAACACTTTAATTTTAACTAGTTAGCTTATTAGTTACTTAGATTTCAGCTTTCAGCTAGGCGTGCCAAACAGAAGCCTTTATACTTTATTCTTGTAATTTGATCTTGAGATTTTCTTTTGACCGCCTATGCACTATGCAGCCAATTTTGACATAATTTCTTCAACAAAATTGGATAACTTATCACAAACTCAGACAGTAGAAGAAAACACGGGGAATAACAAATACCTGAAAATGAAAGTGTCATTGGAGATAAATGGTGAGTCCCTTTGATTTCTGATTGTTCTTCTTTTTCATGGATGTATCTAACAACATAGCAGTCTCTATGAATGGCAATTGAGAGTCGAGAGAGATGACTCCATACTGTAAGCTCTTCCTCTTCGTCATGTAAATATATCCCGACATTGGCCCTGGATCCAACTGAACCACAAAATACATGCTGATCTATAAATTATATTTTTGCTATAAACTCCAATTACGAGACCAGAAAGGAAGACAGAGAAGATGGTACCATAGACAAGAAGTTTAGAAGTTCTTTATTGAAAAGGAGCTCCAACTTACCTCTGAAGTTCATAGCACTGTATGAAGTTACGCTAGCTTGTTAGATACTGTTATTCCCAGAAACCTTAACCTGCAACAAAGAGGACCATCAAAAGGGTTGGGAAGTTTCAATCCAAGAACCATATTTCAATCCAAGTTTCAATGAGACTTTCCCTATGGTTCTTAATTACTCGAGTGACTAACAAGACCTATGCAATTTGGGAGATACACACACTAAGGCTAATCACAACCACCAATGAAACAACTCAAGTAAACAAAAATACAAATACCAACCTTGATATGATATGTGGCGTTGGCATCATTAATATTTGCACCGCTTTCTATTTTATATACAAGAATGATCATGACCATTCACCGTGCCTCCAACATCCCATGACCACTCACCATGCCTCCTGCTGATAAGAGCACTTCTCAAAATATGGGATACAGTTGGGAGGAACCATAATGTTTATAAGTTGAAAATAAGTACAGGAATTCTTCTTTAAAAAAATTCCAAGGCAATGGTGTTTGGGTTGAAGGTTCCCACGTTACAATTGCTGGATAACTTTTACAAAACTTTGTGACAGAATGTTATGGCCATTTAAACGGGTTTGACTGATGCCACATATTATACTACTTGCCATCCATTTTATTGTCAGCAGGTAGCCAGCAAATATCCTGTTTAGGAGAAAAATTGGTAGGATTAAAACACAAGTTCAGAAGCAAAACACGAAAATGTCATAATATATTGTCCTGTAAAATCAAAACATCATTTATCTGAAACTTTGCATATTGAAAACATTAAACTTTGAGAAAATGGACTTTTAGGCATCTTAGTTGTGAGCAAAATGATAAGGTTCCATTTATACTCATTTGAAAGGCAAAACTGTTTTTACTTCATTTCAATTCATTCTTTTGGATCAGGTTCATAATGTCACTCTTAATAATTTAACCTGAATTCAAAAAAATATTAAGAGAAAACAACGCCATATTTGAACAACCCAAAAAACCCGCAACAGTAACAGTAATAAAGATGAAATAATTATATTTCTCCAATTAGATAGTAAATGGAGTGAGAATTTGCTAACCATGTCACACAGACTCTTAGAGAGTTCAAGTGCGTTCTCCCATTGATTTGCCAATATAAGCCCTTTGATGAGGTTAACAAAGATGCTCATTTCTGGAATTTCACCTTTCTTTATCATGTCTGCATATACCTCAAATGCTTTATCAACTTTTAGATTTAGACAAAGGTTCTCAATTAAAGACGCATAAATATTCTTGTCACGATATGAGAATGAAGAAGATGATGAAATTTCTTTATGTAGGTCTGCAGCCACTTCCAGCCTTCCAGCTTTGAGAAAGCTATCAATCAAAATCCTATACACTGGAAAAATGGAAATAGAACTGTTATTGCTCATTTCCTCCAATAAGCCAAGACTGATTAAGTACTCTCGGTTGAAGCCTTCAACAATCTTATGATAGCTTTCCATATGTCTAGGCCAATATGTTTGTTTCATCTCCTCCAGTAGTTGGACAGCCTCATCCAGAAGCCCAGCAGAACAACAGTGCTTGATTGTGACCACATACGTTATGTAATTTGGTGCACAACCCTTGCAACTCATTTGTTGGATGAGGTCAAGGCATTTTTCAACTTTACCAGCTTTACCAAAGCCATCTATCATGGCAGTATAAGTCACAACATTTGGGTGACAACCCTTCTCTTCCATCATCAACATAAGCTTGTAAGCTTCATCCGTCTTTCCAACTTTACATAGACCATCTATCATCTCTGTGTAGATAACAACATTTGGGGCGCAAGAACTTTCAAGCATTTTAGACAAAACTTTTATAGCAAGATCCAAGTGTTTATCCTTAAAAAGCCTATCAAGAAAAGAGCTGTATGTAAAAACACTTGGATCATATCCTCGATCCAACATTCTGGAAAATACTTCCTGTGCTTCATCTATCTTTCCTACCTTGCAAAACCCATCAATTAGTGCATCATAAATATGAATATTTGGTTCTTGTCCTTCTGCTGAAATCACATCCAAAAGGTCACGAGCATCTTTTACCTTATGCGCTTTGCACAGGCCATCCACTAAAGCTCCATATGTAACAAGATTTGGCTTTTCAGTACCGTCCATATCTGTCTTGAAGTACATATCTACTTCAGAAGTGCTAATGCTTCCCTTCATCTTTGCATAGATCTGGCAGGCCTTCTCTACATGTCCTGCTTTGCAGTAGCCATCAATCAAAGCAGTAAAGGTCACAACATTAGGAATACATCCTTCAGACAGCATTAATTCAAAGAGCTGGTTTGCTTCAGAAATCTTCTTTTGTTTGAGGTACGCATGTAAAAGAGCCGTGTAAGTCACTACATTGGGCATACAGCCCTCGCTTCTCATCTCATCAAACCAGCTACGAGCCTGTTGAATTAGGCCAGCTTTGCAGAAACTATCAATTAATATTGTATATGTATAAACATCAGGAACAAGTCCATTCTTTTTCATTTCTTGAAACAGCATGAATGCCTTGTCTATTTTCGAGGCATCACAAAGGAAACCTATAACTTTAGAGTATGTGCTAACATCGGGTATAAAACCCTTTTTCATCATTTCATGAATTACATGAAAAGCGTCCTCAAATTTTTGGAACCCACAAAGACAACGGACAAAATTGCTGACATTGACTTTATTCAGTACAACCCCTCCATCAAGCATTTCCCCATAAATTTTTTCAGCCAATTCTAGCATTTCCTTGCTTGGTAATTCTTCATTGCCACATATACCTCCAATCAATATGTTATACACCACATAACCAGGTTGGCATCCACAATGGTACATTTTCTTGAGTAATTTATAGGCATATGAATAATCCATAGATCTGCAATAAGCATGAACAAGAGAATTAAATATCTTGCGGCTTGGACAGCAACCTTCTAGAATCATCATATTAAGAATTCTCTTACACCTACCCAGTTTTCTCTGGTTCAA
Organism: Ipomoea trifida; assembly: GCA_003576665.1. Classification (NCBI taxonomy): domain Eukaryota; kingdom Viridiplantae; phylum Streptophyta; class Magnoliopsida; order Solanales; family Convolvulaceae; genus Ipomoea; species Ipomoea trifida. The sequence goes on along the minus strand of CP025647.1, from coordinate 4,254,030 downwards.
ACACGCACAAAGTAAAGTCTCATACGTTATTCTATTAGGGACGCATGAACTAGATCGCATTCTATTCAAAAAATCCATAGCCTCCTCAAAAAAGGAACCTTCACACAGCCCAGAAATCATGGAAGTATATGTCACAGTATCAGCCACCAAGCCTTCCTTCTCAATCAAATCAAGGGCTTCTCTCCATTTCCCACCCTTGCACAACGAACGTGTAAAGCAATTCAGTGTATGCACATCCATCTTAAACCCCAACCCCGACATCTCCCTGTAAATCAAAGTCGCACTATCCAACTTCCCCGCTTGCAGAAAAACCTGGATTAAGGCATTGTATGTGACTCTGGAGGGCTTGTACCCAAAATTCTTGAGCCTCCCTAGCTCTTCCAATGCCAAATTCCACAGCCCGTTCCGACAACACTTGAGGACCAAAACATTAAGCAATTTCCCCAGCACCTCCTTATCATCATCCATAATATCATGGAGAAATTGGTCAGGCACAGCCGCATTCATTTCGCTACCGGGTCTACTTACAACAACAAGATCAATTAAAGCATCATAAACAGCCACATTATGACTATACCCAATCTGCCTACCTGCCCACATGAAAAACTTCACACCCAATTCACCATTCCGAATATCTCTCAAAACCCTAACCACCAAATCCGGGTTCAGCTTCTCCCTAAACTGCCTAAGACTTTTATCCCCCAACCCGCCGTTCTCCCTAAGAACACTTATAATTGAAAGGGCAACATCGTCAACACCATCAGAAGTAGACTTACCCTGCAAGGAGTCCTTTAAAAAAGCGAACTCTTGGGGTGAAAACGAATGAGACTCACTTTGATCATCGTCCGCGACCAGTCCAGGGAGTCTAGTATGGTCATCGTCACCACGAGAGGAAGAATTAAATGCATCCAAAAGGGGAGGCGGCGGCGGCGTCGCTTTCCGGCAGAATGAACGGAGGAGTAGTAGATGAGAGAGAGCATTTCGCCTGCTCATTCTCCGGCGACTGTGGTTCCGAGCAGGGTTGCCAAGCTAAATTACATTACAGACAGTACAGCAATATTGGACGGAAATTTTGGAACAAAGACGTTTGAGCCCAAATATTTTCCATTGGGTCATACCTTATAAAAATTCGGCCCAATAACCATATTTGGGCAAATTATTTTGTGCACTCCGCTCCATAATTCATTTAGTTGTGAACATTCAGTATATAAATTGTGAACATTCAATAAGAGCATCCGTAATCTTTGTGGGGAGGAATTTCGGGCCAGTTCCCGTGCCTCCCGGAGCGAACGTGGGTGGATCCCGGACCGTTAAACGGACGGAGAAAAAGACCCGGTAAATTTACCAAAAAATAAAAAATAAGAGCATCCGTAATAGTGGAGTTTTTTTGTGATTTTTGAAGAATTTTTGTAAGTGTGATAAGAAAAAGAAAATAATCAAAATAGGAAGGAAGAAAAAGAAAAGACAAAACAAAAAAAAAAATAGTTTTATTAACAGTATAGATATTGTTTTTACCTTTCCTTATCTGATTAGGATTATTTGTATTCATAGTAAATATTTCTGTTTATCATTCCTTATCTGATTAGTACTACTTTATCCCTATAAAAGTCCCTATATATACTTTACATAACCAAACTATTCTTACCAGAATTAGTCTCTCACCCAGAATATTCCTAAAAGTAAATCGCCCTTATTACATTAGCTGGGAGTCTGGGACTACTACATCAGACGATAGTGAACGCCTTCATTTCCACTTTCCCATTCTCAATCATCATACCAACCCAATCTTTCATATCAGATCACAGCTACAATCCCTAGCTTAATTCATTTTTTCCTTCGGCAACAAACATAAACCTTGAGCCATTTCTCTATCTATATGGCTTCTCATACTAAGACATGCATTGCAGCTTTATCATGTTTGTTTGTCCTTCTCTCCTTCTTCTCGCAAAGCCAAGCCCAATTGTCCCCTACATTTTACGAAAACACATGCCCTAACGCTCTCAACATCATTCGCACTGCCGTAAGGCAAGCCGTGTCCACTGAGCGTCGCATGGCTGCTTCCTTGGTTCGTCTCCATTTCCACGACTGCTTTGTCCAGGGTTGCGACGCTTCTATCTTATTGGACGAGTCACCGACCATTAAGAGCGAAAAGACAGCGTTGCCCAACCTTGGCTCTGTCAGGGGTTATGATGTGATAGAGGCTGCAAAGGGCGAGCTAGAGAAAGCTTGTCCTGGTATCGTATCTTGTGCTGATGTATTGTCTGTGGCTGCACGTGATGCCACTGTTGCTGTGGGAGGTCCGTCTTGGACAGTGAAGCTGGGAAGAAGAGATTCCACCATGGCTAGTCGTACCATAGATCTCCCTAGCCCTTTCGCTAATCTAGATATGCTTATATCAAGCTTTGCAAGCAAAGGCCTTAATACAAGAGACATGGTTGCCTTGTCTGGTGCACATACTCTTGGCCAAGCTCAATGCTTCCTATTTCGCGATAGAATATATGGCAACCATACTGACATTGATGCTGGTTTTGCTAACACTAGAAGACGGAATTGTCCAAAAGACACTGGAAATGGAAATTTGGCACCCCTTGATTTGGTGACACCGAATTCATTTGATAACAACTACTATAAGAACCTATTGCAAAAGAAAGGTCTGCTTCAATCGGATCAAGTTCTATTCAGCGGTGGAGCAACTGACAATATTGTTTCAGAGTACGCAAGGAGTCCTCAAGCATTCCAAGCAGATTTCGCGTCAGCAATGATTAAAATGTCTGAAATTCAGCCGCTCACAGGTCAAAATGGGATCATTAGGAAGATATGTAGTGCTTTGAACTAGCTTCATTTCTTCAATTTAGTTTTTCTTCTCCATCAAATTAATTAATTGTATTTCGTTTCTTCACAACTGTACTGTAGTCATTGATTCATATTTTAGATTATATATCTACAACGCAACATGTACGTTTCTTTTATTGAACATTATTCTAACTAATTGAAGGTTACGTTATTGATTGTCAACAAAGTTTTCTACAAATTACAATTAGAAGATAGAATTTAGTTTGTTAAGTATTTTACTATATTATATTCTTAGATTTATTTGTACTCCGTATCATACAAGCCTCTAAATACAAACTATACAATTTTTGTCTTACGGACGGACCACCCAAAATTTCTGTTCGTCTGAGGGACGGGGTTGTTTTTTTGTTCTTTTTTTTTTTTTAATATATAAATTAATTCTATATAAAATTATTACAATAAAATTAAAAATAAATTTTTAATAAGGTAATTGCCACACCCAAAAAACGTGTTCATTTAAGTTTTTTTTTTTTTTTTTTTTTTTGAAATACGTGTTCATTTAAGTTTAGAAACTTAATTTAAGTTAATTTTTAATTAGATTGCATATTTACTGTTTTGCATGTAATTTGATAACATGTTTAAACCTTATTATTATTATTTGCTTTTTTAAACATTTTTTTTAACATTGCTTTATTTAACAATATAGGGCTCTATCGCATTCAACTCTTCTAACTTTTGATTATTATTACTTATATAATAAAATTTAACCATGAATCTGAGCATTACATTAATTCCCCAATTTTAGTTGTAACATAAAAAAGAAAAAGAAAGTATTAAATTCAGACTAGTTAAAGGGATGACCACTCTGTAACAATTCAGTTCAGAAGGTGATTTGTAATAAGCATAGCATTACATAATGTAATGCTAGTATGAACTGATGTCCTTTCTACCCATCAGTGCAATGAATCTATCCCTAAACACCAAAAGAGGGCATTTGTGAATCAAATTGGATCCACTGTAAGCCTCTTTTAGGAATACACTACTCTTTACACCTTTATTTGTAATGTAAAATATACCGTGTTGTTTGATCAAGCAAAGTAGGAGTTTGGCTGGCAAACGATATTCAGAATGGAATGCCTCGAGTTGAGCAGACGTGAGCCGCTTCTCCATAGTCAAACTCAGGAGTTCATGAAGCACGCCCACCACTCTTTTTCGAGCTTTTGGATCAGCAATGTCAAATCTCCTAGCGTTCAAGTATGGAGATGGGAACTCCATCTTCTGCCATCTCACAACTTCCTCGAGGTAACTCTTGTTTGGCCTGAATCCAGCAGGGAAACTAACCTGAAATGCAAAAGGGCCAGAAAAGTTCCCGTCTTTGGATGTTGTTCTTGTTTCCAACTTCGATTCCCTTTCACACGCCCATCTTTCCTCCCTGGCAGTGACTGCTAATGAAGAATCCCAATTCTCCAAGTGAAGATAATCCCTGCCATTAACACTTTTCACCGAGAAATAATCTGGGTATTTTGAGATCAAAGAATTTTTGTAGTCAGGAGGCAACCCCAATTCATTTTCAATCAAATCAATATTTCCCAATGGCACCCGACAATCAACTGACAACATTAACAACTTGCGTAGATTCTTAATCAGAATGGGCTCCATTTCCACTCTCAATTGGCCTTCTTCCACTGCAATTTCTTTAGCTTTTGTACTCAACATAACTGCCGGAGGTGTTCCACCAGCACAAGTGACATAGAAAATTGTAGGGTACTTCTCAATCACAGTCATGAAATTCCATTTCTGAACAAACCCAACTTCCTTCTCAAGGTCCCTCAGAAGGAGGCTCTGGTTTCTTTGAGACTCGATTATGGATTTTAGCTGTAGAATCAATGACGGCTTTTTCTGAAGGTCCATAACTCGGTCCAGCTCATCAACTCTATGGTAAATTTTCTTCTTGGGTCTCCCTCCACCCATTTTGTACATGGTTTGTAACCACATGTGAGGTGATTTCCTAAGTGAAGCTGGTCTGAATATTTCAAACATCTGTTTCGAATCATGGTTAGAACACACAAAATATAAGACAATAAGCCTGCAAAGAATTTGTTTATCAATCATGATTCAAACATAAAAATATAAAAACTAGTTTAGTTTGGGTGATTGGTTTGACTAAATTGTTTTACCCCCTCTTATGTGCTTACTTCAACTACCTAGTTTTACCCACTTAGGCAAACATTACACTCAAGAGTCAAAGGTCTATCATTGATAAGAAAAAGAAACGAGGTTTCAGAATTTTATATTGAGGCTAACACCAAATCAGCAACACCCCTGGCTTAACTTATATACGCAGCTATCAGTGAAATGCAGTTCTGTTCATTCAGAATTTCATGTGGTTTTCAGAATTATTTAATTTGCTTAAGTAGGCAAACTCAGTTTGTCAGAAATATCCATTAAAAGCAACAATAGCTACTAATAGCTTAAAAGATCTGTAGACATAATTTAGAAAGGAACAAAAAAGAAAAACTTACGCTCCACTTCGGAGGACAGACGAAGGCGATCGAGACATCGGAAGAGACAAGCAGACGATCGCGACTTCGGAAAAGAGAAGCAGACGATCGGCGATTAACGGAAGAGAGAAGCAGATTATCGGCGATTCACGGAAGAGAAAAGCAGTCAGATCGCGATTTCGGAAGAGAGAAGCACGCACTTAGGAAGAGAGAAAAATGAGGGTTGCAGCCTATCATTTCGGACGAAGGAAGCAGCGAAACCTCTTTTTTTTTTTTTTTTTTTTTTTTTGCAAAAAAAAAAAAAAAAAAAAAAAGAGGTTTTGGGATAGGTATGGGCTGGGCAATGTTATGGAAGTATTTTGGGCCAATTAAATTACTTATCATAAATAAAAGTTAACAGGTTGACTGCTCTGTGATTTTCGAGTTTATTGAGGACGGAAATTACGAGAGATAAATGAATATATTATTTGTTATAATAATAATAAGTAATAGTATGGTGGCGGTGATGGTGGTGGTAGTGGTAATGGCAATGGCGATGGTAGTTGTGCTGTGGTGGAGGTGGTGGGTGTGGTAATGGTGACTTTTGTGGTAATAGTAATAATAATCTGAAAACTAGAAAAGATATTAGATAAAAGATAAACATTGGAAAATAAAGAATTCATAAAATATCTTCCGACTAAAAATCTATGGAGACATTTTTTTGTTAAATTGAGTATTTTTTTCTGATTATAATAAATATTTTTCTTTAACTTTATTTTCTTTCAATACTCATACACAAAGAATAAATTTTGAAAGTCATTTTTCAAATTTCCAAACGAAAGCTTAATGGTGCCAAGTTCGACTCTCTATGAGAATTGCATATTAGTCTTATCAGCTTGAGTTAATTAGTTATAGACAACTTAAATTAGTTTACCTTATCATAATTTTTTCACCAGCTAAGATTATAAGGTAAGTTTCATGGTTTCACTTATAATGCGTCTTTAAGTAGAAATAAGGGAGTAAATGAGCCGAGCCGAGTTCGACCCTAGGGTGGCTCGAACTCAAGCTTGTTAAGGAAGGCTCGACTCGAACTCGGCAATTTTCGAGCTGCTCGAGTTCGAGCTTGAATTCGAGCTATATGGCTCGCGAGCAGCTTGGCGAGCCATGAGCCTAATACATTAGAGCTCGAGCTCGATTATTAAATGATTTGCTCGAGCTTGGCTCGAGCCGAACTTTGACCGAGCGGCTCGCGAGCAACTCGGTTCATTTACACCCCTAGTATAAAATATAAGGAAATAAAGTGGGGCCCATCGAGGTACAACCATTATTACATGGACCATGGTCCACACAACTATGTGGACCATAAATATAAAATACATTGTTTTTTATATATTATTTTATATACTATTCAATAATATACATTCTATACAAAAATAATGTATTTTTAATATATTAAAAACATACCTCATATTCATGATCTACATAACCATGTGGACTATGATCCACACAATAATTTGCCGGTCAGCTATGCGACTCATCACACAGAAAAAAAAAATAAAAAAAAATGTTGGGTTGGCCCGCTAAAATAATTAAATGACAACCGCTATACAACTCCAGCAAATGCCAGAGAAGTAGCCCACAAGTTAAGATTACACCTCACACTTGTGTCATTGTGTGTACCATCCTTGCATTTCATTTTTTCTTTTTACCGGAAATGAAATCTGCAATCTCTCAAATCTAATTAGAGTATATGTTTATAGTTTCATTATTTACAACGTAAATTTTTTCCTTGGATCCTTATAGAAGTGATGACTAATTTAGTTCATAAGATTTTAATGAAATCATAATGTTATACGAAAGTGCAATTAAATCTATGAACTTTAAATAAATCTAATTAAACATTCGGAACTGTCAAAAATGAGTCAAATAAATTTTATTAACCGTCGATAAAATTATCGTTGTTGACCACTATTGACCACGGTTGACCGAAGAAATGAAAATAAATAATACATTTAGAAAACAAAAAACATGTAGAAAATGGAAAAGTGAATCATGATGTATCGTGCAACATGATGTATTACAACATACTCAATGAATTATTGATTAGTCTATTGGTTAATCATATAATTATATAATCATGAGATCAACATATCTACAAATACAAAAAATGAATTTGTAATTTGAGTGTCCTGATTCTTATTTGAGCCGTAAGTCTATAATACTAATTAAATTGACCTAACTCGCATTGACTATTGGTTAAAATTGAATAATGCGTATTCATTTTAGTTAAAAGTTTAAATTATTAGTTGATTGTGATAGCCGGTTACTTTTTGGCAGGTCACACGCAACATGTGTATTCCAAATCCAAAACCTTTTACATGAATTTGTCTTTAATATCAAATTAAATAATGTTTTGAATTTTAACTAAAATTTAAACTGGTAATTATATTATGCATTTATATATTATATATTATATGTTTAAAAATAATTGTGGCCCAATGTATATATTTGCATCTAACGATTTGAAAGATAATCTGCACACGAATATGATTTGAAAAAGAGATGTTTAATAATTAAAATGTATAATGTGTCATACTCGAGTGATTATTGCCTAAATGACGTTTGACAAACATGCGGATTTTGGACTCATTCTATTATAATTATTGCATTAGGTCAATCAATACCATTCATGAGATTGTGACTTATGTGTGTGTTTTATACATATTTAAAGTGAATATTATATGTTTTATATTTTGTGGTATTAACTTATTCTTTTGGACTATAAGTAAGTTAATTTTGATTTTGTTGTTAGGTGATCACTTCGAGGATTAAGTTTAGTATATTGATGGTAACATGTATTCAAAACATAATGTTGATTATGTAAGTGTAAGAAAAATAAAATTGTTCATTCACTATTAATTATAGTTTTGCAGCATCCCTTCTAAGTAGGGGCCGATGTTTACAAATTCGCCAAAATCCTCTTTGATTCGATTCACATTCGTCAATAGCGGATGGAACGTGAAACTACTTTAGTGAAAATTTGTCACAAACAGATGATATATGGATTTGACTTTTCAAAATTCGTTCCCAAAACGATGTCGAGCGGTTGAATTTAATATTGTTTTTTGTATTGAATAATTTGATATTTTGGTTTTTTTTTTTTTCAATTGAATGTATGAAAAAGTATCATTTTAAAAAAATATAGTGGCCCTGTTTGGTAAATAATCAGTCTATTAGCCAATTTTGGCTTATTTGACCACTATTAGTTGTTTGGTTAATAAGTTTTTTGTAACTCCAAAATGCTAAAATTGAAAAGGCTACTCAAAGCAGCCTTTTCAATTAGCTTTTTGAGAAAAGAAACTATACCAAACAGCTATCAGCTAACAGTTAATTTATCAAACAACTTTCTACAATCAGCCAATATTATCAACAAATCATTCATTCTAACCCAAACAGCCAACAGCCATTTACCAAACAGGGCCGGTATGGAGTATTTGATTTGTAGAATTATTATACTAAATTTATTTATTAAGAAAATGCGGACTGGCGGACACTGCATCTGCGTACTGTACAACCACGTACAAAGTATGTAGAACTGTAGCAGCAGAGATCAAAGCTTTGAAATCGTGGCCGCACATCAACTCTGACTATACCCGACCAATCCAACCACTCCGACCGCCCGACCCAAACGTTATTTTGTGGTTGGCGCAATGCGTGAGCGGTGAGCCTGATCCTTCATGCCCACAAAATTATTGGCGCATAAGGACCATCCGCCCGCCCTATTTTACTCCGAAATTTTCTCTAACCATCTCACTTTTTAAATGATTATATTTTGGCACTTCTACACATTATTTGCAAAACAACAAAAAAATAATTATACCATGCCAAGAAGTTATCACAGTTAACCAAAAGTTAAGAATTCAATCATTGATTTTGAGTATGAAGCAATCTTAAATTTTCAGGCCAATTATTTCACCGAATAGAGGTGCCTACAATTCAGTTATAGATTATTTGATAAGAGAGATCTAACTGTTTTAATCTCATTATCACCATACTAACAAGATTGTGGGAGAGCAATACAAGCGTCGTGCTGCTAGGGGAACCGTTTAAACCATGTTGCTTTCTCACATACGTGCACCAAACCACTACCATGATATTAGAAAATCATCTTCACCAACAATATAATAGTCCCACAAGAAGTATAATTAGTTGAGTATAATGAGCTCAAAATTGATTAATTCTTCACACTCCATTGCAATGGATACACTTCACCTGCATGGTGGATAAGAGGGCTTGCTTCGCTGGTTGTCACGCAATTTGCACTTTTGAGTGGGTAAAGTAAGGAATTACAAAGATATGTGAACTAAATTACATCCCACTGCCAAAGACCTTGTGGTAAGTGGCATCCGGTGTCCCGACTAACACTCCCACATGAATGATGGGAGTGGGTTTGAGTCTCAGTGGAGGCAACTGTTGACTCGTTGTGCTCAGTATGTTGAGAAAGTAGCTATGAACAGATACTACATTGTAACAGGGTCAGCACAATAGTACTAAAAAGAAAAACATAAAAAAAATTACGGATGGAGTTCAACATACATAAGGCTAAACCCCTAATGTTCGTTGCAAGAATTAAATCCTACCCTAATACCAGAAGCAATTCTTAAATGAAAATTTTCACCACTAAATGAATATCATTGGGCATGATCCTATATTCCTATGTATATTCTTTTGGCTCAATATATATGTCTGTGGAACCCACTGTCGGTTTTCTTACTGAAAATTTTAGGTTGTTCTTTTTGGTAGTTTTCGTAGATTTACATTATTAGTGGACAATCGTGTGGAATGGGGAAAAACTAAAAAAAAGTGTGATTTGGTTGGAATTTTGGATGGATAAGAGTGAGTTTGGGGTAAAGATCATATAGTCAATCAATATTGAAACATAGAACTTCATACATACCCAAGCTAATTTAATAAGTTCTTCCTTCTTTCTTTCTTCTTTTTTCATATAATCGACGACAAAAGAATGAATTTCTAAACTAGCCCATCAACTAGTGATTACTGAATGAATAATGCATATATACCATGATTCATGAACTATTGAAATTCTATTTTTTTTTCATTGAATTTAACCGTCATTTAATAGTTTTCCTAATAGAGGATAAAGATTCAAAGTAATTAATAAGTACAAAATTAAGAATTGCCGGCCTTGTGGTCAAGCGACATAGCTGTTGCCCTCTCCGGTGAGGACGTTGGCTTGTTGTGCTAAAATAAGTACAAAATTAACACTCAAATGATCAAAATAAATAACTTTTAAAATCAATAATAAAATTAAGGATATATAAACAGTCCAAGGATCAAATAAGGAATTAGCCATAAATTATAATTTATAAACTAAAAAAAGTTATCATTTATTTAATATATTGAATATATATATTTTTAAATACGTACATTTAATTATGGAGGACAATATTTGTGAGACGGAAAGTACAGTAACACTACCCACTATCTAAATAAAGCGATGTATATACTATGCAACTTACTTTCTAAACTCTTCTTTTTGTTGGACCAGGTCGGGTATGGTATATTTCTGATTACATATATACCATTTACATTTACCCGTAAAAAACGCAATGTATGGCTCACAATAATCACACATTGTCACATATACTAATTAATGGGGAATGGTTGTGTTGTTGTGTGTGTTAAAAGCACAAGGCCTTTTTGGTCAGCCTCCAAATTAAAGCATAGCATCATATATTAGTGATTTGTGTAACCACCACAAAAAGTGTGTGTAAGCAATTAACCAACCCGTGCATGGCCACCAAACCAAACACACCCCTCATCAACACACCATATATCATATCCATCAATTACTGCTGGCAGCTAACCTTTGCATTGCTTCATTAATGTCTTCAACTGTTCTATTTTGATGAGAGAGAGAGAGAGAGAGAGAGAGAGAGAGAGAGAGAGAGATCACGATGAGGCCAGATAAAAGTGAAAGCCCCAGCTACCAGTTATCCACCCGCCACCCTTCCCTTCTTCATGCAAATATTTATGGCTATTTAATTAAGTTGTTAAATTTTGTTTACTCTACGTTTAATGTAATTTTTTTTTTTCGGTAATAAGAAAAACCTGCGACAACTACTCAAAAGTATGCACAGAATAAACTTTATTTATGTGTAATTGTATGTAACCCACAATGAAAGGTAAACCGCAACATAAAGATATTATATGACGAGTTCGACTAAGAGGATGTTGGGATGATTTTCTCTAACATTGTATTCCTTATTAATATTACTTTATATGACTGGTTAATAAAAAAAAATTATTTCTAAATAAGGTTCAAATTGTCCACCCTGAAAATGCAATTAGGGAAAAAAGTGCAATTAAGCCACGTAACACTCTAAATGTATGCAATTTCACTTGATAGCAAGTCACCATTCATTTCTTTTGCTTATAATTAAATTAATTTTTATTTAAAAATTATTTAAATAATTTTGTAATAAAAAAAAAACTTAAAAAAAAAAAAATAATGCCGCCGGCTAGGCCACCCCCTCCTTCGTCGACCTGTCTTCGTCAGAGATGGCTTCTCCGATTGGAGAGGATGAGAAGCTCTTCGTCTCCGTCCGGGGACGAAAACAAGTCCTCCTGCGGAGAAGAAGGAGGGGGAAGGGGGTGGTCGGCGGTGCCATCTCCGACAAAGATCCCCTGTCTTCGTCTCCCATCAACGAAGGAGTGGTCCATGGTATAAAGATTGCCTCCCTGCCTTCGTCTTGATATGCTCAGAGACGAAGGGGGAGGAGTAAGGTTTTTTCTTTTTAAATTAATTTTATTCAAAATTATTATAATGAAATTAAAAATAAATTTTTAATAGGATAATTGCCACACCAAGAAAACATGTCCATTTTAATTTAATTCCATGACTTTGAATTATTTAAGGACTTAAATTTAAGTTATTTTTTAGTTGGATTGCACATTTACTGTTTTGTATGTAATTTGGTAATTTATTTAAACCTTATTATTATTATTTTGTTTTTAAACAATGTTTTTTACATTGCTTTATTTAGCAATATATGGCTCTATCGCATTCAACTCTTCTTACTTTTGATTATTATTTAACCATGAATCTGAGCATTAATTCCCCCCAAATGCCCCAATGACATGGGATTCCCCAATTTTAGTTGTAACATAAAAATGAAAAAGAAAAAGAAAGCATTAATTTCAGACTAGTTAGGGGATTGAAAGTGATGGATCACATTGTGCCTTCTCTTTCTTAATAACATATTATTGTAATAACATTTTGCCGTTACAAAATGATGTGATTTGTAATAAGCATATCATTACATATTAATTAATTCAATTAAATGAAAACATTTAATGTGAATAGATATAGCAATTCCAACCAACCTGAATTTATCTTGCATTGCATGAGTTAATATTTTAGGTGATAGTTTATGATAGGTCGAGTGAATTTAAAAAATTAAATTCAAATCGAGATTGAGTTAGGGACATATTTTATATAGGGAGTACAAATTTAGCATATAACCCTAACTCCAGTATTTTATTATTCCCTACAAGTTTACCATAATTATAACTCTAGCTAGTAGTGGCGGGGCATTTATATTCGGTGTGGTTGGAAGTCAGGAAAACAAGATTGTCAAAAGGCATTCGCTCACGGCAGTTTGAGTCGCTTAAATATATGATTAAAGGTTTGAAGCCATATGTATATAACAACATTATTTGAAGAGACGTCAAGAGTTAATCAAAGTTCGACTGAATTCATTTGGCGAGAATATAGAACTAAAAAATATACGAGCTTGGTTAGTTTAATCAAAGTTCGACTGAATTCATTTGGCGAGAATATAGAACAAAAAAATATACGAGCTTGGTTGACGTGAATAGCATACACTCTCATTCTTTAAGGGATGTTGGGGATTCAAACTCTTTTATATGAAAAATCAATCTGATAAACACTTTATCCCTTAATTAGACGGTATGATGTGGATGAAAATATTAATCTGAATATGATACAGAGTTTAAAATGTCTCAACAAGTGACATTATCCCATAAGAATTTATCACAAAAGTTAATTGGTAGACTGCTCTGTAATTTTCGAGTTTATTGAGGACGGAAATTACGAGAGATTTGATTCCCGAGTCATAAACACGGTTGGGCCTCCTCTTTAGGTGGGATACAAAAAGATGCCGGTTTTGAAAAGGTAACAAAGATGGGCAAAGTACTTTCATGGAATGCATGTTTGCTTAAAAAGAAATGCATTCTGCGAATGCATGTTAGCCTTTCTTCAAAAAAAATAGTTAAATGGTAGAAAATGAGTGTAGGATACGTGTATGTGTACAGTATTGTAGTTTAAATGAAAAAAAGAAAAAAAGATGGTATATATATGTATAAGGAGAAAAAAAATAGTATTGTCCTCATTAAATGATTGTTAGTTAATTAAAATGTACTAATTATTACATAATTATGAGGAAAATTAAATATAATTAACAATAATGTCTAATTAGTGTATAATAATAATGAGAACTAAATGTTTAATAATTACATGTTTACTACAATTTTTTCTACTTATTACGTAAACAATTAAGAAATAAATAGAATAAAAATATGCTTGCAAAAAAAATAGATAAATTGTTGTGTTCATATTTATGATTCATTTAACAAGTTAAGTTCACCGTACATGTTGTCGTGAATGTAATATTCTACCGACCATGGATGCGGCGCGGTGGGCGGCGACAGTTCGGCAGCAGGGCGGTAGGCGGCGGCGCGGTGGGCGGCAGGGCGGCAGGCGGTGGCGCGATGGGCGGTGGCGCGGTGGGCGGTTGCACGTTGAGCAGCGGGTAAGTTTGAGGATGGTAAGTTTTAGGATGAAGTTTTACCGTTTGGGATGGAGTAAAATTAGGGTTGTTTGTCTTGGACCCATTATTTAAGTATTTTTATCCTAATATTTCAAAAAATAAATACATAATTACGTATTTATTATTTTGTATTTACATACGGTATTCTTTTCGTATTCTCTAAGTACAATGTACAGTATTTTAATTTGAAACAAATATTATAAAAGATAACAATGCATTCTGAAGATGCATGTTCAAAAAAGTAAACATGCATCCTACAGTGTAGTATTGCCCATATTTGTATCCCAAATCTTTCCAGCCTATTTTTGTATCCCACCAAAAGAGGAGGCCCAACCGGCGAAACCACCCTTTGATTCCCCATGGCTGCCGGTCTCACCCATATTGCAACAAATATAATACACATCACGATCCATAAATTAAAAATTTAAAATACTCTCAAACCGGGGATATATTGGATGATGGATCCAAAGTTTTTCCGGTCTCCGACGAATCCTCTCTCTCCCTCTCCAAAAACAATTCCGTTTCATTCAGCACCCCCTACCCCCTACGCCTTCTCTTCACGTCCATAAACAACTGGAAAAAGACGATAACAACAAGCTTTTAAATAACACCCACTAACAGTTTCACTGTTCCAAGGCATTTTTATGGGTCCTCTCACCCCCTCTGACGCCCCTTCACGTGCCATTTATGCCATGTGTCCCTCAAATCGAGCCCCCAACAAATAATTTGCGTGTCGTGTCGTGTATTGTGGGCTGAATCTCCCTCAATTTCAAAAGAGAAAAAAAATAGTATTACGTGTTCAGAGTGGTAGTGGTTGTCATTTTGGTGTTTTTGGTTTCTCTGGGGACTAGAGTGAGGGAGTGAGAAATGAGAATAGCCTACAAGGCCACAAATTTATGTTAAAGTTGAGGGCTTTCACTCCTTTCAGAGTTTCAGCTCTGTTGTTTGAGGTCAAAGAGAAAGTGAAGGGGGAGCTACAGTGATAGTGACAGTCAAGCTTGGCGCATTTTGGTTTTACATTGCAGTTTATCACTGGATTTGGCCCCAATGGGGATAGGAATGGGGGACAGAGCTCCATCTCCATCGTCATCGTCGCCTGCTAGCCTCACGCCTATTCTTCTTAGATCTGGAGATTCGGTTCTTGATAATGATCTTCCCCTGATAAAGCTAGACTTTCTCTTGGATCTTTCGCATTCTTTTGGCTACAGTACTTGTACTGTACTGTACTGATTTCAGTTTGAAACGATTTGAACTTTTTTTCTTCTTTTTTTCTCCGCATTTTTGTTGTTATTGCCCTAGATGGGTCGTTTCAGCTCATTAGCGTTGTTGTTGGTGAGTTTCTTGGTGTTTCTTGATTTTCCGGCGGTGAGGTCCGGCGCCGGAGACGGAGACGGCGACAGAGACGCTCTTTTGGCGTTGAAATCTAGGGTTGACCCGTCGGGGGTTTTGGTTGGTTGGTCGGAGAAGAATGTGGGGAGTTTTTGCCGGTGGGAAGGTGTGAAGGAGTGTATGAATGGGAGGGTTACTAAGCTGGTGGTTGAGCGGCTCAACCTGAGCGGCGCGCTGGATGGGCCGAGCCTGAGCCGGCTGGATCAGCTCCGAGTGTTGAGCTTCAAGGACAATTCTCTCTCCGGGGAAATCCCTAGCCTCGCCGCCCTCCCCAATCTCAAATCTCTCTTCCTCAACAACAACTTCTTCACCGGCGGATTCCCGGCGAATCTCACGCTCCTCCACCGCCTCAAAGTCATCGTCCTCTCCGGGAACTCACTCTCCGGCGAAATCCCGCCCTCGCTGCTCCGTTTATCGCGCCTCTACGTGCTCTACTTACAAGACAATCAGTTCACCGGGGAAATCCCGCCGCTGAACCAAACAAGCCTGAGATTCTTCAACGTCTCCAACAACCAACTCTCCGGCGAAATCCCGACTACTCCGGCATTGACCGCCTTTAACCAGTCGGCATTCTCCGGAAACCTAGAATTATGCGGCGTCCAAATAAACAAAGCCTGTCCAAATTCCGGCCCTTCTATCACTCCATCCTACCCGATTATCCCTAGAAACGAGCCAAATCACCGGAAAAGGAACCGGAATCGGAAATTGGTGCTAATAATCGTTCCAATTATCGGTGGAATTCTGCTATTATGTCTCGCCGCGGCCGTTCTGATAATCTGTCTGAGAAGACGAGGGAGGAAGATCGGCGAAGTGAAGAGCAAAGCGACGGCGGAGGGCGGCGCAGGAGGAGGAGAAGAGGGGAGCGGCGGCGGTGACGGCGGCGGCAGGGACGGTAATAATGGCGGAAAGCAAGGGTCGTTTTCGTGGGACCAGGGTGGGGGAGAAGGAGGTCTAGGGGCATTGGTGTTCTGCGGACCAGGGGATCAGCAAATGAATTACACCTTAGAGGACCTGTTGAAGGCCTCAGCTGAAACCCTAGGGAGGGGCACAATGGGAAGCACATACAAGGCAGTCATGGAATCCGGCTACATTGTGACGGTGAAGCGCCTCAGGGAGTCGAGGTACCCCCGGCTCGAGGAATTCAGGCGCCACGTCGAGATTCTCGGGAGGCTTAGACACCCGAATTTGGTCCCCCTCCGGGCGTATTTCCAAGCTAAGGAGGAGCGTTTGGTCGTATACGATTATTTCCCCAATGGCAGCCTCTTCTCCCTAATCCATGGTACTAAGACTACTAACCTTTACCCTTTTCGCCATTTACATGTTCATAGTTTTGATCTCGATATCTGCTCATCCATGAACTGTGTGATCCCTATGTGTTATGTGCATTGTTTTGGATTTCTTGTTAGATTTACTCTGTTTGTTGGCTTGTTGATTTGGTGATATGTCCTTTTCTTGGTTCTGTGATCACTGTTTCTTTGTAGGATCTGACTAGAAATCCAAACGAAAATAGCGAGATTGGACCACCTTAGACAACGTAGTTTTCTTAAAAAGGAAAAAGAACAACTCTGCATATTCTAATCTTAATTTCATAGAAAAGGAATAACCTTGGAAATGTCTAATCACAGGAACTCAAAACACCTAAAATCGCACTACATTGTCTTAATTTGTAACACAGACATCCCCTTATTGTTCTGCTACATTTGGGAAATTTGAGTAGATTCTGTTGATCGCATACTTGTACGCGTATCATGATCAATGGCTGCCAAAAGCCCAGAATATCCCTATTCAATCTCAATTGCATACTAAAGTTTTCACTTTAGAATGTTTGTAGGCACATTAACTTCAATATGTTGTAGTATAGTATAGATGTTCTCTTGGATTTGGTTTCTCGTTTTGCCAAAGATCGTAGAATTATAAACTCCCATCCAATATTCTTCAGCTGAACTTCATAATCTCCTTGACGTGAAATGAGTTCGACCCTGGAATTTATACAACTTCATCATTCAAAGAATAGAAAAGTAATAACCAAAAATAGAATAATTGTTAGTCCTTAGAGGGAAAGGAGAAACCAATCTAGAGTCCAGATAACAAACTAAATTCTTTCTGGGTGTTGGGGAAAAGTTACGAAAACTTTAGAACAAACACTTCACATCCAATTTACTCCTTTCCTTTTTGCAATTTTCAAATGTGAGAACCAAATCAGAAAGAGAAACTTTCCAGTTTCCATGCTGCTAAACCTAGACAAAACCGAGAAAAGAGCTGATGCAAGTTTCTGCTTAGAATTATAGTGCAATAAAGAATCAAAGATTTTAAAGACAATTCAATATGGTTCATATTTTTAGCATATTACGCTTAAAATGTGAGTGCATCATAACTTCTCCTTTTAGTTCTTCTTTGATAGTCAGGTCAATGTCAATTTGAGAAGAAACAGAAAAAACGAAAACCTTTTGCTCTCTCTACATTTACGCTTCTGCATGATAGAATATTAGAATCTAGCTATAAGGTCTTTGGAAGCCACTTAAGTGAAATAAGCAATTATTTTGTGCAATAAATACAAACGAGAATCTAAATGTTGGCTATTAGTCTATTACAGATTAAACATGTATAAGTATCAATTTTCTCATGATTTGTACAAACATCCCGTTTCTAATAATTGCTGCTACTGCATGCTTTCTAGTTTCCAGGCCGACTATTAATCTATTATTGGTTGTGTAAATTTCTACACCATTTAGCATATTTACTCCCACAAAATAATTTTCGGCAGATAGTTTTCAAGTCAATGACTACCATTCCAAATACACGTTTCTTATGTTTGGTTTGAGAATCTCACATCAATTTGGGAAAAGCGAATATGTTTCTTGCTTGCTTATCTGCTTTTGCAGTTCTCATATCTTATTTTTCCTGCTCTTCTTGGGAGATGAAACTCGGAAGATAATAAACCTTATGTTCTAAAACACAATTCATGATTGTTCTGAGAAACGAGTATTTTTATAACTCTGCAGGATCAAGAGCTTCCAGTGGTTCAAAGCCTCTTCACTGGACATCCTGCTTGAAGATTGCCGAAGATGTGGCAACAGGATTGCTTTATATCCACCAGAATCCCGGTCTCACTCATGGGAACCTAAAATCGTCGAATGTGCTCTTGGGCTCAGACTTTGAGTCCTGCCTCACGGACTATGGCCTCACGCCATTCAGGAATCCAGAAGCCCTCGAGGAATCCAGTGCTTCCTCCCTCTTCTACCGAGCTCCCGAATGCCGTGACATCCGCAGGCCTCTAACGCAGCAGGCAGACGTCTACAGCTTCGGCGTCCTCCTCCTGGAACTCCTCACCGGGAAAACTCCATTCCAAGACCTCGTCCAAGAACACGGATCGGACATCCCGAGATGGGTTCGATCCGTCAGGGAAGAAGAAACCGAGTCTGGCGACGAACCCGCATCGAGCAACGAGGCGTCCGAGGAGAAGCTGAGCGCCCTCCTTAACATCGCGATGGCATGCGTGTCGCTCACTCCCGAGAATCGGCCGACGATGAGGGACGTGTTGAAGATGGTGAGAGACGCGAGAGCGGAGGCTCAGGGCTCTTCTAATAGCAGTGATCATTCACCGGGAAGATGGTCAGACACTGTTCAGAGCTTGCCAAGGGATGAAAATTTGAGCATATGATGATTGAGTGTATGTAGGTTCCCAGCAGCTCAAAATTCATGCATTTTTATTCTTTTTTCTTTCTTTTCCCCTTAAGGCTGTGAAATTGTTATTCTATTAGGCATTGTAGAGTTTGCTTCTTAAGGAGTTGTAGATCCAATTGTGTAAAGACTTAATCAACTTTTTTCCTTTCTGATTTACCTATTTTCTTGTCACTAGGGAAATTTATTGTTATAGTTTAAATAATTTTTGTGAAAAATGTAAACTGAATGGATTAATTCACAAACTACAGAATACAATCCGGGGGATTAGCCTCTCAAGTGAGCCGTACAGACTCAGAGCCAACGACCTTAGCCAGAGCGTAGGTTTACTAGTTCGCTAAACGTGGGATAAAATGAGAACCAACGACCTTAGTCAGAGCGTGAGTTTACTAGTTCGCTAAACGTTGGATAAAATGGTAGAAAGTATTCTGAAAGGATCAAAGTTCGTGGGATAAAATGAGAGCCAACGACCTTAGTAAGGGCGTGGGCTTACTAGTTCACTAAATATTAGATAATAGGGTAGAAAGTATTCTCAAAGGATCAAAGTAGAGAAAGACACTGACCTAAAATGGGACTAGTATAAAACAATATTGATACAGTCTTCGTGTTAATAGTAAGCTTAAATAATTCAAAACAATATTGATACAGTTTTAAAATTCAATTCAAAATGATAGAATTTAATTAATTTATATTATTATTATTAATATTAGTTGGTCAATATGTGATCGAGCAAATTGACTTGACAGACAACATATTATGTGTCTGTAGTTACTATGTTATTTGTTTTCAATTTATTAATGTCTTTCAAAGACACATAAATTGTTGATTATATATACAAAATATATGAATTGTAAATATTTAATTTTTGAATCAAAGTGCATATATAATGTAATATGAACTCTGATCTATAGTATAACAATTGTTAGGCAGTGGGACAGACCAACTTGACGGGCTAAAACCTTGTTATTACTTATTACTGACCTTAGTGAGCAAAAGGGACTGGTAGAAATGATTAAGTAATCTCAAACATAGTGGTGACAATTCTTGTATCAAATGTCTTCCTTTAATTGATTCACTTTCATTCATATCACTCGTTTTCATACAAGTTAAACTGAATTAATCTTTGTGATTGTAAAAGAGAGAAAGGGATGCTTGGAGAGTTATTAGCGATGTGGGTTGTGGTCCAACCTACATGCAAGTTATAATATTTGAGTCGGTTAGACATGACTCTTTTTTAACTTGGCCCCAAATTCTCTAAGGTCTTCTCCAATTGTGACTTTTGACAAGTTTTTGAAATAGTAAAACTCAATGCATTGATTATTAACAAATGGAAAAGATGGTATTTTTCAAAGTCATTTCTCCTGCAAAATGGGTGTTTTTGCAGGCTAAAGTGGTTCAATTGGGGAAAAATCACTGGGCCTCATGTGCGTGAGGCGCAGTGACCGCGCCCGTAATTTAATTTTTTTTTTATTTTTTTCTGTTTTGTTGTTTTGTTTTGTTTTTTTCCCTTTATTTTTTTTCCTCCACTTGATTTTCTCTTTCCTAATCACACATACAAAAACTCCTAAAAAACCACACTTAAGTTTAACTGCGGAGGAAGGCCTATAAATCGTCTTATACTTATGTCTTGAAAATTACAAAAATTTTAATGTAATATTCGTAAATTCATTAGTTTTAATTTCTAAAGTATAAAATTTAGCTTTATAGATGTACAAATAATATACAATTAATAATTGTTGAAATATGCTATAAGATTAAAATTTTATAATTTACAAATTATAATTTATAATCTTAAAAAAATTAAAACCAAGAATGCCAATAGACATTTTTCTTTAATAGTAATCCACTACTTGAAGGTATTCTGTGGGGTAATCCAACACGACTTACTACTGCCTAGGCAACTAACATATCTTGATTTACAGAAAAGCCATTACTTGAAGGTATTCTATGGATGAAATTCACCTTATGATTCTAACTGACAAATGAGTATAAGAAGATAAATCAGTTTAGATTACCCATAATTGATCGGTTCAAACCAAAAGTGCCAATAGACATTTTTCTTTAATAGTAAAACTTGAAATGTTGTAATTACCAATTAAGTTAACCCGAGTAATTTTGTTGGAGTTGCCCAAACAACTGGCAACTTAACATCACGTCATCACTGAAAGTGAATAATCAGAATGAATAACATTATTGGTGTTTGGTAGGTGTGTTTGAACCTCCAATTATAGCAATAATTTTTGTCATCCCCATTGCAACCCATTTTTAAGATAAGCTAAATTTATATGAGCATACTAATATTAATTGAAAAGATGTGATATTTGCCACTCACATTTAATTTGTTTAAATCTACGGAAATAATTAATAATAATAATACTCATATTTTTTAAAAAAAATTAAAATTTTGATTCTTATTGTGTATATATTCAAACAATAATTCGATTTCACTTTAGTACTAAACTACAAATTAGATGGTTAGATGGTTAGTTGTGATAGAAACATTCTGCTGATCTGATTGCATTTGCTTAAATTGCTTTTTCTTCATTGACTACAAAACAGTCTACTTCATATATATATATATATATATATATATATATATATATATATATATATATATATATATATATTAAATTTCAATATGTATAGCATCAAGTAAGGGTAAAGACGGAATTATTTTTTTCCTCAAAAAAACTCCTCTTGCAAGGGAAAAAAAAGCCAAACAAAAACCGATCTTTCCCCAATTGTCGAAAAATCTTAAACTAATTTTTTCATTTGCAAAAACTTCGTCAAAAACTGCAGATGGGAACACTCTAAGTTTGAGTTGAATTCCTATTTTGATCTATAAATTTATGAGTGTGAATTGTTTGTCTTATTATTTGTAAGGTTTTAATCCTATCTACTTACTTACTAATAAAATAGTAACTTCTAAATTTAAATTGATTTGTATTTATTTGCTATTAAGCCCAATTGAGCTGTTTTTTTTTTAAAAAAAGTCCAATTGAGCTAACTTGATTTTTAATTAATTGTTGTTTGGTCCAATCTAATTTGTATAAAAATTTAATATTATCCATATCTATTTTTTGAAACTTATATTTTATATTTATTAAATTTGAAAGGATTCTAATTTATATAATTTTTATTTTGTATATTAATTTAATATGTTTGTATAATAATTCAATATTATATATATCTATTTTTTGGAACTTATATTTTGTGTATATTAAATTTTTAAAAAAAATACTATCCATATCCATCTTTCGAAAATTTTATTTTATGTGTTTTTTTTGGATATTGTATTTTATTTAATTGCAATAGTAAGTAAGTCGATAAGAGCATGGATTCTATTATACATAATGACGTCTTCATGACGACATGTTATGTAGTACATGCATTCTATTATACATATTCCTGCTCAATGATTGATATATGGAAAAATAGCCATTGTTGTGCATGACCTCCATAGTCCCTACCTTCTATTTTCTACTGTATTTAGATATAGATTATATTAAGGATCGACCGACGATATAGTTATTGAAAAAAATTAATATATATACATATTACATATATTGAAATCACCCTCCAGACTGAGTGATGAGACAACTAGGCACCCTCTGCTTTAACTAGAGAATGGGCTTTTTTTTTTTTTTTTTTAGTACTACTAACTCTGTTATAATGTAGTATCTGTTGATAGCTACTTTCTCAACCTACTGAAGCACAAATAGTCACTTACATCATCCATGTGGGAGTGTTAATCGGGACACCGGGTGCCACTGAGAATGGGCTACTTGATTTGCACTCCTATGAATAAAAACGAACATTACATCCAACTATGTTATTAATAAGACTACGACAATCTCTAGCAACAAAATCAACATATGTACCTTACGATCCTTCTTAGACTCTACTAAACTGGATAGAAAAATCAAACAATCTGTACGTTTTAACTCTCACGTTGATCAGTCCTCGTTCTTTTATCCATCCGAGCACCTCATTCATTGCTAATGCTTCCGTCTCGTTCTCATGGCCTCATGGGATGTTGGTTCTTATATGATTTCTAATATATGTGTGTGTGTGAGACATTTTTGCTAAATGAGATTTTTTTGGTCATCTAAATATATTTAGGGATATGATCAAAATATGCAATTTTTAAGTAACTATTTTCCTTTTTTCTTTTAAGTATTTTTTAAAGAAAGAGATTTACTACATGTAAAAAGAGCTTGGAAAATTGCCACCTTTAGAAAGTTGAGGGTGGGGAGTGTGCATTTCTCATTGTGGAAGTACAGAATGAGGGCAAAAAAAAAAAGAGTAAATAAACGATACCATTAAAAATAATAATGTTGTTGTTAAGAATCAAACCCTGGTATATGGGTTAAAGGTTAGGACCACAAGCCACCAAATTAGGGAGTTATTATGATCTAAGGGACGATTTCTTATATAAGAGGAATTAGGGGTGCCTTATATAGTGTAGAGGCCTTCCGGATGACTGACAAATGTATGGTACGACATCCACTAGTCTTCATTCTTGGTACTCACACATGTGTCCTCCCACTACTTTGCTTCTAGTGCACTTCCCATAGTGGCTTGGTGGGTAGGGGCGAATGTTGTCTTGTACGTACAGTTGTGAGTATCCCCCTTGGCACCACATCCCTTAATATCTTGCTCCATGCTTTATTCTTCACCCCCTTGCAATATATAGACCTTCACTTGCGTCAAGACTTTCCCAATAAATAGACCCAAGATCCCATGACCCCATCAATAGTCAATCCCAAAAGACTAATTTAATATGTGGAAGAATAAGTTAAGTTTAAATAAAACTCCACAAAGAAGTTGGCATCCACAAATGCCACTCTATATTAATTACTTACTCTCCGAACTCTTTTTATCTCCATCTAAAACCAATTAGCATTTTTTTCATTCTACATTGCCCCTTTCATTATAGCAATACCAGAAAAGCGACGACTTTCACTCTAGATAGTTTTCACTCTAGTTGGACACTCACTTAGTATTGTATAACCTTTTATTGGCTAACATACACCAATAATAAGTACTCAATCTTAAGGGAGAAATCATCTCAAAATACTAATATAGGTAATAAGAAAACTCACCACATTTAAATATAATTCCAAATTACTTATTATCACCATTCATCTTTTTTCTTTCAGTTTCCTTTTATGGTGATGAGCCTTGGAGGTAGAACCACACAGATCAGATGGATAAGCAAAAGAATAATTGCCAAAAAGGAGAAGATAGATATGATAATTAAAGGCAATACCCTCTTATGTGGAATACAATAGGGTAGGGTATATATGTAGGGTTGTTAGTTGTGGAGAAAATTCTCTTACTATTTATCACATGTCTGATCTCAATCCTTTAGATGAACTTATAATGGAGAAATGATGGATGGATACCACAATCCCAACACTTCTTCCCTACTACCTTGTCTTCTAGGGTTTTTGCAGTGTGATATCTAGCAGCATTGCTACTATTGAGTATCTGCAATATTTTGTATGTAGCTTTTATTTTTCAAGGAAGGATTCACTTTTCCATAAATTTTTCCTTGTTTGGGACAAGAAAGACCCAGGGATGACATTGTAAATTTGGGTCGGATCAAAGTGGATTCGGATCCTTTATTTGTAGTGAGAAGAAGAGTTGAAGCATCTTCCAGATCAAGTTCAATTGGCCGGGAACGGTTAGTGTGACGTAGGTTGAAGTAGAGTTTACTGTGCGCTTGTTTGGATTGAAAACCCTGGTCGGGAGATGGGGTAAATAGTGGTCGGAGATGGTCAGAACCAACCGATCTTGTTCGGATACATCTTGTCGTACTTGTATATACTAGCTTATCAGCACCACTAATGGTTTTCTAATGGTTATCAATAAACTCTACTATGTACATGTAACATTACAATAAAAATAATAGAACTATACACTTTAATCAGTCCAAAATGCCCTATGATTTTTTTCCTTTCAAGCAATTCACTTAAAAAATCATGTGTACTCTACTTTACCTTTTTTTTTTTAAAAAAAAAATAAAATACTATTGACCTATATTGCTTAATATCTAAATAAAGAGTGCACACATTGAATTTTCAGCCTAGTGGTTAGCACCTAACTCTGGATATCCCATATTCCAAACCCAACCTCGTCCGACCAAATTTTCTAATAAGAGCTGCATGTTGTTTCATGAGTAATGTTGAAATTGAAATCCTATATTTTACTTGGTCAGATCAATTATTTATATTATATATATATCAACAAATTTGATTATTATATATAAGTTTAAACCTTAAATTTGAGAACCCTTTACCCCTGAGGATTGTAAGAGAAGGTAAATCACAAAATTTGTCTCAATGAGGCATGATAAGTGTTTGCTAGGGAGGATTCGAAACCGAGTATTTACTAGATCACAAAACTCACAATTAACCTTTCAACCATTGAATTATGTCCAGTTTTGCAAAACTCCCGCCTAGGTGCCAGCCGGCCGCCTAGTGTATCACCATGATCGGTGGTCTAGGCCAGACGGTCGACTTGGCCGCCTAGGTGCTAACCGCCTATGCCGCTTAGTCGGCCGATTAGCTATTGCTTTTTAATGTGTTATTTTACACAAAATGACATTGTTTTGAGCAAAATAACCCTAAATTGTTCAAAAATTTTAGGTTAATATTTAATATTTTAGTATTAACTATTAAAGTATTAAATAATTTATAATTATTAGTTTTAAAAAAATTTAAATAATTTTTATTTAAAAAATACACAGGTGCCTACACCAATCAATCGTCGCTTAGACGCCCAATAAGCGCTTAGCAATTTTTTCAACTATGATTGTCCGAGACATTTAATTATACACATTGATGTGTGCATGATTTTGGTGGCCCCTATTATTGATTGGGTTGACAAGGACATTCATCTTACTTCAATTCATATCTCAGCTGGGCGGCATGCCATGTTACGTTCTTCATCTTCTCATTAAAGCCACACAAAATTTAAGTCGGCAGCACAGATAGTTCATCGCGAAGAATCTTAAGTGTGATTTATCTTTTTATATGTTTTTCATATTATTACATTCAAATTCAAATTAAAGAAAATTTATTCAGTGGATATATTTGAGTAATGAGTACGAGTTTTAATTTTATAGTTATTTAAAAAAATTAATGTCCCAACACAGTGCATGTACAATTAGCAAAGCTTGAGATTAGGTCGTAATTTATCTCGGCTTGTACTAATGTACTGTGAATCTGTGATTATAAATATAATAATTAGATAATTGAAATAATCATATTATTAAATACGTTTTTTTTTTTTTTTTATTATTAGTTTAAAAAAAAAAAAAAAAAAAAAAAAAAGGCACATTACATCATTACATGTGCGGACTGCAGTGTGCAGTCAGGTCGGCAGAAACGCGCAAGTATATACGGAGTATAACGGAATACAATTCTCCTTATAATTATGTGTATATAAAGGTGATTTTTTTTTTTTTTTTTAACCCAGGGTCTCTACCGTCGAATACAGTAACTAACTTCTCATTGAATCGTAGGTACTTCTATTGGGTGGGACAGCTGGCCTAAAGATTGTATATAAAGGTGATGTATATGTGAGAATAATGAGAATAAATTTAGGCCATACATCTTAAGATCTTAGTATAATAAATATATGAAATTTATATTTATATAAAAAAATGAAGTCACATATTTTTGCAAATATGTAAAAGAGTTAATTTCAAGATTGGTTTATTAACTATTGACTTTTATTAATTTTTATCATCAACTTTCAAATCAATTATAAATTTATAATTGGTCTCTTGACGGTTGATTTTAGGAATAAGGGTCAAATAGGTTACTGAACTGCACACGAAACTTCAATTAGGTCATCAAACTAAGAAAATATATATAATTGGATTCCTAAACAACACAAAGTCATGCAATTTAACTTAAAATGACTTGTTTACCTGGCCATGGAGACGAAGTCTTCGTCTCATGCCGCCAGTTCTTGTTTTTTGTTTTTTAAATTATTTTAATTTTAATTAATTATTTTAAAATATTATTTTTAAAATCGGTAACTAGCACATCAAGTAAACATGTTATTTTTGGTTAAATTGCATGAGTTTGTGTTGTTCAAGAATTCAATTGCATTTTTTTTTTTTGAGTTTGATGATCGAATTGCAGTTTGATATGTAGTTCAGTGGTCTATTTGACCCTTATTCCTTGATTTTATTCCAAATTTGATTTTTGGTTAAATATTTGTTTAATAGGCTTTAAATTTCTGGGTAAGAAGGTAAAAGTTTGTTAGCATAAACACCTTTTTAGATTTGCATATTTAAAGATTTTGAAACAAATGATATAATTATCTCAAACTTAGGACAAAGACTTATCAGTAACTTGTTCCAAATTGGATTTTGCATAAACATGCTATTCACATTTCCACTAATAATGAATATAGTGTATGATGTTTATAAACCCAATTTGTCATCCCAGTAACAACTAACAAGTCAATTTTTACATTCATACCCGGCCTTATTACACAAGGGCATTTTTATTTTTATATCATTTTTTTCTCTTTAAATTCTTAGTAATTATATTCATAACTACTATTTGATTAAATTCATGAATTCCTACTTTATTACCACCTAATTCTTTTTCCACAAGATTATGATTCCTTTCCTCCTTAATTTCCTCCCCCAATCAAACGCCCCATAAATTTAACGCTTACTAATTGGGTATTTAACTGAAGGACCGAATATCGAACAAAATCAATATAGCTTCACGAGTAAATATCAAACTGTACACTTTTACACACAAGTAACTCAACTCAAACGCAAACCTCGATATCAAGAGATAAAATGACTAAATTTTTTGACCACCAAAAAAAAATGATTGGCAATACTAATCATTTTGGTGGTTGACAATAATGAGAAATGATTGTGAGAATGGCATACAAAAGCAATTAGAAACACAACTTTCAAGCAAAAAAGTCTTGATTTATAACCACTATAATTAAAAAGTGGATAAGAAATAACTAACTTTTCAAAAAATGATATTAATTACATACATATATAAAAATTCAAATTAAACACTCCAAATTAAATCATATTATTCAAGCTAAGTTCCATATTTTATATCCAACCAGATGCATTGAATTGAACACAATAATATCAATAATAATGCGTCCATATATATACACAACAAGAATATAATTAATCACAAGTGTCGGTTCCAAAAAAAAAAAAAAAAAAAAGAGATGAGATGATATTATGGAGTTTGGCAAAATTGCAAGTCGGCAAACCCCAAAAATGGGGTCCCAAAAATGATGAACATATTATGACTTGCCAAATTTGCAAGTCGGCCAAACCGAGTGTACCACTCCCAACTTTCCATAACTGTCCTGAGGGAAACAGTTGCTTTACGTCATTTCGACAAAACGGGAAACTATTTCTCTTCCGACACAATTATGACTAGGTTGGATCGTACCTGCGGCCTATTTGTGTTTTTCCTTTTCTTCTTTATCTACCTGTCGACGTTCGTTAGTTGATACATAAACATTCACTTACCTAATATAACTACTAATAAGCATGCATGTGTTAGTTTATACTTTATATGGTAATCATGCATCTATCTAGTTTTTTTTTTTTTTTTTTTTTTTTTTTTTTTTTTTTTTTTTTTTTTTTTTTTTTTTTTTTTTTTGCAAGCATAATTGTTGGTACTTTAATAATTGATGATCAACTTAATGTAAGCAATTAATCAATGTATGCATATATTATATATATGTGGTAGATGTTAATTGTACTACCTTTTGGCCAAATATCTTTTTGATTGATGACGTTTGAGTAGCTTAGTCGGTTTGTCATGCGACAATTGAGTCCATTCGAGTTATGTTGTAGAATCAATGGGAGCAGATCGATAATTAAACTGTGATATTTTTCGTTCACTTTCACTCTTCAATCAATGCTTTAAATGATGTATCGTTAATTGAGCAGTGATCGAGTAGGAACTTCGTATACCTATATCCCATTAATGTAGATTATTGTGGATACCAGACAATGATCTTTTCACCAAATGGATTGTTGAGTCACCGTAATTTACTCATCCACTATGATGTCAAGCTCGGGTGTGGGAGCCCGGGAGGTGTGGGAGCTACACTTTTTGTGGACAAGGTAACTGATTATTCCTAAATTACTTTTTGTTAACAAAATTCCTTTAAATTATTTTAGACCTAGTCAAAGTATGTTTTCACCATATTTAAAGACTAATAACAACAACAATGCAATAATTTATTTATTTTTTTATTTTTTATTTTTGTAATATGGGTATCTTCCAGTTGAACTAAAATTCTTGAGTTCGAAATAAATAAAGTAAAATCGCTACACATTTTTGTAAATAAATATTAATTCTCAGTTATCAACTAAACATATTCATTTTTCAGTCCTTTAAAAACATAATTATAGACTTATAGTTCTGCCCATGTTTGTGTGCATTGATGTTTTTATGAGAACTTTTATGATACTTGGTATAGGCACAGTATTTTCTGTTTAGATGCAATATAATATGTCTCTTACATTATTAGGAGTATTATAATATATATATATATATATATATATATATATATATATATATATATATATATATATATATATAATCTCAATTTCGAGGCAAGCTAAGGTACCTAGCTACAACTACAACTCTACCGTCTCTACAAGTATCTTTTATTTGTCAAAATTAAAAACATCTGTTATGCGAAGCAAATTAAATAACGTTGTGGTCTCTTTGTGCTTCAGTAGGTTGAGAAAGTAGTTTATGAACGGATACTACATTGTAACATAGTTAGTAGCACTCAAAAAAACAATGTTAGTTATTTTTTATTGGGAACTTTTGTACCCTATTATATTATTTGATATTAGTTATTACGTTTGTTTATCTACTTTTATTATTGGGATTTAAATCCTTTACTAATTAGTATGTATATGTATGTATGTATTGTATACTCCGTATCAGCTCTTGTGCCTCTCGGAGCGAACGTGGGTGGACCCCGGACCGTTAAACGGACGGAGAGAAAGACCCTGTAAATTTACCAAAAAAAATTGTATACTCCGTATTTTTATTTATATCTGTATTAATTTTTGTTTTAAATAAATAATTATTTATTTATCTTGATTTCAATTCTTATTTATTACTAAATAAGAGGAGACATATATACTTAAACTCATTATCATTATTAAATATTTGATTTTAATATTTGAACCAAACTCTCCTAAGGTGAAGTGGTACGTACGTGGTGCATGTGCAAGCATAGCATATGCAATTTGTTGGACACGGTGCAATGT
>CP025647.1:4146003-4218503 GCA_003576665.1 Ipomoea trifida | reverse complement strand
CGTAGTAAAGTAAAGTTATTAACGTATTTTATCATTTCATAAATATATTATGGTATATTATTATTTGGTACAAACTAAGTAATAAGAATTTTGAGATCAAAATTTTTGAATAAATAATTGCTATTTTGAGAAAGCAAATATTTTTTTTAATTCACTGTTCATAAGGATATAAAAATCTTCATTTTGAACTGACAAGGGGCAGACATCATTCAAGTGATGGAATTGGAACATTCAAATTAGTGTAGGCGGCTAAAGTGATATATACAGTATATAACATGCATTCTCACTATTCATATATTTTACCATTGATACATTTTCTCCCAAATATATATAGGCAGATGGAGTTGGTACCACCCACAAAAATAGCAAATTGTGTCATGTCACATGTGATAGATCATGACTCATGCCTGATATGATGGCTGAGTTTGGCTATGATTCAAAATAATTATTTCTTAAGTGCAATATTTAGCATTTAATAATTAAATTATTAATTCATGCACAAAATAAAATGTTGCCAAATGTGACATATTCAAAGCACATATTATGGTTGACACTAAATGTAGGTCTTGTGGTCAGCTTTTGTTTTAAAATATTGTTTGTCTCTAGTCCGTCTATAGGTAGTTTTACTATACGTGCTATGTTTGGAGTTCATCAAACCTCATAGCTTATGAAGGTTATTCATTCTTAGACTAGTTTAGAAGAGTGGGTTGTGGCTCCCCTATGTGTATTCAGACATTTCTTGAAATAATAGTGATATATGTTTTCACAACCCTAAAGATTTTTATATCAAATTAATAGAACATATAGCTAAAATTGCAACGATTTGAAATAATTGAGGGAGATGTTTTCTTTGTCTATATATACAATTATTATGCATCACGAATTAGTATTAGTAAATCTATATTGTGTAACCTGCATATAAACTGAGAAAAAGGTTTGGACTTTGGACCAGTTACAAACGACTAAATGGTTTTCTAATTGTTGTTCTAGGGAAGTGATGATTGAATATGCGAGTGCAATGCAAGAGCTGGCCAAGCTGCTTGGTGGAGTTTTGGTGGAGCATTTGGGCCACCGAAAAAATTTGATCGATCAGATGTGTGATGAAAGCACATGTTTTCTACGCCTAAATCACTACCCTCCATGTCAGATATCGTCAGAAGTGTTTGGCTTGATGCCACACACCGACAGTGATTTCCTCACAATCCTTCACCAAGATGAAGTCGGTGGGCTTCAACTCATGAAGGACTCCCGTTGGGTGGCTGTCAAGCCCATCAAGAATGCACTCATTGTCAACATTGGAGATCTTTTTCAGGTAATTTAATTTCTCTCATGACTAGATAACCAAATTAGTTATGTGCTATCTATGTTGCACGAAAATTTTTAATGATTAGTATTATCCTATTTCAAAAATATTTTCTTCTACAAATTTACAAAAACTTCATAAAATCTTTCGAGTTTTTTTTTTTTTGTAATTTTTTTAATATTTATACATATTTAAACCAAAAATAATTACAAATGCAATTTAAAAATTTTCTTTTGATTGTGGAATTGTTAATGTAATCTATACTTGCAGGCTTGGAGCAACAACATATACAAAAGTGTGGAACACAAAGTGATGCCTAATGGGAAGGTTGATAGATTCTCAATAGCTTACTTTCTTTGTCCTTCATATGATTCTGTGATAGGGAGCTGCCAAGAACCTTCCATTTATAGAAGTTTTACATTCAGAGAGTATAGAAATCAGATACAAGAAGATGTGAAATTGATTGGTCATAAAATTGGTCTCTCAAAATTTCTGTATTAGATGAGTGTTATTTTCTTCTTAATCCAATCATCTTTAACCTAATTAATTAGTCGTGCCATACACAACCATCCATAATGTTATAGTACCCACCAGTGTTATATATTTCGTGTAGTTATATTTTCTTTTGTAAGTTATAGCGTCGGATGATCATCACTATGTAGGCGGTTTCAGCTTGAGGTTCCCATCTCCTTTGTAATAATAATAATAATAATAATAATAATAATAATAATAATAATAATAATAATAAAAGAGGAGATATTAAATATATTAAGTATATTTACGACACCATTATGTATGAGATCATAATTTTTTACAATAATTATATTTTATTGTGTTTGGTTTTCGCTAAAGTAATAGACTTTAGAATTGTATTTCAGTATTTTGTTGGCTAAAATATAGAAATTGAATAGATTTTAAAGACATAAATACGCTTATACAAAATAATAACAACAACAACGACAATGACGACAACAACAACAACAATAATAATAATGAATATGATTATGATTATGATATACCGAATGTTATATACACACACATGTATATGTGTATGTGAGAGAGAGATAGAATAACAATAACAATAATTATTATTATTATTATTATTATTATTATTATTATCCACGACAAAAAACACGTAAAATAGCGACGGATCAATTTTGTCGCTAAATAGAAAAAATCCGTCGCTAAATAATTTAGCAACGGATTAGCGACGAAATTAATAGCGACTCAAATTTTTCCCTCGCTAACTTTAGTGATGGAAATATCTGTCGCTATTTTCTTCTCGGTGACAATTAATGACGAAATTTGCAAGAGAATAACGACGAAAAATTCCGTCGATAAATTTAGTGACGGAAATTCCGTCGCTAAACCAACAAAAAATCCATCGCTTGTGACGAAATTTGTAAGGGAATAGAGACGAAAATATCCGTCGCTAAATATAGCAACGAAAATATCTGCCGCTAAATATTGCAACGTAAATATGCGTCGCTAAATAAAGCAACAGAAATATCCGTCGCTATTTTAAAAAAATTTCCCGCTTCCGTATTAAACATACCGTGTCTTAACACTAGCAACGGATTCAAGGATCTGTCGCTACGTTTTTTTAAAACAAATTCCCGCTTTCGTATTAAACATCCCACGGAAAATCCATCGCTAATCTGTCTCAAATTTTTACGCGAAAATTTACCGCTAATATTAACTACGTATTTAACGACAAAAAGTTTTTGTCGCTAATCTATCGCTAACTTTCAAATTTTAAAAAAAGTGATTGTAATATAAAAGCTATTCCCAAGAACATGGGAATAGCTAATACCAAAGCCCACATAAGAATGGCTATTCCTTTTGCAAAGGTAATAGTTTGTTTCTAAGAATTTTATTCCCATGATAAAATTTCAAACATACCCATTAATGTTATTAAAAAAAACAAACATGTGGACTTATAATTTTATATTCACTGCACTGATAGCTGGTGATCCAGTCCAGTTTACATTCAACCCAATACTAGGCCCAATATTATTTAGAGAGAGAGAGAGGAGAGAGATCAGAAGATTGCAGCAAGTCTGTATAATGTATATGGAAAGGGTTTCAGGGCTTCCATACTCACATCTGCCGTTTTATGCTTAAGAAAAAAACATACAAGCTATAGACCAACATACAACCTCTACTCTATATCCCCTCCACCATATATTTTCCTCAATTGCCGCCGTACGTTGCCGCCGCCGCCGCCTCGCCGTCTTCCGCATGAGTAGATAGGTTTGCCCTGCTCAGCCTTTCCCCACCGCTTTGATTTAATGAAATCCAATATTCTTTAAAAAAGAAAGAGGAAATTAATCCATTATTTGTGTTCCCCTTTACTTTAATTTAGATCAAATTCCAGATTAATTAATTTACCGATGGTCTTTGGATTCAGAGCTTTTCGTCAAATTCGGATATGTATCCTTCTCGTGGGACTAATGCGTATGGCCAACAACAGCAGAGCTACTCCTCCCAATCCGCCTATGCGCAAAACGTATGCCTTTGTTATATATATCTACTCGGATTGTGTTTTTTTTTTTTTTTTCTTTTCATTTTCCCTCTGGTTAATAAGAAATTAAAGGTCTTTTAATTAATATCAATGTCTGCTGCTAGAATTTTTGTAAGTAGATGATATTCAATTCAATTGCTAATAATAAGCTGCTTCTAGAATTTTTGTAAGTAGATGATATTCAATTCAATTGCTAATAATAACAAAATGGCGGGGTGAACACTTTGATGGTTAAAATGCCAATGAAGAGAGCATGCCACATATACATGTATGAATAGTAAAGGAAATTCTAGGCTGTAACTGCTATTTTGTCCATATGAATATGAAACTGCATTTTTAGTGGGTAATGATGTATGTGGAACTCTATTAGAAAGAAATGAAATGTGATAATCTCTGTCACTGGTTTAAATAACATGCTTGCAGATATTAAAGGTGTTGCATTTATTCATTTGATTGTCCACAAAATATTTTTGTTTTGTTTTGTTTTGTTTTGAAAAAAGTGTCTTACTGGCCATTCTGTTTTGCTGTATCTATGTCTAACAATTAGGCTTTGTAGTACTGGAATTTATGCAATTTATATTAAGGAGACATATTTTTCATTTTATTTTATGCTTGTGTAGTTGGTATCTGGCCACTCTGGAAGTTCTGCTGCAGGACCTGATGGTTCCTCTCAACTACTAATTGCTTCGCGTCATTCATCAATGTTAGGGGGTTCTCAAGAAGCAAATACAAGTGCATACAGAACTCATGGTCATCACCCCTCTTCTGGGCCTAGTTATGGCGGACAATACAGTGCTGTGTATGGTTCTACTGCTCAACAGGTCTGCTATATGTTGCAAACTATTTATGTTTCTTCCATTTTAGGTCTGTGGAGAGAATATATTAGCCTGAAAAATTACAGGGTAGAGAATTTTGAAGCCCATAACACCAAAACTCATGGTTCAGCATTACTGCATTTGTTTTCACATGATTCATCTTGCTTTTGATCATTTTTTTTTCACTTGAAGCCATTTATGATTATGCCAATAAAATGAAGCAGCTGATATTACCTGTATGACTGTATAATTTAATTCTTAAGTATCTGTTTAAACTCTTTAAATAATGGGCCTGCTTTATCACTTCTCTTAGTTCTCTATTAAATTATACCAATAGGTTTTTTTCTTCTAACACAGATGCTAATGGTTGGTTGACACCAAAACTGAGATTGGTAATTGTCACAAAATAAAACAGTAAATAATAATAATAATAATAATAATAATAGTAGTAGTAGTAGTAGTAGTAGTAATAATAATAGTAATGTGCTTGATTTCTGTCCTTTTGATGTAACTGGTGTTCTAGTGGTGAAACTTTTAATATTTATGGTCAATTGGTGACAACTAATTATGACTATTGATTAGTTGACAACTTGGTGAAAACTACTGGTTCACTCGTAGCCACTGTAATTGCAAATCCAACTTTTGTTTATGTAAAGTACTAAAATATTTCTATATTCACTACTACAAAGAGTAGCTGATGAACTTTGGTATTACGCCAGACTGTCTTGATGCAATCACTCATTTACAAGTGGAGCATAGTTAGAATTTGATTTAGCATGAGATTTTCAAATGGAAGTATAGATACTTGTATATTCTTCTGAATGCATTCTGCATTGAGGATTCTGGACCTAGCCTCATTAGATTTATATGGATACTGCATTATTGTGCACTTCAACTTTGTAAATAACATTTAAACCAACAACAAAATGAAGAAATATTTGCAGCAGTAAGGAAGACCCATTTGTTGGTTAAAAAAAGTTAATAACTTGTTTGACAAACAAGTCCAAATGGAGCTATTGACTGATCTGATGACAGAAAAGCCTATTTAGATTTTAGAGTTCTTAACTGATCTGATTATTAAAATAACAAGGAAATATCCTGCCTGGTTAAGTTTATGTAGTTCATGAACTCAAAGTATGGCATTGGATGCAGTGAGGCAATTAGTTCTTTGTGGTTTTGTGCTTTCTATGTCTTAATTGGCTATTACATTGTTCACCATGCATGCTGCTGTTTGGAAATGTAAACTCATATCTCTCTCTTTCTCCTGTTGTAGACTGCTTCAATCACTGGAAAAGCATCTGTTCCATCCACTATTGAAAGTCGCACTGGTTTCAGTTCATCTATTACAGACTCAGCCAAGTTCACACTGGGTGACTATGTTTCATCAACCAGCCATATATATGGCCATAAAACTGAACTTTATCCTGATAGGGTTCCTGATTACCCAACATTGGAGAGACGCCAATATGGTGAACGACATAGTGGTTATGTGGGCGGGAGAGATTTGCCCATTGAACCTGCCACTCGTTATCCTGACAGTATTTCTTTTAACAAACATCAGGTATTCTATTACACTACTTATTTAAGTAGATTACAATCAATAGTTCCCACATGGTTCTTTCTTTGGAACAGGCTGAAATATATGATCGCATGGATCAAGCTTCAATTATCAGAAAAGAACAACTGCTAAAGGCTCAGGGACTGCAATCTGGATCTCTTGAAGGGGGGCCAAGGTATCTTTCCTTCACTTTTTGTCTAGGTGCATACTTTATGAATATACACAGAAGGATATAGCAATAATAATTTTATGGTTGTCTGTGTAAAAATTTAGTTAGACTTCACAATCTTGAAAATTTG
Source organism: Ipomoea trifida (assembly GCA_003576665.1). Classification (NCBI taxonomy): domain Eukaryota; kingdom Viridiplantae; phylum Streptophyta; class Magnoliopsida; order Solanales; family Convolvulaceae; genus Ipomoea; species Ipomoea trifida. The sequence continues at coordinate 4,212,004 of CP025647.1, read as the reverse complement.
TGGTTGCTATTGCATACAAAGGAATAGTCTTTGTGGTGAAAGCATAGGATTTGAATGCAGCATCCCTGTTTGCAGCTTTCTTAGCTGCGCGCTCTATATCGTACTGAACTGAATAGCAACTGATTTCTGGCAGACAAAGTGAGTATCTTGCAGCAAGAAGTGCTGCTGTTCGTCATGCAGCCCAAAATCGCCTTTCAGCTCAAGATCTCCTAGCGTATAGCACCAGAGCTGACCCCGATCCTCATGCATTATCAACATTAGGCAGTTCGTCATTCGACGCCCAGCATGCTCCTTCGATATTAGGGGCAGCACCACAAAGAACATTAGATGACCTCATTTACACGCAAAATTCTTCAAATCCAGGTTATGGTGTGAGCCTACCTCCTGGTAGAGATTATGGAGTAGGCAAAGGAGGACTACATGCAAATTCCCTCGATTCAGATTTTCCAAGTAATATGATGGCACGCCATTCAAGGATGGACGAATATAAGGATGACAGAATTCCTTATGCTCGTGAATTTGACCGGATGGAAAAGGAGCGCCTATATTTGCGCGAGCATGAGAAAGACAGAGACCGGGAAAAGGAACGAGAGCGAGAGCGGGAGCGAGAAAGAGAGCGGGAACGTGATCGTGAAAGGGAAAGAGAAAGAGAAAGAGAACGAGAACGAGAAAGAGAGAGAGAAAGGGAGCGGGAACGCGAACGTGAACGACTAAGGAAACGAGAAAGAGAACGTGAACGAGAGCGCATTCTGGAGCGGAGGGAGAAGGAACGTGATAATGAGCGCAAACGTGGAGCTGAAGCTAGGCATGAACGAACACCTCCCAGAATATCTAGGGAGCCCCGAGGCACATCAGTGACAAAGGACAGTAGACCCTTAAGGCACGATTCTCCACGACATGAAGTTTTGCATAGGTGGAATTTTAAATTTTCGTCCTACCCTGCTTCTGTATGTTTAGCTGCTAGCAAATCTTGCAGCCTTAACGACTAACTTAGTCTTCTATTATGCTGAAGGCGCCATTCACCTGTTAAAGAAAAGAGGAGAGAATATTTGTGCAAGGTAAACCAAGAGTTAGCTGTTGAATCATTACTGGCACTCTTTAAAAGCTTCTCAGTGTTGAGGGTCTGCCGTTGTGCTCAATTTTCTCTAATTACCCACTTCTAAACAAGCAATCTTGATTCACTTGTCTTCTCGAAAATTCTCCATCACATTTGATTTCTTCCACATTGCATTCCATGTATTGAAACAGTGTAACCTGCTCCTCGTTGGTCATAGATCTGGAATCTTTTTCTCTTTCATTCTGCTCTGCTTTGCCCTTCCTGATTATCTTCCCATATATTTCTTTTTATCATCAATTAACTTCTCATTGTTCGGCTCTATTTTACTCTGGGGTTGGTGTATCCTTACTGTAGTCTATTCCATTACTCCAATGATCCTCTATTTGTCCTGTATTACAATTTCTGTCATATTGGAGCTTTGCTTGGAGTTCTCTCAGTAGCAGAGGTGTTCTGATATCTGAAACAAGACCGAGTTACCTTAATTCTGTGCTTTACTTTGTGTAAAATCAAAATAACTCAATATGAAGAAGATATGATGTCAAACATATTTACCCCCTTTGACTTCTAATATGTTTTTGTTTTCTAGGTTTACTCATCTAGCTTGTTGGAAACCGAGAGAGATTTCTTATCATTGGATAAGATATATCCCCGACTTTTCATATCTCCTGAATGCTCAAAGGTCTCTCTCTCTCTCTCCCTCTCTCTCTCTCTCTCATTTGAAGGGAAAACAAATCTCATATTATATTTTTCATATGGTACCATTTTTATTTACAGGTAGTTATAAATTGGCCAAAGGGGAATCTCAAGCTTTCTTTGTACACTCCAGTCAGGTAATTTGTTATTTATCACTTCCTTTCTTTCAAGTGAATACACTTCTGAATTCTGATGAAGGAGAGGTGCAGATAAGGATTTATCTGGTGAATGTTTTTCCATATTTTGCCCTTCTCTTTGGTTGGGGTTCTCTTTATAGATGATAGGTGGATTTTCTTTTACATTTCTTCATGCCGCAAGTATTTATTTTTGCATCTTAGTGTAAATCAGTTGGTGCGTTTTTGACAAAATACTCAGGGATGAGACTTTGTTCTTCATTACTCTCTGTCCCATTTTAGGTGGTGTGAAATAATTTTTATGAAGTCCAGGAGATGAATCTTTTAAATATATTATGCATTGGAATTTGGATATTTAGATGAATGCTAAAATATTTTTCAGACTGCAAAGGAAACATATGATATGATCTGTGTGAAACAAGTAGCATCAAAATCACAATAAGTTACTCATAACACTGGAATGGGATGAGTTTTTTTAATTCCTAAATAACATGATTCTTGTGATCTTATAAGTTTTTGTTCATGGGACACCATAAAGTATTTTGCAACAGGACAGAAGGGACAGTAGCTCAACTAAACTGAGATAGAGAGCATCACTTTCTATTGTATCTGTATTGAAATTGAAAAACCAGATCTAAAGATTAGTGCTCTGCTCATGGTTCCCTGCATGGTTCTCTTTATGATGTTTTTTTAGAACTTAAGCTTCCCTTGAAGATTGTTCATATTTTCTGTACACTTGAAGTTTGCAAATGTAGTGGTAGTGTTTATGTGATTCTTCTGATGAAGCAGTTTTGAGCATGACTTTGTTGAAGGGGATACTGCAAATGAGCAGAAAATGTTATCACCTAGCAAATCTGCTAGTGCATCTCAAAGATTAGATCATGGGGTTACTGTATGGAATGCCAAGGTATTTCTTCTGTTAATCTGCCAAAATTGTGGAGTTTTGTATATCTATGCCAAATATTTAATTGACTGTTCCTTTTCAAAATAAATTTTATGGTTATCATTCCTGCACTTCAATTCCCATAGAAATCTCCATTTGGCAATTGAATGTGGTCAAATGGTTTATCTATAGGTAGTGACTACTTGTAGTTCATGGTAGGAGGATCCTAAGAATTCAAATTAGTATAATTTATGCATGGGTTAAAACCTTTCTTCCCGTTTATATAGTTTGTGCCAAGTATTAAGACACTTTTTTTTTTTTTAATATCCGAATCATTTGGACTTATTATTGATCAAAATTACACTCCTTAAGTTTTGTGGAGTGTGGAGTACAAAATCTTATGAATTTTTGCAATTCTTTTCTACCATCTTGCCCCAATTTGTTATGTTCATATTTTATGATAATGCATAAGCAAATTTATCTTTTCTTTCATACAGGTCATTTTGATGAGTGGACTCAGTAAAAATGCTTTGGACGAGCTATCTTCTGAAAGAAACTATGATGATCGCATACCTCACTTCTGCAATATGCTTAGATTTGCTGTTCTTAAAAAAGATAATTCTTTGATGGCAATTGGAGGCCCATGGAACAGTGTTGATGGGGGAGATCCATCAGTTGATGACTCTGCTTTGATTCAGACAGTGCTTAGGTTTGTTCATGAGATTGTTTCTTTAGCTGTTAGATCTCTTATATGCCTTCCCAACTGTGACCAAATGACTCATTTTTAGATATGCAAAGGAGATGACACATCTTGAGTTGAGGGACTGCCAACACTGGAATCGTTTCCTTGAGGTAATAATGTCTATTCTGCACCATAATTAAACCAACTTGAGGAGAGATACCATGATACATTTTCTTTCTATGGCCTAACATTTTTTGTGCATGTGCTACTATATGCATGCTTAACTATAATTCTGTGAATCAAATGCATTGTCAGATGAGTCAGCTAAAGTATTATGTAAGGCAAAAGCAGAATGGATGTATGTAGGGTGAGATCACATTGTATGATATAATCTTCCGTTAATAATGGGAGGCCCCATTTGCTTCTTCACTGTTAATGTATACCTGCTTTCTCCTTACTCTTTATTTGCTGATAATGAAATCCTATTTTGATGCAACCATACTTGATTTTGGGGGAGCTCAGCCTCCAAAGAGATTTTTAATTGCCTTTGCAAACAGACCATCCCCTTCTTTCATTGGTCAAATTATTTTGTTGAAGGGAGTTTTGAAACAATCATCGAGACAGGATCACAGCTGTATTTTTATTGTTTTTCATGTATTCCCTTGTGCTAGGGGTTGCGATTGCCTTTACAATAAACAATTTGTTTGAATGGCTGACTAAATTTGTTTAACTAAATTTTCAGTCAAGTAATTTTATCATGTGATCTGTGTATTTAAGCTTAGTGTTTTGGTATGGAAGCTAATTCCATGTTGATTTTTACAGATACACTATGATAGATTTGGGAAGGATGGACTGTTCAGTCACAAAGAGGTGACTGTTTATTTTGTTCCAGATTTGTCTGTATGTACACCTTCACTGGATTTGTGGCGTGAACAATGGTTTACTTACAAGAAGGCAATAGCTGAACGAGAGCGCCAGGATGCTCTGAGGAAAGAGGTCTGGCCCCTTTGTTGTTATATGTGACTCCACTTCTATGAGTTCTATCTATGGTTAATAATTGCAGTTACTATTAGTGTTGCAAAGATCCGCCACCCCTACATGGATGGATATAGTCATCTTTCTATTCTTCCAAAACCTTAATAAAATCTTATTCATGTGCTCCCTTTCACATTCACCTTCCTCTTTCATTTCTTGTAATGGCTACAAATAAAGAAACCTAATTGATCATTTTAGTCAATCTTCTTCCTATCCATTGGCTATATATGTTATAGGTTTTACTTTTCCTTATGTTCTTTTACTTTCTTTCTGTCTGAAAATTTTTTCTGCCTACTAATTTTGTTATTATTTTTAATTGAACAGAAATATGAAGAAAAGAAGGATAGCAAAGGTAAAGCATCTTAAAATCCTGATTTTACAAAAAAATTATTTACCATATTATCACTTAACATATTTGGGGCTGTTATAACTTATAATCTCTTTTGGAAATTAGACAAGGATCCTGAGAAAGTGAAAGATGCTAAGCGGGATACTAAAGCAGATAAAAAGAATGAGATTTCCGCATCGAAGAAAGTAGCAGAGGGAATCAGAAAGCAGAATGATGGTAAGCTAAAACAGAGCCTAACTGACAAGGGAGAAAGTGATAAGAAAGTGGCACAGAATGAACAAGGAGTCGAAACTCGGGATGAAGGTACAACTGTAAATAAAACTGGTGAAGGCGAAACAGGTGTTCAAAATGATTCTGGTGTGAAGTCTGGGAAGAAGAAGATTATAAGGAGGATTGTGAAAAAAACCATTGGTAAGAAAGTCGTGGCTAACACTTCTAAAGAGAATGAAGAGACTCAAGGAAAAGTTGAAGTGAAAACTGCAAGCGCAGATGGTGGTGGTCAGCAGGATGGACCATCTGCTACTCCTAGTACAGTCAAAACTTTTGTAAGGAAGAAGGTTATTAAGAGAGTCCCAGTTCTGAAAACTCCTCCGAAGGTTAGTGAATCAGGGCCTTCTGAGGTTAATGAACCTGTTCCTTCTGAGGTTAATGAGCCTGTGCCTTCTGAGGTTAATGAGCCAGTGCCTTCTGAGGTTAATGAACCGGTGCCTTCTGAGGTTAATGAACCGGTGCCTTCTGAGGTTAATGAACCAGTGCCTTCTGAGGTTAAAGAACCTCTGCCTTCGGAGGTTAAAACTTTGAAGGAATCTGAACATTCTGAAGATACTGCAAAGACAAATAGCAGCACTCCTGTAAAGAGGACTGTGAAGAAAAAAATAATTAAAAGGGTGCGTAAAAGGAAAACACCTATAACAGATGACAGCAATGGTGTAACTGTTGCTGAGGGAAACAAAGAGGGTTTGGAGGAACATTTAGCAGTGCAAGCAGAAAATGAGGTGCAAATTGCAGCTAATGCTGATGAGGATATGATTTCCCAAGAAGTAAAGGTTAGTCCTAAAGTGAAGACATCACCAATGGCAACTCAGGAGACAAAAGCTGAAGAAGCAACTACTGTTGCTGTTTCCAAAATGGAATCAGTAAACTCTCAAAATGATGATTGCTCAAAATTGGAAATAAAGGAGCAACCTAAAGAAGAGAAAGAAAGGACGGACAAAAAAGATGAAAGGGATGTGCCTAAGAGCAAATCAATTAAGGAGGTGAAAGAAAAGAAAAGTGAAGAACCTCAGAGCAAATCAATTAAGGAGGTGAAAGAAAAGAAAAGTGAAGAACCTCAGAGCAAATCAATTAAGGAGGTGAAAGAAAAGAAAAGTGTAGAACCTCAGAGCAAATCAATTAAAGAGGTGAAAGAAAAGAAAAGTGAAGAACCTCAGAGCAAATCAATTAAAGGGGTTAAAGAAAAGAAAAGTGAAGAACCTCAAGGCAAATCAATTAAAGAGTTGAAAGAAAAGAAAAGTGAAGAACCTCCCCGCCACCCTGGGTTTATTCTAAAAACAGAAGGGAGCAAAAATCACAAGGTACCGTGAACCAAAAGCAGGGCATAACAAATGATAGTTTATAATTACACATTTTTCCTTTTTTTTAAAAAAAATAACAGCCTTTATATAGAATTGAGTCCTTGATATACTTTAACAGTTGCGATCACTGTCACTTTCACTGGATTCCCTCTTGGACTATACTGACAAGGATGTTGAAGATTCAAGATTTGAGGTATTTGTTATCCTGTGAATATGCATTATTTTAATGTACTAAATTAACATTTTACTTGAGATATGGTTATTCATGCAGTTTAATTCTCCTACTCTTCAAATATTTGTTGGATATTAAATTTTCAAATTTTCATGTTGGCTGTAGCTTTCTCTGTTTGCTGAATCAATATATGAGATGCTTTATTATGAAATGGGTCTCCGGCTCTTGAGTTTCCTTCAGGTATTTTTTAACCATCCTTGGTGTTTTAATAAAATGATTTGTTGGTTTTTATTCTAATATTCATTCTGTTAATTTAGGACCTGCGCATTAAATTTGTTATCAAGAGAAACCAACGGAAAAGGGAGAGGGAGGAAGCATCTAAGAAGGAAAGTGAGGAAAAACCATTGACGAAGCGTGCAAAAACAGAAGAGTGTGCGGATGATACTGAATTAACTGGTGTGGAAAAGCAAAATAAAACTAATCCAGATGAAAAAATGGCCCCTGTTAAGGAAGAGCCTAGCTCACCTGTCAAGACTCAAGACACTAAGATGACACAAGATGAAGCTGTGCAAAATGAGAGTGATGAGGATGAAGATCCAGAGGAAGATCCTGAGGAAGAAAATGTAGAAGATGTAGAAATGCCTGATGCGGACCCCCAGAATGATGCAGATCAGGTGGGACAACTCTTCTAATTACTCTCTCATAGTATCTCTTTTTCTCGAGGCACTTATTCCTGATGTCCTGTCATCTTTCTTGACTGCTGAATTCAACTAGTAGGATTTTCATGTGGATTGTAACTGTTTTATTTTAACAGATTTTGGTGATCCAAAAGTAACTAATTATTACCATCATAATTTATCTGCTTGCCCCATACAGGAAAATGTTGAAGGCAGAACTAATACTGATTCCAAGAGTGAAAATGTTGCTGAGGATGAGAAGGATGAGAAACCAGTAATGGGTGTGGAAGCTTCTAAACTAAATGCAGATCTTGATATTGGCAGCAAAGATAATAAGATAATTAAGGTGGAGACAGAGGCAAAGGGAGCTCAGGGAGAGGTTAACAGGGATTTATTGCAGGCAATTTTCTTGAACACAGTTTTTTCTTGTGCTTTTATTTTGCCATTTCTACATTTCATTATAGTAATGGTGTTTTTGTTTGGGAACAGGCTTTCAGGTTTTTTGATCGAAACCGAGTAGGGCACATAAGGGTAAGTGAAAGTCTTACATTGCCTCCCATTTTGTGCTTGCTCATACTATTCCAGTATTCCAGACATCACCATTTTTTCGCTTTCACAGGTTGCAGATCTGAGGCTAATAATCCATAATTTAGGGAGGTCACTCTCAAACCGGGATGTCAAGGTAGGTTTCCTCACTGTTTTTGTCATTTTAAGACGACAATGTTTGATATGTGAATCTGATTTATTATAAAACATCACACAGGATTTGGTCATGAGCGCTCTTCTGGAGAGCAATACAGGGAGAGACGACCGCATTTTATATGGCAAGTTGGTCAAGATGTCCTTTTGAACAGCTCAGAATTGGAACAAAAAACATAAAAATATTTCTCTATTTAGTTTTCTCAGATAGAGAACTCTTAGATGTTGCCGTTGGGTTAGCAATTTAATTTTCTGAACCAAGTTGATTGAAAGCCTTCATGGCATGATATTTCAAACCAAAATTGACTCTTTTTCCTGCTAGCTACTAACCTAGCATGGGTTTGTGTTCTATAAAAGAATTTGGGCTAATTAGCACCCCATGTTGCCAATCCCCTCGGATGTAACCAAAAAACATAGATACTAGTTGTCTGATTCAAAAAAATGTGCACCACATATTGTGGACATATCTTTTGAATAAATCCAATGGCTTGAGACATAGAATGTCCCCCAAAATGTAAACCACCCCAGATCAAATTGGGTATCTCCAAGTTGCCAAAAGATGTGAAAGGACATAAACGGTGCAGGAAAAATCTGGTTTCAAAGCTTTTTATCTTTATGAAGCAGTAGAGTCCACTACCCTTGGTTGCGGAGAAACCTTGGATGGTCCCAAATAAGGACATGAAGGGAAGGTTTCCGGCAATCACATCTACTGCCACAGTTTGCTACTGTGTAGAAACAGAAGGAATTGTCTCAAAATTTGAGGTCATTAAGATATCTTAACCGATTAGAGGTGATAAAAATTCTGGACAAGTATACAAGCAAGGAATGAGAACTTTAGAACTGACCCACAACGACTTTTAGACGAGTTCTAGAATACACATTATGCTCAGATGGCATGTAGTTCCTATATGGGAGGTCATGAGAACGAGCTCAGTAGAGGCGATATTGACTCTTTGTGCTTCAACAGAAAGTATAGATGAAAGGTCAGTTGTATTAAAAAAAAATTAAAAAAAAAAAACTAAAAAGCCTAATGTATTTATTATTTAAAAAAGAAAAAAGAAAAAAGCAAGGAATTGTAGCCATGTTGTCGTTCATCCTTCATAAAGCATAAATGGATGAGACAGCAGAATAAGATCAGTGGGTTTTATTAGTAAAATTCTTACAAGGTGGGGCTCTCATAACCAAGAAATGATGTTATATGTGGCCTTACCACAAAACCAAGAAACTGATCTTCAAATGCTAAAAGGCTGCAAATGACAAGGACATAACAACCCTATGGACTGACTCCAGAGTTTTCATTAGTCATATAAAATTTACACACAAAAAGACTACAACTCATAATTTTTTTTTAAGCTAGCTTGCTTGCTTTCTAGAATGCAATCTGATTAGACTGGCTGACGTTCAACCGACAATGAGGCTGTTATTATCCAGTGCTTGGGCTCAGTATCTGGTACAGCAGATATTTCAGCTTCCAAAATAAGGTTATCTAATGTATTCTTTATCCCTCGGGACCCAACTTGTGTTGTGTACAAAAGCCGGAAAAAGGCCTGCCAGCTTCTTATGCATTTACAGCAAAAAAATGGTCTACTTACACACGCCAGTAATTCAACTCAGCACTGAGAAATCTCTGTCAACATCCAGGTTCCTGTTTCAGCTGGATCCCGCTTGATGAGCCAAACATCATGGACTGGAGAAATCAAGAATTATCATTTATGTAAAAACAAAATATATATGGATGGAATAAAGTCGTGTTTTAAGAAGCAAACTACTTTTGAGTAGCAACAAATACAGTAGCAACAATTTGTTCACACTGGGTAACTGTATATGTCATGATCAGGGGAAGACCACATTGACTATGCAATTCAACTAGTGCAGAAGTATTATTTCGCCCCTAAGTTAAGTGAAGTTTGGGCAAAGTCTTGCATTGAGTGGCCAACATCGATTGCAGTCCACTATAACTTTTCTCATCACTATTAAAGCCTACAATTTCCCTCTGACCTATAATTTCTAGATTGGCTTAAGCATTTTGCTAATTTCTTCTTTGATTCAATTTCATAGAATGTCAAAAAAGTATTTAGAATGTTCTACTTTCAATAACGTGTCAAGAAGGCAGAACTTAAGCCATTGCTTTGAGTTATAAGATGTTTTAGAAATATTAGAGAAAGTAAATTCAGTGATAAATAAATAGAGAGTTGATCCCATAATATCTTATCAGATGGTACAATTACCTGAGTTGAATTTGGCAAAAGACTACTAGCAAGCTCTTCATCAAGAAACACAGGAAGCGGTGGCATTTGGCTCATGATCCCAGGCATATTGCTCATTCTACACAGATAAAGTAGGTTCTGTAAAAAGATTCTGCTGAAGGTAGAGATTCATAGAAAGTAGCATTGGAAAAGAAAAAAACAGGCATACTCGTTGAGGATTGCAGTTATATTGTTCCTTGTACGAAAGAAGAGGTCAACGTTATCCTGCAACTGCTCATTTGCATGTGGGCATCAGATATCGGCTATAATAAATCCTAGCTATTCAGCAACATAAATGGTGGATAATTTCATTAAAAGGTTACAGATCAAGGTCCATGTCATGGTGTTTCTCTAAACTTGCTCAGAGCAATAATTTCAATGAAAAGAAGCAGAGAGCTACTCAGCTACAACATTTTCATTCAATTCGAGGAAGAAATAGGAATAATACTCAACTTAGAAGTTTTCCAAAAAAAAAACACATAAATAAAAAAATTCCTTCACTTATGAGAGTATGTTTGTTTTAATGCATATATATATATTAGAAGAATTGTGAGGGTCAATTAAAGTGGAAAGGTCGAACAAATGAAGGAGAAGAAGAAATACCTGTGAGAGTGAATTGAAGTGGAAAGACGAAACACAAATGAAGGAGAAGTAATATTTGAGAGAGCAAATTAAAGTGGAAAGGTGGAACAAATGAAGGAGATTACTAATGAAGAACGATGGTAGAATGTGAGAGCAAAAAGCTTCAAATCTAGATTTGACTTGAAAAAGGCTCAATTGTAGGCTCCAATCATCCGTTCTTCATGTTTTATCTAGTTTGAAAATATGTCAAATATACACATTGCATCCATGCTATTTTCCTGTGTAGAAATATTATTTGACCTGGGAAATTCTACAATGACAACCATTACAATGTTGGATAGTAAAAATAGTAAAAAAAGGAAATGGGGTACATTTGGTAATTTGAAAAAATTGAATTTATGTTCAATTTTGTTAAATTACAAAAATGTACACCATCTCTCACTATTTTTAGTATTCAGCATTGTTACGGTTTGGCATGGAAACAACTCCCTATAAACTTAATCAGAAACAGGATAAGCTATCACTCTGTTTGGAAAATGATTCATATTCTAACTATCATTTCATGATATTTATCCCCTAAACAAGGATAGGTTTAAAATATTACCTTATATGTTGAAAGGTTTGTTGAAATTTGATCAAGAGCTTGATTATTTTCTTCCAAAAGATTTCTCGTTCCATGTAATGCTGCATAGTTACCATCAAAACCAAATAAATATAAATCAAGTCATAAGAGTAATTTAATTAAACTACAATGGTAATTCAATTTCGTAAATGTTAAGAAAATGTTATAGAAGAAACAATGTAAGAGAGAAAGCAAACTGGAAAGTATAAAATATAATCCAGGCACAACTACATTAGAAATGCCAAGTTGTATTGGACAAAAAATATGATATTTAAAATTATTTGAGCATCCCAATGAAGTGGCTTCATGAAGATTCGAATGGGATTTTAAGTAAACGAGGATAAGAGTAGGATCAACGAATAAAAGTGAAAATATGCATAGCTTTTTTTTTTTTCTTTTCTCTATACAAATAAGAGATGTTGGATTGTTGGGTGAGCAAAGCTGAATAGTATACATCCATTGAAGGCCACAGGTGTTGTAGAAACAGATACAAAAATGGTTCTGATAAGTAAAAATACATACATGGGCATAATTGAAAGGAGTTAACAAGGATAAAGGGGATTAACAGTCTAATTGAATGGCAGATTGGTGACACTCAAAATCATGTTTTAACTAAGGGAGTTTAAGAAAGAAAAGGAATTTCCTTTCCAATTTTTCTCATTGTTGATTATTTATTGTTAGCAACTATGCTGGCAAAGACATACAGAAAAAGTAATATTTTTTTTAAAATTCCCAATACCTCCAGAATTCATGCAGTTACTGCGGTCACGATGATTAACAGCTAGAGAATATGCACCCAAGTTCAATGGAGAAGCTGAAGTTGTACTATTCTTCAAGGATGATTCAGCTGCTTTATCCTGGAAAAGCATGAATTTTAAAAATGCCAGTTCATTAATCCACATCACCCCACTTGTAAAGCAGTAATTGTCACTATGTAACAAGCAAACTTTATAAATCCCAATTAACAGCTCATGGCACAATAAAATCAAGAAAATAACAATATTCCTTTATCACAGCACTCTTATCTATAGATGGAGAAAAATATCCGGACCACCTTATGGAAAATAAATTTCAAACCATCCTATTTCCCCCACACTGATTGTATCACAATGGCCATGTCAAAGAAGAAAAGAAATGTTCATGCAAAGAGGTCCTTGTGCGCATAGCACTAAGGTTGGAAAGAAATGCAGAGCCCTAAGAAAGAATGGATAGAGCTTCATGCTGAAGGAATGCCTTGCAGTAATTAATTAAAACATCAAGGCTACAACACTAGAAACTGGAGAATTAAACAAGACATTCTAGCTTGACAACTGTTTAGCTTATGGAAAAAAGATACGCAACCTGCAATTATAAAGTTGAGCAGAATAGCATAAACTAAGATTTTTTTTTTTTTAAATATGGAAAGATGGAAAAGAAGTTTGGGTCTAAAAAATGACACTGTCATGCGCACAGGAATCAGATCCTGGAAAACCCCTAGTCAGGAAGATGAAAGGTAAGTATGCTATAACTAATAAAAAACAAACACCAAACTTTAATACATGCATGTAAGCTAAGCACACATGGTGAATGGTGTTATGATGGAAATCAGAGTAAGATTAATGGATCAATGATATAAAAGGTATTTAAGGCAAGGATGTTGGAGGTGGGGTGGTAGAATTGGTTCTGTAAACTGGCGATCTTTATGCCAGCTTTGGCATTAAAACATATGAAAAATGGCTATATATATGTGTGTGTGAGTGTGTGAGTGTGTGTGTGTGTGGATATTTTGATGGGTGATAGCTTCACTCTAAGATTTTACTACACTAGAATTCAGAAAGATTGGGAATGAAAAGCTAGATTATTTAGCTACTCCGTTCAACTTAGATTTCTTAGTTTAGCATCACAAATTTCAAATATGTTGCAGTTAAAGTAATTTCCACCAATCATCAAGCTGAGAACAAGTGCTTGCACCTTGAACTTCCGATCAGAGCAATTTCCACCTTTTTCCAATTTTAGTATTCCACCCAATTTATGCTTTTTTAGAGTAGACTAGTATGGTATAGGTGTATAGGTGTGTTGCATGTATTTGAAAGATGATCCAAGCCAAGAGTAAAAACTTAAATATGAGGAGAAGAACAATGATACTTTGTAACAACAAAAACAATGATAAAGTATGACAATTTTTCTTAGTCATACATTTTCATATCTTTTTTCTATTGTTTTGCCTTTTCCAAGTTTGCAACAATGATAGAGCAGCTTCACACACCATGGCATACCTTGTTTTACCTTCTTATTAGAATACTATTTTTCGTAATTGGTTCTCCTTTTAGAAATAGAAATCTTACTCCTAAACTTAATTAAGGAGTTTTATTAGAACATTATTTATAAATATACTTAAAATTTATTAATAAAATCAAAGGGTAAAATTTAATTAAAGGATATATTACTCTTTTAAAAAAAGGAACAAACTTAAAGCACTTTTATATACAGGTATAGATAAACTTCAAAACAAGTTGGGCCAAACAAGCACTAAGTAGTCACCCTTGCAAGTAAGGTTAGACCCTCATTTAGATAACCAAAGTTAATTTCATGGCATTACATGAGCAAAAATGGGAGTAAATAAATAATCATCACATTGTAAGCACTGAGAACTTACCTTCCTGTCTTTCACTTTTTTCCCCATATTATTATAGTCCTCCTGTTTCCTTCGCTTTCTCTAATAAAAAATCATCACATCGTAAACAACAGAAATGTAACAAGCAAGAGCAACAATTTGAAAGTATTTTTGACCCAAAAAAAAAAAGATTTCTTAAATTAGAATTAAATTCACACATAATCAATGTAGTGCTCAATGGTATTGAAAACATCAAATGACTCAAAAACTCACCGTCATCCACCTACACCTCAGCGCAACATCACGAACAGTTTTTTCACGGAGTGTGGCTGCAATTTTAATGTATTTCATGATACTAGGTTCACTGGAAAATCTGTCATGGAAGAGGGTTGTGAGTAAATGCATAAAAAAAAATAATAATAATAATAATAAATAAATAAATAAAGGAAAGAAGAAATGGATTTGAGAAACATACACCTACATACTAGGTGGATGAACTAATGGAGTAAAGGTATCAACTATAGGAATGCGTGCATTGGGTGAAGGTAATGAAACTGGCACAGTTATAAAGGAATGACCAGTATCATTTAAGCATGGGCATTAAGTCAAAATCCTCTAAAGCCAGATAGGAAGTTAATCTATAACAATTGAATATTTAGCTGTATAAGCCTTCTTGGCATACTTAAGCAAGGTTTTCAGGCTTCAAATGAAAATTTTGCAAGCAAGCAAAAGTCACAGCAGATTCCTCATTTTACCATCTACTACATACTATATCTCTGCATCTATCTCATTTAGTCATTCACCTCTCCAACAATATTTCCAAACATCTCACTTAAATCTTTCTAAACCTAAAAGAAAGCAGCAATGTACAGAAATTCCACTGACCATTTAAAAGATCAAAACCTAGTGAATTTCTAGCATATCTATAACAAGTAGCAACTGTACATGAATGTTGTAAGGTACCAAACCAAACAAATAGATAAGTTCATACATACAAACATCCAGATATAGAAACTATTCACATCTAAACACCATGAACAGAACACATACTTGATAAGTCCTTCCTCCAATTTGTACTGTTCTTCGACTGACCACTCCACCGCCAATCCGGTGTCATGCTTAAGCCCCGGCACAGTGTCAATAAGAAATGAAGGCGATGAGGTCCCGGCCTGACTAATCCCGGGATTATTGTTACTGTTGGTAATTATATTTGGATTCCCAGAAAACAACACCCCTCCTCCTCCTCCTGATAAACCACTAGCACTGTTGCTATTATTTACATTTACATTTACCCCAAGATGACCATAAAAATTACCAATCGGAATCATCTCCGACGACACCCCCGACTGAAAAGACCACGCTTGCTGTTGATGAAACCCCATGTTCGATTCTGCCGCCATTTCCTATATCCTCAACTACTCCTACTATCCCCAAATTACACCAGCAAACAATTAGAAGCTACAGCATAAGCTCCCAACTTGTAAAAACAACAAATCAAAATCAAAAACAAAAACCCCCCAAAAAAAAACCTCTAAATTCCTCAGCTCCCTTAAACCCAAAAAAGGACTCCTATCCAACTCCTAATACCAACGCGTGAAATTAACGAACAAAAACAGAGCATTCTCCGTCTAAAATTTCAGCAAATATCAAGTTGAATCTCCAGGTTCAAATTACACTCAAGTGCAATTTTTCCCCGTCATTGAATCACAGAATAGAGATGAAAAAAAAACCCTAACCTGCAAGAATCGAAAAATAGCAGCAGTAATTAGAAGAGTATTGGGATAGAAAGTGGAGTTACACGGAGCATGAGAGGAAAGAGACACAGAGAAATAACAAAAAATATATATATAAATATATAAATTAAAATAAATAACCAGATACCTTTTCAAGTGCAGAACCTTTTTCTTTTTTTCTTTTTTCTTTTTTCTTTTTTATTTTCTTTCTCCCCCTGTTTTCACAGCTCAAGCTACCAGCTAAATAATATGCAAGAACATTATCATGTTTTGACTTCTTTTTAGTGAATCATTTTTTACTAAAATTATTATTTAAATTTTAAAAAAAAATCTTATTCGATTGATAGCAGTAATTCATATGATAATTCATTAAATACACATTTTCCCCAAACTTAATAGGTAAGAAAGCTATAATTAGAAGTTCTGGGAGACAAATAAGTTGTTAGAAAGTAAGATACTTCCAGCAATGTAACGTAAGCTGACTCATTATTTGTTTCCTTAGTATATTTGAAGCAGCACTTGTCAACAAGTTCGATGCGTTTAGAAAAGTCATGATACTTTCTGTTTCTTAAATATGAAAAAGTCTTCAAATGGCTTAACAAATTTGACGCGGATTGATACAAACACGTTTCTAAATATAGAAGTTTAGACGATGAAAGACAACTGAAGTAAAATATGCGTGCGCTACTGATTTTACGATAAATGTAATAAACAGGCAAAAGTAATAAAATTTTAAAGGGTATTTTAATATGGGTTAAATTATGTGCACAAGTACAAGAATGTCTCACCTAGCAAATTGAGAAAATTACAACTTGAGTTGATAGGTGTTTTTTTTAATGAATATTATACATGTTTGTGTGTGTTTGTTTTTGTTGTTGTTGTTGGGTGTGGGGGTGGGGGTGGGTGGGGGTTGGGGTTAGGGGGGGGTGTGTGTGTAAGTATATAATTAATGGAAAGAGTGGGTGGTGTTTGTGTGGGGTGGGGATGCCTTTTGGTATTTGGTGTGTTGTGACAGATCTTGGAATTCAGCAGCTGAGTGCGAATCCCAATAAGCGTTTTGAATGCCAATTATTTTGTGCACTTTCTCTCCCTCGTTTTATTTGCTCATTACTCCCTGGACTTTCTTCCTTCCTTACTTCTTTCCCCCAACTTTTCTCTCTCCATGTATTTGGTAAATATGAGTTTTAATTTGACATTCATATCTTACTTTTTCTTTTCTTTGAAGGAAAACCTTAAACTTTACAAACTTTTGACTAATGTACTTTTTAAAAAGGGAAAAACTTAAACCGTTGCAAGCATTTGACTGATGTAAATGGACCCAATACGTTTGAACTTTGAACAAATTGACTTGGCTTTATATTTGCCATTGTTTGAATAATCCGGTATGTTATAAATTTGTAGTAAAATTGATACCATATTTTTTTAATTTTTAAAAGACATTAATTTTGTAAAGAGTAGTATCCAATCCAAACTCAAAGGTACATATAAAAAAAATAAAAAAAAAAAAAATAAAAAAAAAATTATTAGTCTGAGTATAATACGGGCTTAAAAGTGCCTCATACTACCAGGGTCTACTTTAGACTAATTTTCACACACACATAGAGAAAAGAGATCATATGTTGAGCTTGTCCCAAGTGAAACATTTGCATCAATCTCAACCATTGGACCACCCATAATGAAGGAAAATTTTTTTTTTTTTAAATGCGCTGACATTTAGTTTTTTTTTTTTTTTTTTTTTTTTTTTTTTTTACCTACAGGTGCATATTTTAAACAGTTAAACCTACGGGTGCATAACTTTGAACCTTCAACCTAACCTTTAGGTGAATAACTTTAAATCTTGAGATGTATAATTTTAAACCTTGAGGTGTAACTTTGAGCCTCATGTACATATTGTTGTACCTTCAAAAGGAGAGGATGAAATTATTAATATATATATAAAAGTTCAACTTAATAACAAATACACTTTGTAATTTTACATACTTTTCAAATTCACACGTTTTTTGAATTGCAAGTTTACATATCATCATGTACATTTTGTAATTGTGCATGATGCACTACTCAGTTTGGACCTAAGCGTTTGTTCTCACCAGAGAGAGCTAAACTATATATTCAATAACTACCCATAATTCATGAAATAATCAATAGCACCACGAGTCAATCAAACAAAGCCATATCAAATCATAAAATTGTTGATAAAATAATTTTTATTTTTTATCAGTGTTGTTTGTCATATGCTAATTGGAGGTAAACCACTAACAAATTGTGGGATAGGAGAGGAGTGATGTATGAATAGTAGGGGGTTTGAAACATTCAAACCTTCAGATGTTGGCATGTTGCTAAGGTTGTCTGTCTGGGAAGAAGATGAAATGTCATTCACTTGTATAGATACACAAAAACCTTAAAACCAAACACCTGGGAATTGGGAATTCACTATATAATCATTAGGTGAAAGAAAATCAACAGAGACACCAAAGAATTGACATTTGACATTTAAACTACACTCAGAAAAGGACCAAAACTTTTTTCCTCCAACCCAACATTTCTCAATAACATTACCCTTTTTTCCTTTATTTTTCTTCGCGTCTTTGGAGGAGGATGCGGATATGTATAATATGTTTAAGAATGTGTATTAGTCTCTATTATATGCACCACGAGTTGCACAGCCTGCAAAACACATGAACCACTCGATTACCAATCAAGTCTAAAAGCACTCAAGAAAGGAGATCAGTATGATAAAGCAAGATTGTTATACAAAATTTAGCACTTAAGGTTCTTCAAGTTAACAATTTAAGAAACCGATATTTGTGCTAAGGTTCATCAAATTTCTAATTCCGGAGCCATCATGGGGTCGAAGGACATGGCATCTAATTTGCATTTAGGATAGGAAATTTGGCATTTTCATACTCAGCTTCAAATGATTAAGTGACATACATTTTATGCCCGAAGAAACCGGTGTTAATGGATATTTGATTGTTATTAATCAAGTATCACATAGGGCAACACCGCAACATTCATGTAGCTAACTACTTCATAGTTGCTCGAAACAGTTCAATTATTTTTGGATAAAACGTAGTTAAATGAACTAAATAAATATAATGCCCAATTGCCAAAAAGTCAGGCATCCAAGAAAAGTAAGCATAATTGTGTTTCTGGAAAAAAGGTTTAGAGCACCAAACATATAAAGCAACAAGGAATTTAGCTTTTAGCGAGGAGAATTCTTACCTCAAATAGAAAAATATGAGAGAAGCACCAACTTGATATGTATTCATAGTACATGCACCGGAAGGGCTTGTGGAAATTATATTGTGGTTGGTGTTACTTCCACGGTTCCACAATTCATTCACTGGACTACTGGAGTAGCATCGTCAATCATGGATTGAAAAAGCCCGAACCACCGATATTCAAAGAAATGAGGACTGAGATACTCGTAACTACAGCAAGCCAAACCAATGCTGAACCTGCTAAAAGAGGTCGGTATTAATGAACAGATAACTTGATTTAGAAAAAGATAATCCAAATTTGGACTGCCAAGTAAACCGGCACTCCAAAGCGTGATTACCTCTAAAACTTTCAGTGCCACTTTCAGGACTTTGCGGTGGAGGTCTGGCAGGAGGACTTCGTAGCGTGGATGCTGGCACTGCACTTTTAACATCATCTACATATTTGCCATTTGCGGTTTCAGATGATACTATACCTAGAAACTCCTCGCTAACAATTAAAGCGGCAAGAACATCCATAAACGATTCTTTATCCAATTCACTATAAGACTTCACGCCGATCTGCTCAGAGACATTAGTGTCCAATTGCTCAGAGTCAGACAACTCATCATCTGATACATCTCCATCCAAGGATCTTACAACAGTCTTCTCATCATCTTCATCATCAACATATGCCTTATATGTCAATCGCAGTAAGATTTCTCCAGCTGGCCGCGGACTAAATAAGCCCCAACCTCCTAGGCCCACAACCACATCCATAGGTACTGTATCTTTGAGTGCCCCAAGATTAACCTAGAATAGGATTACCCATAATTATATTATTCATAAATCATAAGACATTATCTTCCAGTCTAAAAGGTATCCAACATCAAATTGTTAAGGTTCTGTATAGCAAATGATGCATGGTTAAAGTTCTAACCACAGAACTAAGATTATTAGTGAGATCTAATTACATCTTACTTAAAATATCAACTCTCAACTACCCAAAAGGCAACAAGAACAAAATTAGCAAATCCATTGGCCAGTTCACAAGTGTATCGAAATAACCAGGGATGAAGATTCAAATTGGGTGTGGAGTCACATCTGAAATATAATCAGGGCTAAAGATTCAAGAAAGAAGTGTGATATACCAACAAATCTCCTAAAGAAGGTGGAAATCTTCAAAGTCAAGAGAAGAATGGAGATAATTAACCCATTCCTATTTCGTATACAATAATACAAATAATTATCAAATTTCTATTTCACATACATTGCACTTATCTTTTTCTGCCTCATATGCAGAGAGTAACTGTTGGAAATCATAATGACAAGTTTAGAATTCATGTTTGTGGTGCTAACATTCAAGACAGACTAATATGTAGCCTAAGGCTTGAAAGTTATAAGACAAGGAAATTGAATTCGCAAAAAATATTGAAACTCGAAAGCATTTCACCTCAAAGTTAAATACCATAATTCCAAATGTATTTTATTTAACCTCAATGTCTTTGTGACTGACATGAAGTAAATCCATAAAATTATACAGGTTACTAACAAATAGACAAAAAATAGAGTATAAGATCCATACCTCCCCTCTACCAACAGTCACATCTGCAAATCCAAGGGAATCCTTCACTTCAACATAAAGCTTTTGTCTACTAGGATCTGCCACTAACATGTGAAAATCCTATTGGGCAAAGATAAATAGAAACACGCAGCAAGATCAGCACTTATGAACATCACAACACTTAACATGCTCATCAATTCTACAGTGTTCAATAGTATGTCATAAAACCTGACCTGATTCCAAATAGGTTCACCAGGAGGTCCAATAACAGTAGTTTGACTGTTTCTTTTACTGCGTATTACTTGATCTCCAAGTCTCAGAATAACATATGGGTCAGTTTTACCTGGATGACAAGGGAATTTAGTAAAACTAACACAGGCAAAGAAATAAGGAAAATGGAAAATAGAATATTAGAATCTACTGGTGAGCCCATGCAACTAACAATTCACAATTTGTTTAGGAAAAAAAAAAGTGTACTGCAATTTGCAGCTGCAACACCCATACGCACAATGGAAGAATAAGTTACAACTCCAGAAAACTACTGCCTACTGGCACCATAAATGTGATCAGCTAGATTTCATATATTTTAGATACCCATACTAAATAATCACTTAAACTGGTCCTATCAAAATCAATATTTCCATTTTTTTATATACTACAATCATGTTTAAGTCAAGATTTTTGTACAATAATAAACATTACATATTCAGAACAATGTGAATCAATAAGTAAGCCTTGATACTGAGCATGAAGAAAATAGAGAAAAATAGAAGAGAATAAAAAAGAGAGCAAAACTAATGCATGTGCTAGTTATAGTTTCATACTCTCATTTTCCAAGAATTTGTTCATCCAAATAGAATACTATTTTCCCCTTACACATTCAAAGTTAAAAAACCCTGTCCAAATGATTGTTTCAGACTTTTAGTGCTCCTTCATCACATTCAAATAAAATATTGTTTTGTCCTGTTATTTAGCACATTTAAAGTTACAAGATTAAACAGTTAAACATGCTTTTTAATTACTTTAACCCAACAGATATTCCAGCAGTTAGACCACTTAACATGAAAGAAATGAAACTTAAAATGATTTGATAGCTTAAAGTATTTTAGATGGAAAAAGGACCAGTACATTCATTTTCACCATTGCATGTATATGACTTAACCATTTCACATTCGCATAGTAGGAAAACCATGTTTCAGGTGAGAAAATTAAACTCCTTTCATCAAATTATTACTTCTGTACAAAATAAATGTGGGAAATGCAACTATATATATATATATATATAGAGAGAGAGAGAGAGAGTGAGAGAGAGAGAGACAGACAGAGAGAGAGAGAGACCAGGATATAAAAGCACAAACTATCACAGTACAGAAATCTGTAGCTGGTAGAACAAAAGTTACTTGGAAAATTCATACCATAGATGATGTAAGATAGCTTCTGTGCATCTACAATAGTTAAAGATAGTTCTCCAACAAAGTCTCTATTCCCTTCTTGTACTTCAGCAGATTTAGATTCATTTGGCTCATTGGAATCATTTGTAACAGGACCAACTGCCTTTACCTTTTGAAAATCCAAAACAATCTTCTTTGGGCGCACAAAGAGGCGAGGTAAATCCTCAGTTAGAAGTTTTCTCAAAAACCTGCAACCAAACATTCAAATACCATAGCCTTAAAATAAGGAAGAAAACAAGTAAAGGCTAGAACTAAGCTGATGAAGTCTAAATCACTTAAACTAAGTGTGAGTTAGAATATTGCATACAATGAGTAACTATGTCTCTACTCTCTGGAGGTAATTCCCTTTTAATTCAAGAAAATGAATAAACGTTTATGAAAGGCATTAGCTTTGAGTTCAATGATTTTAAACGTTAAACACTAGCATATGCTTAGAAATCAAAACATTAATCACACTATTATAAATAAAACAAGCAAAAGAAACTCTCAAAACTAAAAAGTTTAAGAGTTGATAAAAGCTTAGTGAATAGTTGTGTGACCCGTTGTAATTCTACAATGTATCAAAAATAGCAAAAAGTTAAGAAGTTTAGGACCACTCACATTGAGAGAACAGGAATTGCTGATGTTGGTATTGATGCATGCATGAAAAAGGAAGCACAAAAACAAAAAGAACATTAGTAGATAACTAGATACATAACAGATTCCTTACAGTAATACAAATAGTAATAGTCAATGCCAAGAAAGCATGCGTCACCCTCAATATATATACACTTCCATGCCGATTCGTAACAATGCCATATACTAAAAATCGTAAAGAACGGGATACATTATGCAATTTGACAAAATTTTTAAGTTTTCTCAAATAAAATTTAAAAAAATTATACCCCATACTATAAAAAATAAATAAATAAATAAAATAAATAAATAAAAAATAGTACCAACATTGTTACAATTGCCATGGAATATATCGAGTTCGATTAGAAGTCAAAAATTACTGGCAAACAGAAAACAGATACGAATCCAATTTGACTCCCAAATTTATAGACAAAATAAGAATTTAACCCAAAAACTGTAGAGAATATGTTGCATTAGTGTCAAGCATGGAGGAATCAGGAGGAAGAAATAAACCTCATGGGTCAGATTAATCTTTTTTATGATAAAGTATAATACATCAGATTGGTACACAATCCAGGCAGGGTGTTAACAGTCAATTCATCATACAAGGATGGATGACACTAAGCAAATGTTTAGGCTTCTTAAAAGAGAGATATCAACAGTGAACTATAAAAAATATTTTAACCAGCCCAGGTGGTCTTATTTCTAAGGTACTCACTTATTTATGTTTTTCAACCTAAATAGTAGAAACCAAAATAAAGAGCTATTGAAGATTGAGATTCCATACCCATTAGATTAAACAAGCGAAAAGGAGACAAATCAAGCTTGATCTTTGGAAGAGAAACAAAAGCCCATGAAACAGCCCCCACCCAAGGTTCTGTCGGTATTAACCGCAATTTAACCCAAAGTTCACCATCAATATCAAAGTTCCGTACACCCACTGGCACAACAACAGGAATAATGCCAAACTTTAGAGACAGCATTAAAAGCATGCGTGCACCACCAGTATACCGGAGGCCAATTTGGTACCTAGATAGCATCAAAGAATATAAATAAGCTTTACATTTATTGCAAAACATTCTGAAATTACATTTTAAGATAACATCAAATATTTGTTCATGGGTAAAAAATCAACATAATAAACTCCTTATCAATGCAGAATTTAGCTTATTAATTATTGCAATTGTGTATGGTATGTGTTTGTGCATAAAATTCCACACCGTCCTAAGGTGTTAATACTAACTTGGCCATCTACTATAGCAATAACATAAGATGCTCTTTATGAAGTATCAAATGTCTTAATGGGGGATAGGGCATATAATCATGATAATAATTTAGAATCAGAATCATAAGACATGTTACGTACTGCAAGTCATTGGCACGACGAGATGTTCTTCGTTCAACACTCCTAACAGAAAGTGGCTCCTCCCCAAGAGAGAACTGTTTGATTTCAACCTTCTCCACGTAATCAGGCTTCTTAAGATCATCTATAACAGGCTGGAGCAAGCCAATGATCCAATTCTCAATCCCAGCCCTGTATACCTTCCAGAGCTTCCCTAACACCATGTTCACCCACTCCACTGATTCCTTCCTCTGCAAATCCTTCTCCAGAAAGGACGAGAGGTTTGTGGGTACCTGCGGCCAAGCTAGTGTCTTATCCAGTTTGCTGTTGCTATTCTTCTTCCTGGAAGTCCATACCTTATCAAAAACCACTCCCACGAAGAAAAAGAACGCAAAAAGCCCCAAAATATTTCGATTAATAGGAGGAGAAGGCATTGGATGTATAACCCCCAATTGGGTCCTCAACTTATCTACAATTGGGTCCTCCTGAAAGCTAGCAAAATTACTGCTACCCCCACTAGTAGTAACACTGGAAGCATCGAATTCATCGGCAAACCTCTTAATCACAATGTTCCTGGCACCATTGCGAGCCGAACCCGAAAGCTCCAAGCTGAAATTGTGGTGGTCGCCGCCGCTATTAACACAAGCCCGAAGGAACACCCATTTCTTCCCCCGATTCGGATTCCATTTCCGCCCCGGAACCAGCACCACTTTCCCCCTACATGGGCAAAGAGGCGAAAAAACCAAGAAATTCCTCGAAAAATCGCAGCCGCCTTTCGACGAACACCCCGACTGCATCATTTACCTATGCGCAACTTAACATCAACAACAAAACAATAAGGAAAAAGAGAAGCAACCCAGTAACACCAATTGATGAACAAGTTGCAGTAAACATGAATCCAGAGCTATAGTATAAACACAACACCATTAAACAGCAAAACACAGCACCCAAATACACCGTCCAGAAAGTCAGAAACCTCGGGACACATGAACACGCAAAAAAATCTAGTACCCACTACACCAGTATATGAATGCAGCTAGCACCAATCACTAAACTACTTATAGGGAGAGAAGTTAGGCGAGCAGATAGAGATATATAGAGAGAGAGAGGGCGGTGGACGGAGAAGAGAAAATGATGAGGTCAGAATTGGAATTGGAATCCAAATAATGAGGAAAATTGGATTGTGATTTTGTGGGAATAGGAAGAAAGGATCCAATTGGCTTCCGAGGATATGCAGCAAAGCCCGCATATGAAATGCGTGGATACGAATTTCTACAAAAGCAAAGTGCGCAGATAACAAGTGCACCAAAAAAAGCACAAATTTTCACAATTTCACGTGCAGCCTACGGGGACACGACGACTTTTCCCAATAAAATGTGTTGTGGGTCGTTACTCGTTAGCTTTGAGGATACACTTCAATAACTACTCGCATTTAAAAGCGAAGCAGTTAATGATGTCGCATTGATGATATCAAATTTGAGTCAATGAAACATGATGTTTTCCTCTCGATATTTTCTTAATATGACTTATCTGTCTTGTGTGATTTGTGAATAATACATGAATATAATTTACTTAGTGTGCACGCTCAAGTAATAATAATAATAAGTATTACAGTACATTTATATATCTGCATGGACAGTTCAGTTTCTCCTCGTGTGGAGTAAACAAAGGTATAGTTTCTGTGTTTAACTGTTTTACCATGATTTATATATTCACAAATGTTCTGTCGAGTCGGGGGTACTGTGTTAACTGTTTTACCATGATTTATATATTCACAAATGTTCTGTCGAGTCGGGGTAAGGGAACTTTTGGATTGGGGATTCAATCTTTTGGGAAGAAAATATTTTATTTATATTGAAAAGTATTAGTGTAAATGTAACATTTTTCCGTAAAATGTTATTTACTTGTTAAATCATAATAAATATTATTCCGTATATTTTTACTAAAAAGTTTTATCTATTTAATGTAAGACACTGACGCAAAACCAATCGTATATTTATAAATTATATTATGTTTAAAATTTATAAATAAATATTTTAACAAATGAATGAAATGTATAAATAACATAGGTAAAATGAGATAATTTGATTTTTTTATTTTATTATTTTCTAATCTACTGGTTGAGTTTATGGTATTTACACATAAAAAGAAAATTGGGTAAGTTTATTCAATACCTTCCTGTTGTGCCTTTCTGTTGCTAAAAAGAGAGAATATGATTTTTTGTTGTATGGCTTTTTTTTTTTTTTCCAAAATATCTTTTATTTCTAAAAAGAGATATCGAGTGAAATATATTTTTAACAAAAAGTTCATTTTTATTGAAAATAGTATCATGTGAAGTTCTTACAAATTATTGGTTATATATTAGTGATCATATTTTATTAGACCAACACTAACAATGTAAGTCTATATAATTAGTCACATGTTGCATTTTATCATTGATAGAGTAATTGGACCAAAGGGTTCAACAAGTCGAGATTCAATATAAGAGAATAATCTTGGTGACTTGGTTGATAAATGAGGTCAACTCAACTCGATAGAGCTCAAGCATATATGGTCGTAGTTAGTGAATGAGGCCCTTGACTCAAAGGCGTAGGTTGGCAACTCGACCCAACAATGTTATCACATAGGTAGAAAACTTGGTCCAGATGACTTCAATCCAACGAGTTCATTCTAGTATCCTATAATAGTTTAGAGTGGATGAACTCATTCTAGCAAGATCATCTCGACTATTTGCAAATGTGCAAGTCGAGTGAGATCAGCTTGTGAACTCATTTCAAATATTTGAGAAGACTACAAAATCAACAATAACCCTCAAATGAAAGTGTGAAGTCAACAAATGTCATTAGAGAGTCTCTAACTCGATCAAACATTCCTCAAATTCAATTATAAAACTTTATAAATACAATTATCTTGTAATCATTGTCTCGAATGATACAACACCTTTATTGTTTTCATAAGACTGATCTATATAAAGAATTAGTTTTCTTTTAATATTTACGGTCATTATTTGGAATTAAACATATCCTTGTTTTAATTATTTCACCAAATCATATAACCAAAATATGTGTAAATTGTAATTTTCTTAATAGACTTATTAGTTTGATCACAATTTTGGTTGCACTCTTTTGAGTCACTATCTATAGCATACATTCTTTTCAAAGAAAAAAAAAAATCTATAACATAACATTTTTCTTTGACTTTTCTTTCTTCTACCGACCACTGCTTTAACTTTATCCAATATCGGTCGCAATTTTCGTGGTTTGATTTGGGGGAGCTATTGACTGACAATTATTATACCACGAACCAGAGTTTACATTGCATTGTAAATTTAAAGTACATAAATTTTGTACTTATAATTAATAATTTTTATACATACAAATAATAATTTAATAATTATTGATACATAATATGATAGTTATAGTTTACATGTACAAAAATTGTCAATTACACGAGAGGAATGGACAAAAATAGATATTTTTAAAACTTGTACATGAAAAATTTTATTGGGACTAGTATTTTTATCATAATAATCACAAGTCCCAATGGAGTTTTTCTTTAAAACGTACAAGTGTTAAAAAGTATGTAGTATTTTTTTTTTCACTCCTCTCAACTTTTGCTATTTTTGTCATTAACCCTAATTTGGACACCATTCATGGCTAAATTATATTACGGAGTATATAATATCCGTATAACATGACACAATGTCTAGATTGTGTAAAGCCTCGAAAGAAGTGATCAAATAAGTATTGAGTATAATATAATTCACATATTAAATGTCACAACTTTAATTATTGTCCTACATTCTCAATTCTCAATCAAACTCGACATACATGATCTTAATTATGTAAACACTTTAAAGCTTTACATGTGATAACCATCATATTATTTCTCATATATATATATATAAGGACAAGATCAAAAGAATATATGATTAGCTAATATTGCCCTTTTTTTTCATTATTTTCCTACAACCCTCTCGACTGTTAAATCTTTCCAAATAAAGAGTTAATACCCAAAATTGTCCTCGACTATAGTCGTTTTTCTCAATTTTGTCCTAAACGACTTTGGTGTCATAAAGTAGTCCCAGACTTTTGTGTTATCACTTGAAATCGTCCTCCGTTTGTTAAGCTGTCAAAAGGGCGTTAAGTACAGGGACAATATGGTCAATTCATATTTAAGTCTTCTTCTTGACCAGTCTCTTGGTCTATTTCGTCTTCAACCATCCCTACATCTCTCCACCCACCTTCTTCCTCAATCCTTACCTACTTCAAATTAATTAAACTCCTCAATTTTATGGAGAAAAGCTTCAAATTTAACCATCCCTGCATCTCAATTCTCGATTTTCCCCATGGAGAAAAGCTCCTTGTTCTCTTCATACCCTATAGTTGCTGGAGAATTGCTTGCCAGAGGGCCAATGAAGCATGGGTTTGGAGTTCCAGATTTTGCAGGTGCATACTTGAATGCACGCTGCCCAAGATTCACCACAACCATTATCAGCATTTGCAGCTAAAGTTGGGTACCGTGGGTTTCGAAATTCCTCGGATATGCAGTGGATTTCATGGATAAGCTGTGAATCCACTGTGAATAAGAGCATCCTTATCAGTCGGGATCTTTCACGGTATTTTAAGAGTTTTTGTAAGTGTGATTAGGAAAGAGAGAATGGAGGGAGATTAAAAAATAAAAGGAAAAGAAAAACAAAACTAAATAATCTGACATTTGAAATTAAAAAAAAAAAATAAAAGGTGAGTTAATGTCAGAGTGGCCGCCAGTTGGCGGCCACTCTGACTCGCCCCAGCGGGCGCGTGGGAAGCACGCGCCCGCTGGGGCGGCAGTGCGCCCCAAGCGCACAGGCGCACTGCTGCTTCCCTATTTTTTTTTTTTTTTTTTTTGTTTCTTCTGACATGATCTTCTCACTTGCAGGAGCAACAAAACATAAATATCCAATCCTCTACATCTGTTTCAAGTTTATGATCTGGTTCATGGGCTGACAATAACCATCTTTGATTCACTGATGGCCATGCTCTAATACCTTCTTCTGCGATATCTCAGCTTCACCGTACCATGTGAGTCTAGGACTGACGAAATAGACCAAGAGACTGTGAAGAAGAAGACTTAAATATGAATTGACTATATTGCCCCTATACTTAACTCTCTTTTGACAGCTTAACAAACGGAGGACGATTTCAAGCGATAACACAAAAGTCTGGGACTACTTTATGACACCAAAGTCATTTAGGACAAAATTGAGAAAAACTACTATAGTCGAGGACAATTTTGGGTATTAACTCTCCAAATAAATGGATCATATTAGGCATCATTTTTTACTTGGAGCCTCTTCTCACTTGAAAATTATAATAAAAACTTAGAAATTATTATTTCTCTTTAAAAAGAGAGAAAGAAA
This sequence comes from Ipomoea trifida, assembly GCA_003576665.1. NCBI lineage: Eukaryota > Viridiplantae > Streptophyta > Magnoliopsida > Solanales > Convolvulaceae > Ipomoea > Ipomoea trifida. Next base: position 4,182,703 of record CP025647.1, on the reverse strand, counting down.
AAAGAAATGTTAAAGAAAATAAAAAAAAAAAATTTAACCAATGAACAATAAACTCGATACATAAAATAAGACACATAAAAAAGACGAGTATACATTTTAGGCTTTTAGCTACATGTTGCTCATCGATAGAGCTGCAGGGTAAAAAAACTTTCAACGACTAATGATCAATCAACACGTTATGAAATAGAGTAAAATAAATAGACACGATTTGTATGAAACCAAAAACGATCTATGGTAGATTACATTGTGAAGCTAATAGTTTCATGTATTTTCATGTTAGAGACAAAAACAAAGAATATAATTCAACTAAAAGATTTGGCTTCATCCTACCAAATATTCTCCCTCATTCTAACCTCGTCAAGATTAAGCTGGCTACTTTTCAACCACTTAGTTTACAAACTCCAGTTAATTTTCCAGTGCAAAAGAGCTATCTTCTCTCAGCTCTCTTTGATCCAGCTAAAAATTTCGAGGAATCACCGGAGCTTCTATTCCTTGACTTATCGGCTTCTTGTTCGTTTGCCAATTTTTGCCGCCTCTGAATATCCTCGACATGTCGGCGCCATAGGGATTCCCTGTCTTTTCTTGGCATCTTAGCATACTTAGGATCAGCTTTGAGAAGCTGTTTTGCGGTTGACCAGGAATTAAGAACTGTTTTTCCGTCTTCTGTTTCTTGAGCAGCCGCGTCGGTAGTTATTGTAGCAATCAAAAGAGCTCGGAATTCTTGGGCACACCGCTACAAAATAAGAAATAGCAATGTCTTTCTAATGTGTCGTGTACAGCAAAATTGGCAAACATAATGATTTACCATCCCTCATATCAGTTAAAATGCTGGTAAAGCCGTAAAACTTAAAAGTAAACAGTACAATATCATATCTAGCTATGGCGCCATTAATGTTTGTATACCAAGTTGGCATCCAGAGCCTATGAATGTTCAGATTCTGGCCTAACTAAATCAGTTGAAAGTCATGCCCGGGATAATTTGTAATTCCAGAATGCATCATAATGCCACATGGATACTATGAATGTATGTACACATGCTCAATTAAAGCAACTCATTTAAATTCTACAATCCACTTGTTGAAGAGAAAAATGAAACAGTTTGTAACTGATTTTCAACTTACCTCATACAATGTCTTAACGTGTTCTCGGAAGAGTTTTTCCAAGTCAGATTGATCCAAATGAGGATTGGCCGCACGTCCTTGGGGATCCTTCTCTAGTTTCGGTTTTGACTCAGTCCAAGATGCCTAGGTTGCAAAGGTGGAACCAGAATGTGAGAACATTCCTCAAAGATGCAAAGACATGTGGAAATACAGTACATTTATATATGGGATTATATCAAACAGATGAAATCATATCATTTTCTAATTCAGTTGAAAATGTATATCTATCTCAAGATGCAGTAAACAACAAGTTTGTGTACACACTTGGACAGAGAGACAGCGAGATGTATAAAGTGAAGAAAAAGAGAATATCCAATACAACATGCAGTTCAATATCCTTCCAACTATCATCAAGAAAATATAGAAAATGTTATGGAAAACTGAAATCCATATTACCCTTGTCATTGTGTTTAAATTCTTCAGTAACAATCTTTCTACCCTCAATCTCATAGTGGATTTTCATTCATGTGTTGAGCATTTAGATACTAACTGACTAATTCAACCCTTTTTTTCATAAGTACCTGAGGATCTTTGATTGTTTCAACCAGCAAAGCTTGATAAGACTCAACTGCTTCCTTTCTACAAGTTTTCAACCGTACCCTCTCCAGTTCTTGTTCTTCTCTTTCTTTTCGTTTCCTCAATGCTCGCTCTCTTTCCTTCAATTTTTCCTAAGAGGAACAACCCAAGAAGCTCACAACCAGATAAGTAATCAGATTATATATGCATTTAAAAAGTCAATTCAGATGAGAAGCAATGATTAAAGGACCATATGCACAATAAGTGTTGTACGACATTGCCAATTTAAAATTACATTATATGCAAGACATGCCCTGCTGAAACAAGTATAGTCATGAGATCTTGTAAGTAATATCATCATGACCATATTCACAAGCCAAAGGAAGAAGACAAAAAATCTGGAACTTAAAGATGAAAAGGATTCATATCTCTCAAGTCTCACCTCCTCATCATATTTGGCTTTTGCCACTCTTGCTGTCTCTTCTTCAGCAGCCTTCAGTTCAGACAGATACTCATTAAATAACACTTCCCTGTCCTCATGCTTGACAGCCTTGTACCGGGGGTCATTTCTTAAATTGTCCTTCACCTAATATCAAAAATTTAAAATCCCATGAGAGGATGAAAGTTATGGGTAGATGTAATAACAGCCTATATGGAAGACAAGCCTAAACTAAATTCACTGATACAAAAGAAGTCCATGAAGAGTTCATCTGAATGTAATGAAACAATACGGAGAGATGTCCTGACTGTGCATGATTTTTAACATTAATCAAACTCAATTATAGCCAACCAGAAAGCAGAAATGGAGTTTACTCAAATATATACTTGAACGAGTATCTATAGCTATATATTCTCATATTCTGTGTTTTTTTAGAAAAAATGTTTTTAAGTAGTTACAGTTTGTATAGTTAGAAAATATGAAGCAAGTCTTGTGTCAGACACGGACACGTCAAAAAGGACATGACACATGTTGACACAATTTCATAATCATAACATATCAAGAGCAAATGATACAGTCATACAGAAAAGACAATCCACAGATAAACAGAAACAAAGACAATTATGAAATGGAATAGCCTACACAGTTAAGTCATCAAAGGTTATTCATGGGGAAAAAAACGCATGAAACAGCCTACACAGATTCAAAGAAGTGAAGTCATCAAGTCATCAAAAGTTTAAGTTACATAAGTCATTAAAAGTTAATAGAATTAATCATCAATGTGTGTCTTCTTGAATGTGTCCCATCCTGACCAGAACATGTCCCCCAAAAAAAGTTGTTGAATTTGGAAGATAGAATGGCCTGGCGGGTGGAGAATAACAACCACCCTCCAGTTAGGCAGAAGCAAAAATGAAGAATCACAAAATGAGAAAATGTATAAATGCTGAAAGGTTACAAATATATTTCTATATTCTCTATTTCTAATAAAGAAACATAGTGCACACACACACACACATATATAGACATAACTGTAAGCACCTTTCCATAAACTTACACATAACTGTTATTTAAACACCTATTCATAAACAGACACAACCCTATAGATAAACCTAACCCTTTATTTTTAAACACTCCCTCTCAAGCTGGAACATCTGGAAGTTCCAAGCTTGGATTAAAACAACATTCCGCTTCACTCTAAATTACAAATGAAGATTAAAAGCTGCTAGAGGATAACAGTGCTGGATGGCTTCGGAGAGATGATGCTATACACAACCCTTGGGAATGAAGATGAATGTGCCAAGGGCAAAGCTTAACGCAAACAACCTCACAGCAACACAAGCACTCTAGGGCTTGCCAACAACAATCTTCATCAACAAGAGCAGCAGATAAAACAAAGCATGAGCATCAAAGGGGAGTTGAGCCCATAGTAAAGACAAATAGTCAAATACACCTAAAGATAAAGTATGAACACCGAGAACACCAAATGGTTGTTGTTTACACCCTTTATAGGATAAATGAATAACAAAAGACTTCCGGAAATTTTTTTTTTTTTTTTTAAAAAAAAGGCCCCAAACTTGAAAACCCTCGGGAATAATTATGGTATACCGAAAATAAAGAAACAAATACAGTTATATCAAATCACCCTAGAAAGAAGTTTGGCAACAAACCCAAAAGTCTTCAAACATCACCAAAAGGTCCAAAGAAGGGCAAAACAACAATCTGGAAAATTTCACTGGAGAAATACATCACAAGGAAAAATAAACAGATGGAGTCACGGAGGACCGAAGAGGATATCTGGAAAGTTTTGCCGGAAAATCCTGCTGGAGGTGATCACACGCGCCAGCGCGTGAGATCGGAAGTCCGACAATGGTGGCAGCACGTGGCGGAAGAGACGGCGACAGGGCTTGCTGTGTTAGGCTTGCCGGAGAGTTTAGCAGGGATGGGTAACACCAATTTGACGAAAGAACTCACCAAAAGCAAGGAATTTGAAAAATTAGAGTTTCGAGTGAACAGTAACTTATGGAAAATACAGGTTTAATGTTTGGCTCTGATACCATGTTGAATTTGGAAGATGGAATAGCCTGACAGGTGGAGAATAACAACCACCCGTCAATAAGGCGGAAGCAAGAATGAAGAATCACAGAACAAGAAAATGTATAAATGTTGAAAGGTTACAAATATATTTCTATATTCTCTGTTTCTAATAAAGAGACATAGTACACACTACACACACACACACACACACGTATATATATACAGACACATAACTGTAAGCACCTATCCATAAACCAACATATAACTGTTATTTAAACACCTATTTCATAAACAGACACAACCTTATAGATATAAACCTAACCCTTTATTTTTCAACAAAAGTCAACAAAGTCGAATCACTTTCTCTCTCTCTCTCTCTCTCTCTCTCTCTCTTGCATTCAACATATGCCCAAAAAGTGTCTGAAGAGTGTCAAAGACCCTAAATTTTGGTTATGGGATTTCTAGTCTTTAACATTTTTTTTTGAGACATCTCTCCTTCGCTCTCTCAATAAAATCATATTTTCTAACAAAGGAATAATGAATTAAACTATATGCATATTGATAAACTTTTTGTCACGTGTATCAAAATAGTCCTCATATCCCCAACATAGGCATTACAACTACAGTTCAAAAAGTGACCACTGTAGTAGATTTTCATCCTTATATGTATATTCTTCTTCCATAAATAATTTAAATGAAAAAAACGATAGATCTTCACAATCATGGGACTGCTAATATAATCGATGCACATAAAAGAATTGAAAACGCGAATAAAAAGAAATTTGTTAAGAATGATTCGCAAAAAGCCAAAAACGGAAATGCCAAAAAATAATTAGAACACACCAATAAAAAGTTGAAATTAAACAATAAACCATCCACCCAAGGACAAATTTTTGTTTTCACTTTTCATTATTTTTTATTTTACTCCTAAAGTTTCCTTTTAAAATATTATGCCCATAATATCCTTAACTCTGTGCACATGAGTCACATGTAACTGCAAAAGCAAACTCCGTGCACATGAGTCACATGCAACTGCAAAAGCGTCATTTTGGAATTTGGATGGAGTTGCTAAATTGAAACCAAACCTAATTGTTAAGTATTAAATTGGAAGCAACTTTCAGGACCAAAATGGAGTTTAACTAAAACTTTTAGGCCAAAAATGAATTTTGCTATATCAGATCCCTAAAGTGAGAAAAATTGGTTGAGAGATGGCATGCACAAGAAAAAAAAAATGACATGCAAAGGAATGAAATCATTCTGGCCCAGCTTGTTTGTCTTAAATTGTATTGGGTCAAAATATAGGTGCATACAAACAGTTCTGTTTTACAGATAAATTGGTACCCTCGTTGCTACAGTATACAAGTTATAGTAACAAGTTTCACACCAAAACCAACCTTTGACCAACGAGTATTTGAAGTAATGTCTCCCTTCTCCCGAAGCATGGACTTAAAGTCAGATATAACAGTGGCGCGAGCTGCTTGAGCTTTTTCTTGAGCAACCCTCTTCAAAAAAAGCACCCTGCAGAACATGTGAATACTTGCCTGATCAGTAAAACAAAACTTAGAAAAACAAATACTCCCTCCATCCCAAAATACAATGGAGTAGTTGTATTTGGCAAGGTTTTAAGAAACAAATAGTGTAATTTGCTTTCCAAGTTTGCTGCTCTATTTTTGTGTTTGCAAGTCTAAATGGACCCACCTTGTCTAATCATTCTAAAAATTAAAAGGCATAAAGGGAAAATTGGGAAAAGTAAAAAGGTAGTGGTGTTAAATTAGGAATGTGGGCATCATTAACTGGTGTTTTGATTTTAAAAATGATAAAAGAGTAATGCATATCTGCCTCTCCACTGTATAAGTTAGATTCATATGATTGTCATTGGAAACGATTGTTATTGTAATCTAAACCTAAGTATATTCTAGGGGAAGCACTAAAAGCTTTGAGTGGGAATTGAGAATTCAAAGAAAGTTCAGTAGTAGATGCAATATTTATCTCTAGAAATTTGGTGAAAGAATGAAGCAAAGCTAAGCTAACTTTGTCACAAATGAAAGGGTAAAGCCATTGCAGGAGGCTCCACTGATACAGGGGGTCTAGGGAAGGTTAGATGTGACAAACCTTCAGATGGAAGTTTTCTAACAAACAGAAATAGTTTTACTTTTTGAGCATTTCCGAACATAATGCATTAGAAAGGGGAAAACTGGAAGATGTTACAAATTAGTGCTTACTTTATACCCCAAATGATGTAAAAGTTTATCCTTAAGGTTCAATAGTTTTCCATAACATGCATGCAGTTTGAACAAATAAGAAGCTTAACCAAGGCAGTGACTCTTCTGCAGGTGTCAAAATGAATAATTTATACCTCTCATTGAAGAGAGCATCTCTTTCTTTTCGGTCCAGTGCCTCAAACCGGGGATCATTACCCCATTTCTTTTTGAATGTTTGATAATCAGTGTTATGATTTATATCCTGAATGCAGAGGAAATCATCAGAAGGCAATATACAATGACTACAATTTAGAAACAGCATTAGCTGATAACAAAATTTCAGCAGCACAGAAGAAAATATTGTTAGGTACTGTATGAAGATACTTCCTAATTATTTGAAGAAAAATAAGAGAGCATTAGCAAGTAGTTACAAAAACCTCCTTTGCTTCTTCCAGTAATTGCTTGAAGCCCTCTACAGCAGCCTTCTGAGCAGCTCTTTTCTCTTTTCGTTCTTCATCAGCACGTGTCTTGACATAATGCTCAAAAAGAGCTTTTCTTTCACTGTAACTTGGTATAGCCTAGAAAGGAAATCCCACCCAAATTAGAAAACCAAAGCAACAGCATGTTCCCAGCACACCAAATGGAAATAAAGAAATATTAGCAAACATGATGTGTATAGACAATTTCAGAAGCATTGGTAACTCTAATCCAGTAAGTGGATTCCAGCAGTAATGCTGACTACTGAGACATTGAAGAAACATGTCGGCCAAACATGATAAATACCATTACATGTAGATATCCATGTAATTGTACATTCCAAATAACGTGTATTCTAACAGAAAAGAAAATCATCAGATACTTAGTACTATAGGTTTAACATTCTAGTCTTACAGGTATAGCCGTATAGCTACTACTACAGTAGAACAACTCACATGTACACCTAAATGTCCATGCACATTGAAGGATATTTATGAGGAAGAGTTAGGCGAAGAAAAGGTGTAATCCCTTTTTGTCTCTCCAACAAACCTTAAACCGTGGATCAAAAACTATCTTTGGAAGTTCCTTCTCCCACTTTGAAAAAGGTGCTACTCCACGTTCCTTGAGCATTTCCTGAGAATTCCATGAGGACGACAACAGAAAATTAGACACCAATATAAACAAATATCTTCACACTTATACAGAGGAATAAATTATAACCACAAACTATAGTCCTAGCATCACCAGCAGACTATTATGTAAGAAGCACACAGAGAAAGCTAAGTATTCAAAAACTGAAGTGCTATACCATTATGATATCTACTTAGCTTAAGACAGAAAGACAAAGAATAGCAATTAGATTACCATGCCCCACATGCAATGCCTTCAAATAACAAGTTTTAGAATTTTCCTAGCAGATTTGTTTTCAAAAAAAAAAAAGAATTTTCCTAGCAGATGTTAAAATAGAAGCATGAATGGTAGATAATATGTTAGATTAGAAGTTATGTATAATTTAGAAAATTACATCATCTCAATCATTAAACTCCTCTCCAAAAGATATGCAGACAAGAGATTAAAAGTTGATAGATGGAAATAGAAATTAAGAAGAAAACCACCCTAAGATAAAATCAAAACAGAATCTAGCTTGATGCTTTAAGAAAAGTAATACAAGCAAGTGGTTTCATGTTCCTCACAACGCCAGTTACTATTAAAAAGAGTTGTTTATGAAAAATGATAAGGAATCATCCTCAATGAAAAAAATATTTTTAAAAAAAATAGAATACTGTTTCTCATCCCCTCTTTTTACTTGCAACCTCAAAATTTAAATTTCTTCTATCTGACACTAAGAGAGGGAGGAGGAAGGAATTGCTCAAAGAATTTCAAAAATACCAGAGCTCTTAGATCTAAATTTCAAATTATGGTACAAAAAAGAGAAGAACCTATACTCTTTAGAATGTCAACAAGAAAACCAAAGAACTTAGGAAGATCAAAAGAACTACCCTGGTAAGAAAACCAAAGTAAAGCATGCATCTAAATGATGGAAAGTGCATGTATTATACACAAAGGCAACCGTAAATCAAAAACCAAAGGACAGTCATAGAGTGAGTTCATAAAAATGGGGTACAAAATGCAAACCATGAAAATCTTCAGAGACTAGTATACCTTGAATTGAATGATGAGCTCCTCCTTGGTGGGCCCACTGTCTTCAGTTTCAGAATCGGAAGTTGATTCTGACAAATTACCATCATCATTAGTATCTTTTGACTTATCTTTGCTATTTTCTTTTTGTGGACCTCTAACAGTAGAATCCCCTGCTTTAATTCCATCTAGATCTGATGCTCCTGACAGAGCAGGAGTTGTTGGAATAGTAGCAGGTGATCCAGAATCCTGCAACTTCTTCTTTATGAGATCCAGTGCTGAAGATGTTCCCTGCATGCCTGATGGCCTCAAAGTTGCGGCATCACGACCACCAGTGTTAATTGCTGGGGTAAGCAATGGAGCAGATTCTTTTTCAGGTTGCACATTGGTGTTTGCCATGGGCATTGCTTGGGCTTTCAATGCATCAGAATCTAACCTCTGTTTTAGCTCTGCCACCTCAACAGGAATTTGCCAGCTGCTCAACTGATTACGAAACTTGAGGGAGTTAATTAGAAGTCACTGCTAAAATAAGTTGTTTAGGACCATAAGCAAATAAATGTACAACCACTTAAAGAGATTCAATTTCATAGAGTAACCAATGTTATGGAAATCACTTTTCTCCATTTTATAGGAGCATCCAAAATTTTCCAGTTCATATGTAGCTAATGCATGGCAAAATATCAGAAAAGTTTTCAGCATCAATCATTATTTTTAGCTTCATCACTTTTCTCCATTAGCCTTGATTGCTAATGAAGTTGATATTAGACAGGAAAGTAGAAGCGCCAACATGAAGGTGATTTCGACTTTCTTAAATGTCAATATCACCCCTAAAGGTTCTGGATGCAGATGCAGGAAATGGATTCAGAGTGTGTGTGTGTGACAAAAGGTGAAGCCAATAATGTGTGCTAATGACTTTCACATAAAAATACAATAAACATGATGGCGCTATGTAGCACACCTCATATATGAAAAACAAACAAGAACAATAACCAACTTGATTAACCATACCTTAGTTTTAGTATTGTAGTAATATCTTTTGCCATCGTTAGTAGTGATCAATGCCCAATCTGTACCATACAACCTTTCCCTGATTGTAATTATGCAAGAAAAATAATTAGAAGAATGGAACCTAGGGACTTCCAACACAAAAGGAGAAAAACTTATTACTTAGTTCAGAACAAGAAAAAGAAAAAAACGAAAATAAATTTTTAAAAAATAAATCACAATGAGTAGAAGGCTAGAAGCACATAAACTACTAAAAGAAAACATGCCTTGGAACCTCGTACAAAGCAAAGCCATTTGTCTAAAAGCCAACCTCATCCAGTAAAGCATTTTGTCTAAAAAGAATTTACTCTCTTTAAGGTGACTGTGAATCATAAGTGTCTCTTTCTGGGTACTGTCAGTTAAGATATAATAATTTGACACAGCAGGTGGTGAACGGCGACCACATACTAGTAAGGTGGAAGCTTAAGTTCATGACCTTTGAATTTCTAGCATGTGATAAATTACAAAATCTGCAAATCCTCTTAATTTTCTAGCACTTTACTTAGGAAATGGGTGACACATGAACCTTTCGCAAGTCTGTTATGCTGTAAAGCCTGTAAGTACACCCTCTGTTCATGGGTTGCTTCTCCTTTGGAGAATTTCAATAGTAATTTTAAAATATTATTCAAATTAAAAAATAGATATATTTGCAGGGACATGAGAATTAAACATCTGGCCTTGAGCCTCCACCTTTTCAAATAATGGCATTGCAATGGGATGCCTCACCTTCATGCAACACATATGGCATTGCAATACTCAAAATGCCAATGACTTGCATTTTGTAACAAATAATATGAAATAGATATAGTTTAATAAAAATAAATAATTTTATAACTACCAATGTAAGATGAACAGAAGGAAATAAAGAAAAATTCAGACTAGATCATTGAACATTCATTAGGAGACAATGCCAGATGTATGGCATACAATTAATGATAATTCATCATATGATATAAGTATCATAGCTGTCAGTATACCTGTACTGAATGGTTATCATTATCTTTCTTATATGCTCAGATGCAATAGTTGAGAACTTGAGATATAGAAAACCCCTAGTTGTACAGGCCAATTGTATTACCCATATCACCTTAACTGCTTTCTACATACTCCTATATAATGAAGTACAGAGAGTCTAGATTCTCACGACCTTTTCTTCTCAGTATTAGTGTTTTTTCCTATCTCTATTATCACTGACATAAATTATCTTTTTGTGTGTGTGTGTGTGTATTTATATTCCCTGAAATAGTCAAATAGATATTAAAAAAAAAAAAAAAAAAAAAAAAAAAAAAAAAAAAAAAAAAAAAAAAAAAAAAAAAACAACTCAGCATCAGATATACTCCGTAATATTTTTCAAAGGACATAGTATTTACCATGAAACTGGAGTTGGTTGTGCAATTACTTTCTCGGGCTGCATATAGGAAAGAATACAATTATCAAGAGATGAAGTATGGCAGCAATAAGATCAATGACATGCATGCATTGTCATATTGATGAACTTGAATTCATGGCCAAACTTTGTCAAAGCATTTGGGTTCATGCTCCAGAAATCAAGCAATTATCAAAGTAACAAAACTTAGAAACTTAACACTCCTTGTGTTGCAAAATAAATGGTATCAAACTAACTACTGTAGATGCACTTTTATTCACAACATCAAAATTCAAATGTTTGTGCTTAACAGTAGTTCCAATATACTTTATTACTCCATAATATACATTCAACTTATTTGCATAAGTTCAATTAATTAGTGACAGAATATATGGCAGAAACTGGTCAAGTTGATATTCAAAGACTGGGCTAGGTCATTAGTTTTGGAGTAGTTTCTGAGCTTATTTCACTTTTGAATTTTCCTGTCCATGCCTTCTTGTTGGCAACTGACTTAGAATCATACTAAGATTTATTTTATAACCTGAGGAAATTTCAGTTCTTTATTTCATAAGAATAAAGGATCAGGAAAAATAATAATAATAATAATAATAATAATAATAATAATAATTTTTTATTATTATTATTTATTAAAAAAGTAAATAAATAAAAAACCCTTCACACTACATTTGTGGGCAATTTCAATCAGACCAAACATCCAGTGTAAGACATGAGACAAAGATAGTACACCCTAAGGCCTATCCTAGAACACAGGTAACAAATTATAATGTATATACTCACAAGATAAATTAATCGATAGACCTCCTAAGCAAGTAATACAGCTTTTGAAGCAAAGGGCAAGTATAGAAGAAGTGAGCAACATAATATTATCCTGGTGGAGACAAAATCAAAATCAAACATTAAACAGTTTTACCAGGTTCAGGAGATATTACATTATTACTAGATCATTGTTGATACGCTAAACACCAGAGAAGATTTGACTAAATGCATAATGCTAAGGGCCAACAACTTAGTGATTAATACCTCTCCTTTAAACCCAGCAGGTTTCTCATAAGTAGATACTCCAGTTAAAGCATTGTAATAGTATACAGCTCCTGTTTCTGTCCGATGGGCTGTCCAAGCATCAAGATTCTTACTGTTTACAGCTACATCTCTTGTCACAACATCATTTTCATGTCTACTAACATCTGGCATAAAGAACAATCATTAAAAAACAAAAAGTTATCTACTCTGAAATGAAGAAAAAAAATACATGACATAATGAATCAAAAGCAAATTATCAACATGAATTTTGTGCAGACCAACTCCAGGAGGAAACTCTGCCTGCATCCCTGAACTAGGTATTGATTGGGGAGCTGAAGTTGTAGATGCAGACGCTCCAGGTGGTGCAGCCACAGTTGAAACCCCAGGAGGTTGAGTGTCAGGGAATGTAGCAGAAGAATGCAGCATACTACCAGCCAGCATAGGAAAGGGACCAGTTAGGGAAGCAGGATACACTGGCAATGGTGATCTTACCAAGCCACTAGCAGGTGCATGCAACCATGGTCCCTGAGGAGGGGTTTGCAAAGCAGAAACAGAGTTATATGGAGTATATGCCTGCTGCTGAATGGGTGGATTAGACAGAAAAGGAGCTTGTGGTATAATGGGCCTCAGAGATTGAGAAGAATCTCCAGATGAAAATGGAGCATTTGTACTAGAAGACAATGGTATAGTTGAACCTATTCCAGGAGGACCAGGTGTTGCAGGAGCTTTAGGAACTCCAGGAGGCATCTGAAAAGATGGGGCAGGAATCATACTTAAAGTTGGTGTGGTAGCATTAGATGTTGGAAAACTTGGACTAGCTTGCTGGGGAACAGACTGAGTAGCAAAAGATAGTCCTGTTACTCCTGTTTCTGGTGTAATCCCAGTCCTCATATCCTGCAAACAGAAAAAACAAACCCAAATTAGTTGGATTCATGGATAGTTCTGTTTTATTCACTGCTTATCCTTAAGAACATAATGTATGGAGTCATTTATTCAAAACAATTCTTTAGATGTATTCAAACTAATTCAGGCTAGTTTGCATTTACTTAAAACAGAATGGTCAAATATATTTGGTCATTGCTTTAAGCAATCAAATTATTTACAAACAATATCAACATTTCCCAACTTCAGAGAAATTTGAAGCATTTACCAGTCAATTTATCACATAGATTGTTTAGTACAACATGCATGCAATTTAGTTTATAATATCTTACCAGAGAATTTCTGTAATAGCAGAATCTCATGCAGTTGCACATATGGCACAAAGTTGAACAGCACTTTATGCCAGACAGTCTATAATTAATTCACCCAGATAAAGTTGATGCTTCAAAAGGATTAGTGATATTGCATGTAGTCACAGTTGCACTACAAGTCCCAATCTAAGGATCATATGATTCAGCCCATGATAGTACAAAACCCCTATGCTCAGAATGTTTGCCAAAAGAGCAAGCTTGATGACTTCAACAAACAGATATTGGACGCAGGGACTACATGCCAGAACAGGTGGGTCAAACCGTCAAAGCCTGGAAGAATTTCTAGTTAAAAAGTGCCCATACTCTGTTGAACTACTTCCAATTGGGTTATTCTTATTCAAAACCAATAATCTCATAAAAATAGTGCAAACAATGGATCTGTTGCAGGCCAAGCCAGGTCATGTTAGAAAGGTTGGTATTTTCTTGGATAGCCATAAAATTGTACAAAAGAGTATGTGTAAGATACTGTCCTGCTATATATGTGTGTGTGCACGAGTACGCGCCTGCTGTAATGGATATTGCAATATACAAGAACAAATCATTGGGCATACCAACACCACTGACAAAACTAACTCTGATCAAAAGGCATACTACATTTGAATAATATATATTCGCACATGTATATGTATGTGCCATCAAAGTATGTGAGGAAGAAGGACAACTCCTTATCAAAACAACATAATATAGTTCATGCAGTTTTTAGATGGGAAGAGTTGGCTCTTAAGCAATAGAGGTTATCTACTAAAACCTACAGTGCATCAAGACATTGCCATTTTATAGTATCGACAGCTTAAAGAAGACAAATATGCATATGAAGTTACCAAAATCTAGTATTCTAGTTGCAGAATGCAGTTTTAAACAAATTGAAACATTCTTCTCAGATAGAAGCTTCAATTATTGAAAATTTTACTATCAGCAACAAAAGATCCTCACCATGCTAGTTGGAAATTGTGGAGCACCAGTCATGCCAGTAGTTGGATGAGAAATGTTATATGAAAACAAAGAATTTCCAGGGACTGGTGGTTGGAGAGGTCCCGCAGGAATTTGTGAATTTGGCTTCATGGCCTACACACACAGAGTAATAGTTTTAAAATCTTCCCAATTGAGCACCTCCTGAATTAAGGATAACCATTGAAAGTTTCCAGAAAGGGCAACAACGTTTACATATGACATAGGAAGTCGAGTGACACCATATCCAGGGGGGCCAGTAGCTTTTTGTTGGGCAATGTCTCTAGATGAATCTATTGATGGACTCATTCCATTATTTGAAGAAGTTCTTGCAATGGGAGGAGGGATGGCAGTCATAGGCAAAGGGTCTGAAGATAGTCCTGCAGTTGATGAACTTGTAACAGAGGTCTGCGGAGTTGAAGATTGCATTTCCTGAGGGAACCAAGCTGGGGATCCCATTAATTCACTGCAAAGTGCAAAGTATTGGATTGTAAAGAGAGATTAAATTACAATTTTAAAACTATCTTGTACTCCGTATAATGTATGCATCATTTAATTTCCCTTTAACAATGTTATTAGTACCAACTACCAACTGAACTAAAAATTGAGCTTAAAACTGGGGGAAAACAAAAAATCCTCTTTTCCTTTCCCTGTCCTTGTATGGTCAATTAAAGCAACAGACAGACCAGAGAGATTAAATTACATAACAAAAAGTCCCTTGGGGCACTTAAAATAATCCAATTGGAGAAAAAGAGTACTTTTCTTTACTACAAATGCCCCTTCACATAGAGCCCGCGATTCAGTATCGCTAAAAATAAAACCCCACGGCAATAAATTCACACGAGTAGTTGAACTAATCAAGTCTCTTCTTGCATCACGATTTAATTAACAATGGTGTAAAGCATAAGCCCATAACAGACCAGTAAACACAAAAATCTCGAAAATTCCCCGCGTGCAATCGAAACCAATGGCTCTCTTACAGTAGCTGTATCAACGCAAGGCGCACATTCGTATATACACAAGTGTATGAACGATGCAAGAATTTGGCGCATCAATAATCAACATACACTGACGGCGGAAAGTGAAGATACGCAAGCAGCTATTTGGGGGGGGGGGGAGAGAGAAAGAGAGTAGAGGAGAGAGAATAGACCTGCGCAGTGGAGCTATTCGACGAAATGTTGAGGAAGAAGAAGAAGCAAACAAGGCGGAGCTGCTCTCATCGACAGTGAGGGAAAGATTCTGGAGGAAGTTCCGTTGAGTTCATACTTTATACCCTGCCTGCTATTAATTTTCTCAATTACAGTAAAATGCGACCAAAAGGCGCATACGTTATACTTCATATCCTTTCCGTGCATAAGTTCATTGTGTTTGTGTATAAAATTCATTGCTGATGTAATATTTAATAAATTTATTGATGAATTACCATTTTCGTATTGATTTATTGAAAAATAACCATTTTTATCGATCAATTATTGGGTCACACTTGTATGATAACGTCTCACATATCTTTATTCGTGAAATGAATCAGTATAAAATGTAATACTTTATTCATGATTTAGTATTGCATTTATGAAGAAAATAAAGACATTAATTAATTTGATGGAGAAGAAAAACTAAATTGAAGAAATGAAGCTAGTTCAAAGCACTACATATCTTCCTAATGATCCCATTTTGACCTGTAAGCGGCTGAATTTCAGACATTTTAATCATTGCTGATGCGAAATCTGCTTGGAATGCTTGAGGACTCCTTGCGTACTCTGAAACAATACTGTCAGTTGCTCCACCACTGAATAGAACTTGATCCGATTGAAGCAGACCTTTCTTTTGCAATAGGTTCTTATAGTAGTTGTTATCAAATGAATTCGGTGTCACCAAATCAAGGGGTGCCAAATTTCCATTTCCAGTGTCTTTTGGACAATTCCGTCTTCTAGTGTTAGCAAAACCGGCATCAATGTCAGTACGGTTGCCATATATTCTATCACGAAATAGGAAGCATTGAGCTTGGCCAAGAGTATGTGCACCAGACAAGGCAACCATATCTCTTGTATTAAGGCCTTTGCTTGCAAAGCTGGATATAAGCATATCTAGATTAGAGAAAGGGCTAGGGAGATCTATGGTACGACTAGCCATGGTGGAATCTCTTCTTCCCAGCTTCACTGTCCAAGACGGACCTCCCACAGCAACAGTCGCATCACGTGCAGCCACAGACAATACATCAGCACAAGATACGATACCGGGACAAGCTTTCTCTAGCTCGCCCTTTGCAGCCTCTATCACATCATAACCCCTGACAGAGCCAAAGTTGGGCAACGCTGTCTTTTCGCTCTTAATGGTCGGTGACTCGTCCAATAAGATAGAAGCGTCGCAACCCTGGACAAAGCAGTCGTGGAAATGGAGACGAACCAAGGAAGCAGCCATGCGACGCTCAGTGGACACGGCTTGCCTTACGATAGTGCGAATGATGTTGAGAGCGTTAGGGCATGTGTTTTCGTAAAATGTAGGGGACAATTGGGCTTGACATTGCAAGAAGAAGGAGAGAAGGACAAACAAACATGATAAAGCTGCAATGCATGGCGTAGTATGAGAAGCCATATGTAGAGAAATGGCGAAATGTTTTGGTTAGTAGAAGGAAAAATGAAGGGATTGTAGCTAGCTCTGAATGGGAAAGTGGAAAGATTATTACTATTGAATAATTTGACTATGCAAAGTACATATAAGGATTATTTATAGGATACAAATAATCCTACTCAAATAAGGAATTAGGGATATATAGTCCTAATCAGATAAGGAATGATAAAAGAATATTCACAATAGTAAAGAGATAGGGAGAAAGTGTAACGATATAATAATAATACATTATTATTATTATTATTATTATTATTATTATTATATTTTTAGTACTATTGTCTCTGTAATTTTACAAATAGTAGCAAATAATTTTACATTATCCAACATTGTTGCCTTTACACAATAGTCATACTGTGAAGTATGAGAAGTACTTGACTAGTTGATGGAAAAAGAAAAATGTCAAGTGTCCATTGCCACAACAATGAAGAAAAGAATAAACCTGAGGGTAGAAAGATATGCTATAGACAAAATAAAGCTTCCAAATAGTCATCAATGTAAGCCAAGCATGGCCAGTGATCAGTTCTAATCCGGACAAGAGTAGAGGTATCACAAACTTCCATTTGGAAGAGGAGATGGAATCTTGGTGGCAGGAATATCAGAATCTGAAAGCACCCCATGTTCTTCTTAGTAATTTGAGCATTACCTCCTCCATCATCTTCATCGTCCAGGTATTTGAGATAAAGAGGCCCTCCAACGACACTTGTTTCTTGTGTCGAGACATCATCTATGGAGGAATCTGGAGAGGTATTCCCCCAGACAATGTCCCTGATAACTTCCCCGCCTTTCACAATGTTAATAAGAAGCTCACCGGTTACACAGACAACAAAAGGTGCTAAGCATCGCTCAACAGATTGGATCAGAGATGCTGCTGGAATTTCCAGAAGTTTCACTGATCGGGTTCCACTGATTGCAGCAACACCTTTGCCTCCTTTCAACACGAAGGTCTCTCGTCCAGTACTGGTGGATGCCCCGCATGCTTCCCACAAAGCATTGAATAATTGTACGTAATAACCAGGTACTGCTTCTCCACTGATATCATCTGGAGGAATGGCTTTGAGAAACATGTCCTCTATTCCTACAGTGATACTATGAAGCTGCCCTTGTATGATTTGACCACTGGCTGTATTTGCTTCGATGAAAATGTCAACAAGACTAGGCACCGGTTCCCGTGGTTCCAATTCAATCAGAACATGAGTGTTGAAGCCTTCCACTGCTCCTGGAGAATAAGAACTGTTCTCCACTGGAACTATCTCTAATGAATTATTTTCGTTGAAAGAATTGAAACTTCTGGGGGGCTGACCAAGAAGGAAGGGAATATGATATGATGGGACTGTCCCATATGGGGCAGAAGAAGAAAATCTTAAAACTGCTGCATATATGGCAGGAAGTGCATCAACTCCATCAAATTCATTGGCTGCCATACTGGTACCCCATATGCGATTGAATGGTTCTGATTCAAACCATAAGGAACAGGGTATTTTAATCCTGAGCCCTGGCATGTGTCTAAAGTCAGGAATAGATGAAAAATGCCTCCTCAACATTTCAACGATCTGACAAATCTTGGAATCCATCACACGTAAGGGCTCTGGCACTCCTGGCAGCCGATCAGTCCCATAGGTTTCAGAGACTGATTGATCAGTATTTCTATCTATCTCCTTGTGCTCACTCATTGGTTCAGTGTCCCTGATGGCTTCTAAATAACCAGGTTTCTTGTTGTCAATACCCAGGGTTGCAAGTGACAAGGACCAAGATTGTTTAACCAACAGTGGAATCACACGCTCAATGTGAATATACGATGATATATTCCTTGATTTCTTGAGGTCGTGGGAAAATCTAGGAGACTGAACAGTAAAAAATGGACTAGAGTGGGCAGATGGGGACACTCCGGGCAACTGGTCCCCACTGTTCAGCATGTCTCTAAGTTTCTTCCCTGGAATACAAATGAGCATCCGCAAGTAGATTCTGTGAAAATATCAACAATGAATCAGATAATGAATCAACAATAATAACCTCCTGTCTCAAACTGGTATATCATATATGTGTCATCAACTCATCATTTAGTCACCTTTTATCAACTATCTATATAACTCTTATAAATAGGTGTCAATAAAAAAAAAAAAAAAACAAACAAACAACATCAACAGCAACAACAATAAGAAAATGCAGGAGGAAAAGAGGGACCAAAAGAATTTTCTTGCAGAAGTACCTTGCATTGTCACGAACTTCCAAATCTGGAAAATAAAGGCAAGTGAATGCTAGAAGACGAGATAGCCCAAGGAATAACTTAGAGCTATGGTGATGCATAAGCATTGTTCGACAAATGCCAAGAACTTTACTCCCATGACACCAAGATCTCAACCCTGTATCTGGACCATGTTTCTTGATAAGAAACAACATGAACTTCACAAGGTGCTCTAACAATCCACTTGGTGAAACTTTACTACTCACAGCAATTTTTTCCAATATTGGGAAGTAAGATCCCAACCTATAGTCTAGCTTTAGTTTAGGAAGTAAATGCTCATCAAAGGTCTCAAGGAGGTGTTCACCCAACAAATGGTGTTTATGGCATGCCAGCAACCGGTCAATGAAGGTGACAGTAACAGGGACCATTCCTTTATATTCAGACATAGAGGCTACAAGTGTCTTCTGCAAAATCAAGTAGCAATTTTAGAGCCTAGTACCCAGATACTGAGATATATAGCAACAACAAAGGAAAAAGCATAGACAGTATAATGACATTATATTTATTTAAAAAGAAAACAATAATTGCTTTAAGTTAGCAGAAAAGGAGGATGAAACTGGGATTCCAAAGGTAAATTCCAAGATTCTTTTTTTCACTCATCAAAAGTCAAGAGATTTTGCCACTAGAATTAGTTGAATTTGAATATTCCACACTCAAACAGTATGCTAATGAATGTAAGTTTGTTTGACATAAAAATAAATTCTTAAATAGAACCACTTTCTAAATTTTCTTCCTTTAAAGGGAATTCAATTTTAATTGCTAGGAGAAACTTCTAAAGGTCAACAGAAGGTGAAAGGAAAATTCTATCTAGCTGATTCTAACTGCCACTAAGTAAAATAATTTGCTAGGGTGGACTAAAGCCTTCAATGAGTTAAGGCACCATGTTCTGTAACTATTTATATGGGTGCATCACATGTATGTTTAGAGAAAATAGAACTTCACTAGCTTAATGTAAAAGGCACTGCCTTGGAGCAAAATAACTGAAGGGAATGCTACATAGTGGCTCAAATAGTTTAGATAGCCGGTCTTATTGAACAAATAAGTGTTTCTGAGCAATTTGAAAAAATTGACTTCGTCTGATAAAAGCTTGGCAAAATTATATATGGAGTTCGCCTTATACTTACAAAATACTCTTTTTGAGCATAACATTTTGCTTAAATCCAAACCAAACAACAAAACAAAAAAATACCCCAAAAAACTCCATAATTATAATTGAAATAACTATATCCACAAGTCACAACCTCTGTAACACCATTACAAAGAACTAATTGCATTGCTCAACTTCCACTATATGAAATTATGAAGTAATGTCACCTGATGGAATAACAAGGAAATAAAAACAAAACCAATTACGCTCAGCACCAAAGAAGGTTTCTACCTGTACAGTGTGGAAGATGGTGGATTCAGTGAGAATTCTGTTGGAAACAGAATCAGCTTCTGAGTGAGACGATGCACCAATCAGGAATTTGTGGAAGGCACGAAATGCCACTGCTGTTTCTGTGCTCCAAGGAGGCAACCATTTGAAAGCAGATACAGAAACAAGGGCATCTTCAAATAGCTTCTCCACTGACACTTTTGGGCTAGTCTCAGTGCTCACTACTCCATTTCCTTTAATAACCAAAATAGAGCAGTATGCAAGCAAGTCAATTTTTAAGGACTTCAAAGCAAGTGGATCAAAAACAGCTGGATAAAAGCTCAAACTCATTTCAAGAACATTTCCCCTTTTCCCCTCATCTCTATTTAGCACTAGTCCAACGAACCCCAACAACCAGTGAAGTGCCAGCAATCTGAAAACCAAATGATGTTGTGATTCTTTAGACAACAACAACAGTCTACGGGTAATTTCCAACTCCTGCCCTTCAAATGAGTCCAGAAACCTCAAACACATCACTAAATATGCATGCCAAAGCAAAGGATCATATGTAGAAAGCAGTCCTGAGAACTGCACCTTCAACAATGAAGCCTGCAAATCCAAGGCTGCAGCAACAGGCAATATCTTATCCATGAACTCCAATAACCCCCATGAAGTCAAGTTATGTGGCCACTCAAGCAAAAATGCAACCACTCTCTTTAGGTCCTTGTTACTCAAATCCGATATCTGCTTCTCAGTAGAATGCTTATCCTCCCCGGTAGCATTATTATCAGCATCATCAATCACAAAAGACGGAACATTGAAAGGAACCAAAGGCATAGAAGCATTAGTAAATGAAGCATTAGGTTTTAACTTAACAATGTTCGAAACTACGGTGGCTAGTAACAGCGCATAGCTCTGACCGGCATGAGTTCTCTCGCTTTGTGATAAAGACCATAGTTGCGATGCAACGTCCGAGAGCAAGCAAGGGAAAGCGATTTCGAGCTCGCGTAAGCAATCGCAGGTCACGGACCGGGTTTGCCGGTCCACGCTGTGATTCGGTCGGTTGATTATCGTCAACAGAAGCTCGATTAGGCATTCGAATTGCGGCACGAGACCCGAACTGATCGTATTCGATCCGCTATCACCATTGGCGTTCGACGTAACGAAGATGGAAGTGGTGGAGATAAGGAACTGTTCCTTGAGGGGGAAAGTGATCGAAACGCCGTCGTTTGGGGATTGAACAACGGAACGGAGGGTTTCGATGAGTCGACTGAAGGAGGCGGCGGCGGCGGCGGATGGAATTACAGTGGAGGAGTGCTCCTCGAGGAAGATGAGGAGGTAGAGCTTGAGGTTGAGAGGGAGGTCTTTGCGGACGATGGAGGAGAGAGCGAGCTCAAAGAGGAGAGTCCCGGAGTAATGGGCGGCGGTCCAGCGAAACAGCCGCGTGCCGCCGTGGTTGTAGTCGTCGATTAGAGATTCCCATTCTTGAGGGCTTAACGGTTTCAGCTGACTTTGAGATGACATCGCCGAGCTGATTCAGTTCCTATACGCAATTCGCCGATCAAGGCCCGGTCACGATGTGCCTGTCTCTGCTCATTTTCAGCCCCGCCGGAAAAACGAAAAAGGGGAAATTCAACCCTGTTTTGTAACGAAATCATGTTTTCCGTTTTTTTATTTCAATAAATTCTTTATTTCTTTTTTAAATTACAGCTTTTTTTTTTTTTTTTTTTTTATAATAATCTCTCGAGACTAATTCATTGAATCATAAGCGGAAACGTTTACAAGAAAGATTAAAGGAATGGACAAGCATTCCTTACAGTCAGACATAGAAACAAATTTCCTAACAATGTTATCGAAAACTTGAATCACAGACTGTTTCACAAATTTGAAGCTGAAGTCGACCGGAGCACTCCAAGCTTCTTTACTGTCAATAGTAATTTGGTCAAACATAACGAAGGCATACTCTAGTTCAAAAGTCGTTGACACCACCCGAGTATCAATCTTCATTCTTTTGTGGTTCACATACGCCATGACCAATTATCGTTCTACGCTTATAACAAGAACTCGCCAAAAAACGAGAGGGAATAAACTCGCAAAAGAAGCGAGAGGGAATAAACTTGCTAAAGATGCGAGAAGCAACAAATTCGATAAATAAACGAAAGGTATAATAGCAACAAAACTTACTAATAAAAAACAACACTGCTTTGAATCACGAAAAAAATCACTCCTTCCTACTTCACCTTTTGCAAAACCCAAAACCTTTTCCTTATTCAGTGGTGATGTACTTCTTGACAGATCTAAAGCTGGGGAAGAGGAATAATGCCGGAAGGGAAGGAAAAGGGGCGGTGATAGCCAAAGAACACGGCGACGACAGTGCGAGATCGTAGGTGTGGTGGACGGCGATGGGGGAGGCGAAAATGGAGAGGAGAGGCAGAAAGAAGAGAGCAAAAGAAGACGACAATCGTGAAGAGGAGAAGACGCCGCCTCCGCATTTGCGGAGGCGGCGGCTGCCGGACCAAGGAGAAGAAGAAGCGAAGAGTTTCTAGGGTTTTAAATTACAGCTTATAAACTATTTTCCATTTCAATTCTAAATAAAATAATTATGAAAGGAGTAATAAATAGTAATGGTCAAATATTATGTAATGTGATCACATCTCTATTACCATTTCAAATTGGTGGTCACAACTCACAAGCAATAATCATGAATCTTGCACACATGAGCTCAGCTGATCACAATTATGAAGTTTGGGAGAAGAATCACGAGTCTCTCAAAATTTTTAATAATGGTATTGGAAAGTGATGTCAATTATCCATTGGTTTAGATTTATTATGCTTTGACTATAATTATTTTGAGGGTAAATTTTGTAGAGTAATATTAAATGTTTTTTTTATTATTTATCATATTTGCTATGACGTAACACTATCTATGTGAGATTCTTTAGTACTGAGGTTTTTTTTTAAATAAAAATAAAATCAAAGAACGAGATATATTAATTACTTATAAGTAAATGCTAAATATAATCAGAAGAAACAAAAAATCATAAACGAGGACTAAACTGAAAAGCGATTGACTTAAAGCATGAGCTAACGAATTCGCTGATCTAGAAATGAAGTGGAACGACACATCAATAAAGAGTAGCTGATCTAGAAATGAAGTGGAACGACACATCAATAAAGAGTCGTTTCAGAGCAAGGCAGTCACGAATAACACACGTTTCATAACTACAGGAGTCAGTATTGTCTGACACTGAGGCTCGAACCCACCACCTCCCGTATAAAGGGAAGGGTTTGATGCCACTGGACCACAAGGTCCTTGGCAACATAAGGATGAATTAGTGATGACCTTTCCAACACCTGACAAATCAATTGACAATCAGAATAAATAGTCACATTCTGCAACATAAGGATGAATTAGTGATGACCTTTCCAACACCTGACAAATCAATTGACAATCAGAATAAATAGTCACATTCTGCCAACCACAAGTCGCAACCCCTTGCCCAAGAGAAAGCCCCCTTAATTGACATAGCACTTGTTAACATCTGATCGAACCATTTATTGCTGCTATAAAATTCTCCTCCCCCTCATGAGCAATCGTCGCCACAAAACTATCATCTCTACCCGAAAATACAACAACATCCACATGAATGGTGACTCTGTCAAAGTAATTAAGTCATTTAACACTTCATAAATACGGATTATAAAATTGCATCATGAGGGGAATAAAATGTGAAACTTTATGAGTACATAACATGTTTCAATTTTTTAAATAATTTAAAATATAAATCAATAATAATAATAATAATAATAATATAATTAGGTATTTCAATTTAAAATATTTTCAATATACACGTTGACCTCACAGGGGCTCATGCTTTATAATAAACAATGATTAACAATTACAAGGCACAACAACTCCTCTCAATAATAGTGACGTTTTCCTCTAAATGTCATTACCTCTATAACTACTAACTTTTTATTGGTGGATGTTCCAATAAGCGCACTAGAATATGCCTTAAGTGTACCGTTCCACAAGCTATCTGCTTAATCGTTACTGTTTGATTGTCGTCATTGCTTTGACGGGTCATATTAATAATGATCTGAGTCGGGTCCAGTATCCTGTCTAATATCCTGTCACCAGTCCCTACTCACGAGCGTAGATAAGTGGCTAATAATTACTATTTTTTCTTTTATAATTTTTATTTAAATAAAATAAATTGTCATTAATTTTACTTAAAAAATTAAACTTTTATTTTTTAGGATTGTCCTCGGCCTCCACCGCCTCGCCCATGGTGGCCGAATACTGGCCTCGATCGATGATGCCATTGAGCAAAATACCAACTATTTGTTAATGGAATTCGCTACTCATTCGGTGCCATAGGTGTCCGAGCCCATGGTCCCATTCAAGTTGTGGACAATAGAGAGTCCTTAGCCAACACTTTCAATGTTCTTGTGGCTAAGAGATCACTAGATTCATTGGGTGGGTCCGACCTCACACCTTTAGGGCATGCTTTTAAAAAAATGGTCAAGATAGGGCCTTAGCCATTTTAACTTGTTAAGACTTAAAACTTGGTTGAGGTGGACCCCAACTATGAATTAATAAAGTAGCGTAGTTTATTTATATACGATAAAATCGAGCATGGCGGACTATGTTCAATAGTTACACTAATCATATTGTGGATCTCCCATTTTTTAGCGGATGACTTGTTTTTTATGTGGTGCGGGCTCATCATCTAGCTCGTTGTCTCTCTCTACAATCTGGTCGTACAATGTCTTTTTCATGCCAGAAGATGATAGCTCGGATCTTCTCCTTTTTGCAAAACATTTTTGAGTTGGCTTTGTTGTTGATGTTGTTGTTATCCTAGGCGTTTCACAAACGAAGACTTACATTTTTGCGTGGGTCTTAATAAATGGAAGAAGAATGAATCATCCTAGATGAGATGAATGATGAGAAATTATCATTATGACCATATTTCTAACCGTTCGCTAATAGAACAAAAGACTCTATTGTGTAAAATTATCAAAGCCGATGACTAAATTGAGCATAAAAAGTCACTTAAGACTAAATTAAGTAAAAACATATAGTCGAGTATTATATTAGGTATTAACTTGTTATAAAATTGTAAACATAGAGTTTTTAAATTGTGAAAATGGACCAGATCCATGATATAAGTGCATAAAAACAGTATTTTGTATGCTCCGTGTTGGGCCAAAAACGGTATAAGCCCAACGGGTCGGCTCTAAATAAACGGGTTGCTTTAAGATGGTTAGATGGATAAGTCCGTAACCTAACCTTAAAATTTCTCCATCATCCTCCGAAATGCTGGATTGTTGAAGCTTAAGGGAAATCTCTTTCCGGCGAAAACTCCTCTTTCCGTCGAATCGAAAACCTGATCAGTTTCTGATCCAGGGATTTGCATGTCGATTTGTTTTTTTCTAATTCTTCAATTTGGCACTTCAAAATTTGCAACTTGTTAGTCTCAGAAAACGAGATGCACAAGTATTTACCCGCTGCACAAAACATTGATTGTTTCAATTCTGCTGAATTTTGCTAAAGGTACCCACTTCTTGTTTCTTTGCTCTTATCCTTTTTGGTTTGTTTTGTTTTTGTGTTTTTTTGTTTTGTGAATATAAGGAAAATGTTAGAGTAGATCTTGGTTTTTCGGTTTTCGCAGGTTTTATATGAAATTTGGGATGTCAAATTGTTAACAGAGTTTTCGTTTTATTGAGTGTCCAGAGAGTTTCTTTTTTGGCCAGTGTTCATTCATTCTTTTTGCCTTTTAGGTAACTGAGATCTAATGTTTGTTTACCGTTTACCTTTCTTTCTGTTTATTGTAAGCGCTTGAAGCTAGTTTAGTGCGAAGTACTTTATATCGAGGATTTATAAGGAGTTACTATTTGAAAGTAACCAACCAAGAGCAAATCACTATCTGCCCATTTTGACTTACAGTGATTTTGGAACCATTCTAATATGCTAAAACTCAGCTTACCCATTTGCTACCCCTCTATGGTGGCCTGAGGAGTAAAGCTGGAGTCTCTTTCTACAATTTCGTTTCCAAGCCACATCAGATGGTGCACTAATGGTCTACTAGATGGCTAGTTCTATGACTTGATGAATGCTCTATGTGCTGTTCAAATATGTTGACCCTGGGGATGAAAGGGAACTGTTTTCTTGTGTTTTATGATTAATGCAAGTTCTGCTGTAGCTCTTTTCTGTTTTTGCCATCTGCTGTGTTGTTGCCTACTCATCTGTATATTAGTTGCTCAAATATTTATTCTGCTACTTCCAGTAATAACAGCTATTTGCTTTTTGCATTAAATTTTCTTTAAAGCTGTTGGATAAGTTAGTCTACAATTAATAGTCAAATGGCTGCATTTTGCAGTACCCGAAATTGCTTCTCATTGCTGCATTCTCATTAGAGTTGGGCTCAAATGGCAAGCTATTCAGCAAAGGGAGTTCCAACAAATGGGTCTGTATATGTTTGTAATTTACCACCTGGTACAAATGAAGATATGTTAGCTGAATTTTTTGGCACAATTGGGGTGCTAAAGGTATGAGTTGCAATCAGGTATTGCTTGAAGTTACTCCTGTAGAGCTTTCTTCTTTTAAGAATCATGAGTATTTCTTCTCCTATACTCCTTCCCCCAAGTTTCTCTCCTCCTTTTGTTGTGCACTTCAAATTATGAGTATTTTTGTTTTGTATGCATGTTTGTGTGTGCGATTTTTTTTTGGTTGTGGTTTCTAAATGATTTTTATGATTATGTACACTATAGAAGGACAAACGAACTGGCCGACCCAAGATATGGTTATACCATGACAAAGTAACAAATGAGCCCAAGGGGGATGCAACGGTCACATATGAGGACCCACATGCAGCATTAGCTGCTGTTGATTGGTTCAACAACAAGGATTTTCATGGGTCAATTATTGGAGTCTTTATTGCAGAGTCAAAGAGCAAAGATGAGCCCTCGTATAACTCAGGTAGTCATGCTGGAGACACCAATCTGGATAGTGGATTTGCTGGCCTGGAAGAAGGTTCTAGGGATATAAATGGAGCGGGTGGACGTGGTAGAGGCAGGGGAGATTCTTCCGGGAAGGGATGGCAACAAGAAGGGGACTGGATGTGTCCAAATACAAGGTCTGTGATGCAGTTATTGGTGAGAAACTCTTTCTTGCTTTTTGATGCGGTTTTTGTTTTGGCACCTCAGATATTTTTGTGCAACTGAATTTGTTATAATTTGCATTGGTGCAGCTGCTCTAATGTGAACTTTGCATTCCGTGGTGTTTGCAACCGTTGTGGAACAGCTCGACCTGTTGGTGTTTCTGGCGGTAGTGCTGGGGCTGGTGGGCGTGGTAGGGGCCGCGGTAACAATGACCCTGGTGCCCCTGGTCGTGCAGTTGGTGGTCCTCCCGGTCTCTTTGGTCCAAATGATTGGCCTTGTCCCATGTAAGAAAGTTTTTCTCTTTCAAATCTCAGAAACACTACTGAAAATTGTTTTCCACTATCTGCCAAGGGATCCTTGTTTTGGGATGCTATCACAATCTTCAAGTATATGAAAAGTCTATTCCATGATAAATTTTGCCCCATTTTCCATGTTCTGCGTGCCTTGTGTTTGACACTCTTCTCTTCTTTCCCTGATAAAACAAATTTTAGAGATTCAATTTATAATAAAGCCATTTTGTATGGTTTATGGGAGAGATGGAAAATCAATATTGATGGACTGATGGTTAATTTTTTCACCTGTCTTTTTTGAACTTGGTACATTATATGCCCCCATTTTTAAAAGGGCTGGCTAGTGAGTGTGTTGTATTCTGCACATTGTTCTTATTCATAATTTTGACTTAGTGATGTATTGTTATTGATAACATGATAGTTTTCACTTCATCCTTCATTATTTTGGGTTTATGCGGTTTTATGTTACATTTGGTAAAAATCTGCATTGAAGCATGTGCATCAAGTGACTATGTTCCCACATGGTTATAGGAGACTCAAATATAACCCTAATTACATGTTAGCCCAATTTATTTGGAGTCTATCTACTCAAAGAAACTATAAGCTGTGCCAAACATGAATTATTGAGAAAAGCTTCTTGGAGTGTACATAAGGAAAAACCTCTTGTAGGCCAACATCCTAAAATTCTAATAAACTCTTTCTTTAAACATAATCACATAGCATATAATACGCCTGGACAATTTAGTGACGCATTAATAACACTTCTAAAATACCGAATATTTCCTATATATTA
Organism: Ipomoea trifida; assembly: GCA_003576665.1. Lineage (NCBI taxonomy): Eukaryota > Viridiplantae > Streptophyta > Magnoliopsida > Solanales > Convolvulaceae > Ipomoea > Ipomoea trifida. The sequence continues at coordinate 4,154,115 of CP025647.1, read as the reverse complement.
AAAATTTTAACTTCTAAGCTAACTTAATAAATGCTAGCGCTTAATTGTAACTTTGATAATCATTGATTGAAAAAAATTATAATAGTTAAGTATCCAAACAACTTATCTATGCCAAAAAGAACTGTAAATATGTATTAAGCCAAACATGTTGAAATTTTTTCAACATGCTCCTTTTTAAAGCTCTTATCAAAATAGATGATTTTTGAGAAGTTTCAGATGGTCCTGATGTTTCATCTTCTCCCCAATTGTAGCATAAGAACCAATGTTATAAAACTCAGCCTAGGTGGCTAACTGCATATGCGCAGCTAGTCGAACAAATGACCAACTTTGCCACTTATTATTATTATTATTATAAATAGGGTTGTTTCTCTAAAAACGATGTAGTTTTGAGCGAAACAACCCTTAAAAAGGGGAAAGTGAAAAATAAAGACTTGAAGGAAAGAAGAATAAATGAAGATGGAGCAAAAAATGAAGATGTGAACTCAAAAGCAAAAGTGAGTAAATCGGAGATTCCATTTTCTTCACCCCTGCTTGTTGACACTCGATGAATTGCACTTTGTCTTGAAGGTTGGACTCACTGTTGGCTTTGCTTCTCGTTGCTCCCATTGCTAGACTGAGGTCGCTGGCCGAGATGAGTCTGGCTTTTCCTTTTCCAACCGGCAGAGAAGAGCATCAATTTTTTTTTTTTTTTTAAAATGTTTTTTTTTTCTCCCTTGGTAGCCTTGAAACCTTGAAGTAAATGACCAAAGCATATCGAAGAGAGGAAATGGGAAGTGTCAATGGCAAAAATGTGAATATTTATAGGATTTTATTTCATTTTCTAATTTCTAATTATTGAAATTGACCCATGATTTTTTAAAATTTGGGCTGGATTTTTTTTTTTTAAAACCAAGGAAATGAGTTTTTGAATTTTTATTAATCAGGAAATGGCTGGAAACTTTTGATTAGGAAACGACATGGAAACATTTCCGAATGAGTTTCGGCTGAGTTTCAGAGACGAAACGTTTCTGAAATGGTGAAATGCTACTTTCTCAAAGTTTCCATGCAACATAGTTATGGCATATAGAAAGCCCTGAGATGTTTTTGATTGTTGCCTTTATTGACCATTTTGTTTATTCCTGTTATGAATATTTGTGCTGTAATGCATTCTAATGATTGGTTGCTGAAAGCAAAACTTCTCTGTTATTGCTCTGTTATTGTTTTTACAACTTATGTCGGTAAATATGATTTGATTCTTATGTTCACGACTTTTATAGAAATCTCTTTTGCTTTTTAACTATGTTTTTAATATGATTTATAGGTGTGGCAACATCAATTGGGCTAAGCGCTTGAAATGTAACATCTGCAACACCAACAAGCCTGGTCACAATGAGGGTGGTGTGAGGTATCTGATGGTTAATCATTAATGCATTGAACTTTGTAGTGATTTGAGATTCTGAGCATATATATATATATATATATATATATATATACACATACATATAGGCTAATGTTTAACTTTTCAAGTGCACCCACCTATTCCTGTGAGACACTTCGTAAATGCACACAAACTACTACACGAATGCACATATGGTAGATTGTGTGCATTCATGCTGGGCACACAATCTAGTCTGTGTGCATTCGTGTAGTAGCTTGTGTGCATTTACGAAGGGTCTCACGGGAAGATGTGGTCCCATTTGATACCTGAAGGATTGGAAAGTTTTTCTTTATCTGATAAAATTGGCTCCTGGATTGATGAGTTGGCTGAATATCTGATACTCTGATTTAAAAAAAAAAAAAAACTTTTATGCCCTTTGGCGCTATCATAAAAATTAGTACACAATCTCTTTTAATTTATGGAAGATATTAAAATTGAACACTGGATTCTGCAAAAGGAGTTTAAGCAAGAGAAGAGTTTGAGTTAAAGATAAATTGAATTGGAATATTTTTTGAGCTTGATTGGTAATGATAACTTACTATTCATTAATAGTCAATTATAATGGTGATCTTGGAGCCTTGAGAGTTATGGTATATTCATTATCTACTGATGTCATGGGTTGTCTGTGGGGTTTGTATTAAATATTACTGCATTTTTCAGCATTGGATTCTTATGTCCTGGATCTGAATGAAGACCCATCCATCTCCTATAAAGTTACTGATTTTAGATCCAAAACTAAATTGCTTTTAATTACACATATTTCCATTTTCATATTCCAAGACCTTCTGAAGGCAGCAGGAGGCATACAAGGGGTCTAAATACTTGGAAGGTCCTTGTACTATAGTATTTACTCCCTGTAACTGATTTTGGTTAATGTTTTCCTTTTACTTTTGGAATTGATAAAATTTAGGACAATTACTATTTACTAGCCCCATCAGAAATGTCGATGTGTCAGCGATGTAACATTGACATGGTAGTATCTGTTGTGGCATTGCATGTCAGCATTTATAACTTAAAAAATAAATTAAACAAGAAAATAAATTCTGAATTGGCCACTTTTCAATAATTTTTTTTAAATATTTAAAATTATAATTTTTGACATGGCAATTTGGAGTTCATATGTACTGAGTGTAGTTATTTAAAAAAAAAAAAGTACTGAGTGTAGTTTTTTTGGTTTATATGTACAGAGGGGGTCGTGGGGGAGGCTATAAAGAACTTGATGAGGAAGAGTTAGAAGAAACTAAGCGACGTCGACGAGAGGCTGAAGAAGTAAGTAAACTTGTGCATGTCAATAAGTGTGCAGGGTTTATATTCTATTCTAGATATTAATACAGATTACACTGGCATTTTGCATATACCTTTTGCTTCTAATATGACATCTATTGTTATCTTAATCTCAGGATGATGGTGAAATGTATGATGAGTTTGGAAATCTTAAGAAGAAATTTCGTGCCAAAGCACAACAAGCTGAAGCTGCTCAGAGTCTCCCTGGTGTTGGGCGCGCAGGATGGGAGGTGGAGGAATTAGGTATGCTACTTTATTTCCATATTTTGATAAGTTTCCTGTATGGATGGAGCAATTCTTTTCCTTTTGTTATGGATGTGGAGATATTTTGTGGTCTGTTACTGTGTTCTCTATGGGGCACTGTTACAGTTCTTTGATTTGGTAAGTTGCTAGCTACAAGTGGAATATGGTTAGGCTGAATCCCACCTAGGCAATAGGAGATGAAAATAGGTTTTCAATTGATACTTTGTATAATATGACATAATATGCTCATTGTTTTGAAATTCATCTTTTTCTTAAACTATGCACGGTATGGATGGTGAAATGTCTTGGAAAGTGCTTGATCAATTCTTACCCTGCAAATTTTTTAGACAGATTAAAATCCAAATCAGTTAAAATCATCCAATGTTTTTCCACTTTGATTTTGTCTTGGCTTAAGCACACTGCTGTGGGTGATCCTTAAATGAAAGTTAGAGAACTATTGGAGTGGGTGTTGATTATAGCTTGCATATGCTGATCAATTCATTAACCTGCTGCCTTAGACCATGTGCTACTGATTCAGTCATTCAAGGGATTCATTGAAAATTTGAAAGAGAGTTTCAGTGCATGTTAGTGTATTTTTTGGAGTTACATTAGATTAAGCATGGACAAGTAGGCATTATCTCCACTTCTGGCATCTACCCCATTTGCCTCTGGGCTGTTAGATTTGTGATGTTCTTAGTAAAAGCTTGTTGGGGTGGATCTAGCTGGTGAAATTAGTTAGCCCAAAGAAGAGGGTAGCAAGTGTTTTCCAAGAGAAATTGGAGGCAATGGGTGGGTTGGGGTATCACGGGGCGTTTTAATGATTATCTTTTTCATTTTATTTTTAATGGATGTTTGATTTTTCCCCTTTAGTGGTATCACGGGAGTGTTTTAGTGATTTATCTTTTTCATTTTATTTTTAATGGATGTTTGATTTTTCCCTTTAGTGGTATCACGGGGAGTGTTTTAGTGATTATCTTTTTCATTTTACTTTTAATGGATGTTTGATTTTTTTCCCTTAGTATTTTACAAGTATATACTCCGTATTTTTTAACTTTCCAACTTGCAGGCATTGGACATCACACTTTTTTTTGTTCATGACCTGTGTTTATCTCTTCGTTTACAATCTTTGGCTATAAATTGATGAAATTGTTGGCAGGCATGTCTGATCGAGATAGAAAGGAAAGAAGTAGAGACAGAGGAAGGGATCGAGATGAGAGGGAGAGGCATAGGAGCAGAAGCCGAGATCGAGATAGGGGAAGAGACAGAGACAGGTCCTATGACTATGATCGTGACAGAGATTATGGACGAGAACGTGACCGTGACAGGGACCGCAATAGGTATCGTTAGTGGAGCTGGCAAATAATGCACCTATCCTATTACACAGCGGTTCATTTGACGTATGGGATTGTTTAGGTAGTTCATTTGGGAACATAATTGAACTTGAGCTCGTGTTTTTGTAGGTTTCCAATCCTGTCCTTTTCCTTCTGTGCTGAACTTTATTCTCTTGTGGTTGTGCTAGTCATCACTTTTTAACACTTTTTTGTATTGGTTGTCTCTTCTATATGAAATTTTTGTAGTACTGTTTTCGTTTAAAGTTTTAAGATTGCACCATGTTATCAAGAAGTTTGAAATGGACAATAGAAATTTACCACAAAATTGTTAAGACTTAGAAGGCTAAATTGTGATACAAAATAATGAACTACTTTAGTAGCTTATACATAGGTTTTTTCTATGGTTCTAATTGGCACTAGGCGGGTAGTACAACTCGTAAGAGTTGTTTATTAGTCTTTTGGATTTGAGCTGATCATTTATGTACAACTTAGGTTGGTTTATGAAGGCGTATTTCTCATTGTGGTTCTTTACCGATTAGGGTTACAAGGTAGATTTTACTAAAGTGTCTTTCAAAGCGTGACACTGATGCCATTTACTACCATAAAAATTCCTATAATCAACCTGTAGTCGAGGATGTGCACTAGATACTCTCCGCCTTATGACTCTAATCGGTAAAGACCACAAATAATTTTTTCGCCTTGTGACCTTAGTCGGCAAAGGATGAAAAATAGTCTCTTCACCTTCTTCTAATCTTTCTTTCTCTTTGGATGTTGTAATGTTGAGTTTGCTTTTATACTAAAAGGAACCCACACATTGGCCCAACACTTGTTTTATATCACACAATTATGGACCACTACAACACTAGATTATCTGTATTAAGGTTGCTACAACTTTGTCATACAAGAAGACTAGTTGCTTTCAATGCCGGCCTTCCCACCATTATTGTTCCTCTAACTTTTCAGAGTTCGGATTGGCATTTTTGTGCAGTTCAGTTTTCACCCAAATTTTGAAAAGTAAAGGTTATTTAATAGTCTGTCACTTTCAACACTATAGTTCAAGAATGCAAGAGACATGCATTTATGTGTGTCAAATTTAACTGTCTTGAACTCTTTTTTAAAAAGGTAGTGAAGTGAGAAAATTGTATTTGTGCTCTTGTGAACATGTATTTTCCCCACACTATGAGCTCAATGTAGTGTGGGTACGTGATATTCTTGGATTGGGCTTTTGCCCATTGTCTAAGATTCGGCAAATTATATCGTGTAACTCGTAGTCTACCTTGTAAGTGAATTTCGATATAAGTTCATTTTTAGCGTACTGCCATCTTAGTTTTAGTATGTTCATTTTTAATTGACTGCTGATTCAGTTTTATTGTATGATAATTCAAAATAATCTTATAGTATAGTAAAAATGATCTTACAGTATACAAAAAGTAAATTTGTATAAGGGATTCATGAACCCTGATCCACGGTATAAGCATTGACCATATGGGGGAAAAACTATATCTTGCGCCTTGAGCTCCACTTTGCTTGATACAAGTTCATTTTTAGTATATTGCATGTTTGTTTTTAATGTATTATATGTTCATTTTTAGTATATTCATTATATTTTGATACAAGTTTATACCATGGACGACATGGGTTCACACTGCACTATGAACCCTGGTTTATGTGTTTGTATTATGATTTTTTTGTGTCTTACGCTATGAAATTCTGTACATTATGAATATGGATTCTATAATTGTGTTTTATGTTATGAATTTTTATGTTTTGTGTTGTAAAATTGTGTGCCTATGAACACAAATTATGTACCTAAATCATATTTGAAAAATAAGTAAATATATAACATGCGCATGCGTTTTTTATTATTTTTTGTGTCTTGTGTTATGAAATTCTGTACATTGCCCTTTCAATCCAGCTGAGTTTATAACGCTATGCTATGTGTCTTGTGTTGTGATTTTTTGTGTTATGAAATTTTATACCTTACGACTATTAATTCTGTAAGTAGTTGTTTCAGTCAATAGTCTATAATGCTACGTAGACATAATTAGTCCATGATACAAATTGCCGTGAAAGAACAAACACTATGAATAATGGGAACTTTGATTGGATAATTTGATATCAAGAAACATTATATAAATTCATTAAATAAAGTTCTTTTTCTATGGAGGTGGGCCCCAAGTTTCACATGCATATACAATATATACAAAGCAACAAAGGATTACGTAAGAAATTCCAAACATATATTGATATATCTCTTTAGGCTTCTTGACTTCACAGACTCTGTCCCCTAAAACAGCCAAATTCTTCTTTTTTATTTTTGTTCAAATTGCTGTACCAAAGTTTTGTGGTTTTATATATGCCCTATAGTCCGTGTCATATTGCTGTAATTGTGTGCATATATGTATATATAATTATCCTTTAATCAATATTTTTTTTTGTTGCCATTTGATTCTTTAATCAATTATTAGCCATTTAGAATACTGTTCCAACAAAATTACCTACTTAGTATACTCGCTGAATCTTGTTTTATGTGTTTGATCTAGTCAACATGTATGAAAAAAAGCTCAAATGATGATGGAAGGTCTGGATGGCAGCGTGGTGCTTCGGAAAAAGGTCCAATGATAGATAGAAGGTCTGGATTGGATTCTTTAATTTGTGCATATATGATAGAAGGTTTGGATTGGATCCTTTAATTTGTGCACAGTCATAGAGTTTGATTCTTATTAACACTCTCCCAGTCGAGTTTTTTACACTTATAATTTTCGATGTAATCTGCAAGTTATTACACAATACAAGAGCAAAATTTATCTAGTGTAAACTCTCTTAGAGGAGCAAGTAGTAGTTACGAGTTTTCCCCGGAAAACAAAAATCCTACAACATCTCAACATCATTCATGAACAGAGAAAAATATTAATCATTATCTATCTCTTAAGCATAAAATAATTCAAACTGGATTGACTTTTTATTCAGTATTCTAATGTTGCATGCGTTAAAATATCATGCAATTTAAATATAATATTAGTTGTATTAGAGCGCATTATATGTGAAAATAAATTATATATACATATAATGTCGAAAAGATACCATATATATTGTTATAAATAAGAGACGGTGGAATTTTTGTAAATTGAATGATAGTTATTTACAAAAATGTCATGAATTCTTTTTTGTGTTTTCGTGATAATTCTAAACATCTTAATTAATTTCACAACAAAATTATTTTCAGCAAATAATCTCGGCAATTAATTTTTCAGAAATTTAATTGATGGGAAAGCAACCAATGGTTATATCGTTAGATCCAAAAGTGGTAGCTAGAGATTAGCACTATTCGTCTATTTAGATCTTGGATTAGTACAGTATATATTTCATATATTTCAGTTAAAGAAATGTAATCGTGTACTACAGTAAGTATAGCCAACTAGGAGGCTTCTTTGTATATATTTCAATATAATGTTGTTTGTTTAGTACTATTGACTCTATTACAATTTAGTATATATTCATACATACTTTCTCGACCTACTGAAACACAACGAGTCAATGTGTCCATACTGGGGTTCGAACCTAAGACCTCTCATTTGAGAAGTCACAGCTATGTCGCTCGACCACAAGACTTTTGATAAGGTTTCAAAAATTACAGGTGTTGAATCTAGAAACAAATTGTTAACGTAACGGTTACTGTAACAAAGATTGCATTCTTTAAAAAAAAAAAAAAAAAAAAAAAAAAAAAAAAAAAAAAAAAAAGTGATCCCAGTTTCGTTGGATTAATCTTAAGCCACAGAATCTCACCTTTAGAGTCACTGTGAAGTAAATCATGAGTCGTGCAATCAGTTCACCATG
>CP025647.1:3962922-4145978 GCA_003576665.1 Ipomoea trifida | reverse complement strand
TAGATCAAACACATAAAACAAGATTCAGCGAGTATACTAAGTAGGTAATTTTGTTGGAACAGTATTCTAAATGGCTAATAATTGATTAAAGAATCAAATGGCAACAAAAAAAAATATTGATTAAAGGATAATTATATATACATATATGCACACAATTACAGCAATATGACACGGACTATAGGGCATATATAAAACCACAAAACTTTGGTACAGCAATTTGAACAAAAATAAAAAAGAAGAATTTGGCTGTTTTAGGGGACAGAGTCTGTGAAGTCAAGAAGCCTAAAGAGATATATCAATATATGTTTGGAATTTCTTACGTAATCCTTTGTTGGCTTTGTATATATTGTATATGCATGTGAAACTTGGGGCCCACCTCCATAGAAAAAGAACTTTATTTAATGAATTTATATAATGTTTTCTTGATATCAAATTATCCAATCAAAGTTCCCATTATTCATAGTGTTTGTTCTTTCACGGCAATTTGTATCATGGACTAATTATGTCTACGTAGCATTATAGACTATTGACTGAAACAACTACTTACAGAATTAATAGTCGTAAGGTATAAAATTTCATAACACAAAAAATCACAACACAAGACACATAGCATAGCGTTATAAACTCAGCTGGATTGAAAGGGCAATGTACAGAATTTCATAACACAAGACACAAAAAATAATAAAAAACGCATGCGCATGTTATATATTTACTTATTTTTCAAATATGATTTAGGTACATAATTTGTGTTCATAGGCACACAATTTTACAACACAAAACATAAAAATTCATAACATAAAAACACAATTATAGAATCCATATTCATAATGTACAGAATTTCATAGCGTAAGACACAAAAAAATCATAATACAAACACATTAAACCAGGGTTCATAGTGCAGTGTGAACCATGTCGTCCATGGTATAAACTTGTATCAAAATATAATGAATATACTAAAAATGAACATATAATACATTAAAAAAAACATGCAATATACTAAAAATGAACTTGTATCAAGCAAAAGGAGCTCAAGGCGCAAGATATATTGCGTGATCCCCATATGGTCAATGCTTATACCGTGGATCAGGTATGAATCCCTTATACAAATTTACTTTTTGTATACTGTAAGATCATTTTTTACTATACTATAAGATTATTTTGAATTATCATACAATAAAAACTGAATCAGCAGTCAATTAAAAATGAACATACTAAAACTAAGATGGCAGTACGCTAAAAAAACTTATATCGAAATTCACTTACAAGGTAGACTACGAGTTACACGATTATAATTTGCCGAATCTTAGACAATGGGCAAAAGCCCAATCCAAGAAATATCACGTACCCACACTACATTGAGCTCATAGTGTGGGGAAAATACATGTTCACAAGAGCACAAATACAATTTTCTCACTTCACTACCTTTTTAAAAAAAAGAGTTCAAGACAGTTAAATTTGACACACATAAATGCATGTCTCTTGCATTCTTGAAACTATAGTGTTGAAAGTGACAGACTATTAAATAACCTTTACTTTTCAAAATTTGGGTGAAAACTGAAACTGCACAAAAATGCCAATCCGAACTCTGAAAAGTTAGAGAACAATAATGGTGGGAAGGCCGGCATTGAAAGCAACTAGTCTTCTTGTATGACAAAGTTGTAGCAACCTTAATACAGATAATCTAGTGTTGTAGTGGTCCATAATTGTGTGATATAAAACAAGTGTTGGGCCAATGTGTGGGTTCCTTTTAGTATAAAAGCAAACTCAACATTACAACATCCAAAGAGAAGTGGTCAACATGTATGGAAAAAAAGCTGAAATGATGATGTAAGGTCTGGATGGCAGCGTGGTGCTTCGGAAAAAGGTCCAATGATGATAGAAGGTCTTGATTGGATCCTTTAATTTGTGCATATATGATAGAAGATTTGGATTGGATTCTTTAATTTGTGCATATATGATAGAAGGTTTGGATTGGATCCTTTAATTTGTGCACACATGGTGAACTGATTGCACGACTCATGATTTACCTTCACAGTGGCTCTAAAGGTGAGATTTTGTGGGCTTAAGATTAATCCAATGAAACTGGGATCACTTTTTTTTTTTTTTCTTTAAAGAATGCAATCTTTGTTACAGTAACCGTTACGTTAACAATTTGTTTCTAGATTCAACACCTGTAATTTTGAAACCTTATCAAAAGTCTTGTGGTCGAGCGACATAGCTGTGACTTCTCAAATGAGAGGTCTTAGGTTCGAACCCCAGTATGGACACATTGACTCGTTGTGTTTCAGTAGGTCGAGAAAGTATGTATGAATATATACTAAATTGTAATAGAGTCAATAGTACTAAACAAACAACATTATATTGAAATATATACAAAGAAGCCTCCTAGTTGGCTATACTTACTGTAGTACACGATTTACATTTCTTTAACTGAAATATATGAAATATATACTGTACTAATCCAAGATCTAAATAGACGAATAGTGCTAATCTCTAGCTACCACTTTTGGATCTAACGATATAACCATTGGTTGCTTTCCCATCAATTAAATTTCTGAAAAATTAATTGCCGAGATTATTTGCTGAAAATAATTTTGTTGTGAAATTAATTAAGATGTTTAGAATTATCACGAAAACACAAAAAGAATTCATGACATTTTTGTAAATAACTATCATTCAATTTACAAAAATTCCACCGTCTCTTATTTATAACAATATATATGGTATCTTTTCGACATTATATGTATATATAATTTATTTTCACATATAATGCGCTCTAATACAACTAATATTATATTTAAATTGCATGATATTTTTAACGCATGCAACATTAGAATACTGAATAAAAAGTCAATCCAGTTTGAATTATTTTATGCTTAAGAGATAGATAATGATTAATATTTTTTCTCTGTTCATGAATGATGTTGAGATGTTGTAGGATTTTTGTTTTCCGGGGAAAACTCGTAACTACTACTTTGCTCCTCTAAGAGAGTTTACACTAGATAAATTTTGCTCTTGTATTGTGTAATAACTTGCAGATTACATCGAAAATTATAAGTGTAAAAAACTCGACTGGGAGAGTGTTAATAAGAATCAAACTCTATGACCTTTTAATACAATAGTAATAATGTTCTGCCCACTTGAATTGGTCACTTCTTTTAAGGTTGTGGTGGAAAATTATATTAAATTTACTATAGGATAACCTATCCTATACAAGTATACAATAGGCATACGTGATCATTATTATAAATGAAATTTCTTTTATGAAAGCAATGCCTAATGGAAAGATAGAGATTAGAGGGATGACATGAACTTGCATTGTTTGATTTTGTTAATATTTAAGTCTCAATATATTAAATTATTGCCTTAGAAGGAATTATCGAGGGAGTGAAATGTAATTCAATCACAGGATCCATTATTATGTAATAATTTGTAAATCACATAAAAAAAAATACACTAGAAAAACTTGTAAACTGCATAAGCATTACCCCATATGGTATTGTAGTTGTTTCGAATGACCTTACTATGACCATATATATAATTAAATTAAATTGTCACAATAAAATTTTCATTTAACATTGTAGCCTTGTAGGGGATCCATTAGCCTAGACCTAAGCTAAACCTTGGAAATGCAATACCTAATCCATTGAATTCTGAATTGTGCTAATTGCCAAGTAAATGAGACAAAACATTCATGAATATGTTGAAAAGCTAGACATTTTTCTACTTTTTACAATTTAATTATTCTTCACTTCACTTCTTGAAAAAAAAATCCGAATCACGCAGAAGTCATAGGGGTTAGAAAATCAGGGGGGGGGGGGGGGGAATAATAATTATTACAATCCATTTTATTTTATCATTGTGTCTTATTCAATTAAGGAGAATTAATTTATTGTATTTATAATTTATATTAATTAATTAATTTTGTGTTAAACAATAAAGTTTATATGCTTTAAAGATTAGTTTGGCTATCTTCTCTCGGCCGAGTAGTATAGGAATTTTAGTGTGGTTCATGAGATATTACACCATACTGAAATTTACTCAGTTTAAAAGTTCCATTTTACTAAATAAAAAAAAAGAAGTTAATTTTAAAGTTATAGAGTTTTTTTTTTTTTTATTTATTTATTTACATTTTTTATCCCTTGAATATTATACATGTCTCACATTTATATTTGTCATTAACTATCAAATTTTCTACATTCAGTACATGACCATTAGAGTATTTTCACATTTGATCATTTTGATCAAATTTTCGACCAACCATAGCCGAAATCTCCTGCATGACATACAATTATGTTACTTATTTGTATTTAAATTGCATGTGGACAACACATTGGTATGTATATATAGTAATCTAGCTTGTGGTTAGCGTTAAATTAAAGAAAATTAGATAAGATTGGATAGAAAATTGACTGAGCGACCAAATGTAATACAAATTTGATAGTCAAGCTTTAAATATGAAAAAAAATTGATAGTCAATAACCAAATACAAAGAGATATAATAGTCGAGGAACAAAAAGTGGGAAACATCAAAGTTATATATAAAATTGTTAAGAAATTATAAATGAATTAAATCGACTTTCAAATAAAGATAAAATGAAACAAATTAAAAGGTATTATTATTATTATTATTATTATTATTATTATTATTATTAAAACTCGTAAAACCAATTTCTTTCTTTTATTTGTTTGTTTGTTTGTTTTTGTTTTTGTTTTTTGTTTGTTTTTTTTTTTTTTTTTAAAAACTCTGTCATTGTTATATTACTTATAAATTTAATTTTTAAAACAAAATTGCTATTAATTAATTGTCAAATAACCCTAATTTCGTTCATCCTAAGAGCATCCTCATCATATAATTTTTGACATGAGTTTTCTGTGAGTTGGATTGGAGAGAGGGGAAAAAAAAAAAGAAGAAAAAGAAAACAACGTCAAAAACGTTTTCAGTGTTCCTTGACGCGCCCAATGGGCACACGAGTTACCGTCACTATTCTTTTTTTATTTTTTTTTTCAAAAACCATCCACCCAAATAGTAGAAGGTCCATTTTATTCCACCCTCTGATCTCACTCTTACCTCCCTCCTAAGCCATATCACTCTATAAGTCTATAACTCATCCATATTACAAGCAAAAAACTCATAAAGAAGAAAGAAAAGAAAAAAAAATCACAACTAGTATTGCTCTAATAGCTTTTATTAATTAGAGTGATGTATATGTTTATGTAAATGTGTAATAAATTCGTGACACTAAGTAAAATAATTACCAGTTGAATATTTATTTTTTGTTGAATATAATGAAATAGAGAAGAAAAATAAAAAGTGTAAACTATATATAGTTTGTTTTATATATGCACACAAATTGATAATTTATAAATTATGATTCTGTGCATGTTGGTATAAATAATTAATGTGGTAGAACCGCTGTATGTTAGGTCTTTGTTTCAATTAATATATATTATATTGCATGTCTGCATGCCCTCCTCCCATTCCTTATATAAAAATAAATAAAATAAAATAATGAAGAAAGTACAGGACAAAAACACTCAACTCGTGAATGCCCCTTCGAATCAAAACACGAAGCCCCCATAGTCCATACTATACATACACAGGTAGCTAAATGTATATGCGGCGGCGAATATATACAGGACACACACTTTATATCTCTCATTTTACGTATCATGTTTATTATTTATCTGTCAAATCAATTTTTTTCTTTACTTATTGTGTTTTAATTATTTAAAATATTGTGTTTTAGAGTAGTTTAATCACTTTAATGTACATCATCTGTGTCACGTCATCATACTTTTTTTTTTTTTGAGAATACATCACCATACTTAAAACTAAAATTAATGTTATAAAAAAATTGAATTCAAAATAACTTTAGCTAATCTTCATTGACTAAACCAAACACATAAAATAATAGGACGGGAGAATATATAAAAACGCGTGTCTAGGTGTGCAAATGTACAAATGCGCACTTTGTAATACTACCAAACGCGACATTTTTTTTTTTTATGTAAATAAGTGCATGTGCGACTTTAAATGCTTATCTCTTGATTACACTTGTAGATATCAAAGACTGCAATTGATAATATTACAATTTACAATGTTATAGAATACATTTAAAGGTTGAAATAAATATCAAAATATTATTGTTATTTTTCCTTACTTTAGAATTGTTGGTCCTTTCAAATTGACGGGTAGAATTAGTTCTCAATTTTCTCATGGGTGTTGATTTTCAATTGGGCATGCCAATACACAACGAAATTCTTTAATACCAATCTAAAAACTTGAAACAATTAGTAGGCCAGGTGACTATTAATGTAATTGTAACTTTGTAAGATCATATGTGAAATTCTCTGATTAAAAATCAATCTGATCTATATATATATATATAAATTAGTGTCACAGTGGTCAAGATGTAGAGTGTATATATATATATATATATATATATATATATATATATATATATATATATATATATTGTAAATATGTATGTATGTGCATGCATGTATACATATTTTAATATATTGGAGGAAAATGATGGTTAAGTTGGACAACAACATCCTTCACATGATATAATGTCTCAATTTTGGCATGATTAATTTGTTAACACATTATTTTATGTTATATTAATTATTTCTTGGTCTCATAACCACCCATAATAAATGTTAAAATAAGCATATAATTAAGGCAATATATTATATCAGCATGATGGTAAGATTTGTGATTCACACATGCACATATAGCCATATATAGGCATAGCTTGTAGGCTGGATATCCTCTCTCAATCTATCCTTATATACATACAGACACAAACAGTAAATTGTTTCACATGAACTCACTGTTCCATAATATAGAGAGAGAGAGAGGGAGGGAGATCAGATTCATTTATTTCTGTGTTGATTTATAAGGTTAGCATTATTGGGGTTTTATTCTTTTCTTAGGTTGCATTCAATGCTAAGTAGCCATGACAGTGGCAGAAGTTTGTGATCTCCAAATCCATATCAATGGTCAACAAAGGTTCTTTCTGCATGAGGTAAGATATATATATGACACAAAAGAAGTATATACATATATATGCATTTCTTCATTCAGTCATTTAATCGAACAGGTTGAGGGTTTTAGTAAAAAAGAAAAACTCTTTTAACTTTTTTTTCCCCTTTTCTTGTTGCAGAAAGTCCTGTCAAGATTTTCTGGGAAGTTGAGGAAGATAATCAAGCAAGAAAGGAGGAGAACCCAGGCCAAGAATTCAAGGATAGATATTGATGATTTCCCAGGAGGGGCAGAAGGGTTTGAATTGGTTTCAAGGTTCTGTTATAGCAGTGGGGAGGCCACAAGAATCACAGTCTCAAATGTGTCAATTCTCCATTGCTGTGCAGTGTTTCTTGGGATGACAGAAAAGGTGTCCCCTTGCAATCTCTTGCATCAAACCCAGGCTTTTCTTGAAGGGATGTTCTATTGGTCTTGGCTTGACATTCTCACATCTCTCAAGACCTGTGAGCCCTTTTTCCTCTATGCAGATTCCTGTGGGCTTATCCCAAAGCTCATCAATGCCCTTCTAGCCAAGATTGCCCAGAATTCAGATATTAATGTCCTTTTTGGTTCCTCTTCTTCCTCGTCTTCCTCCCCGGATACCGGGAAACCCGGTGGCCTAATCCGGGCCTCTCCTAACTCCAAGAACACACCCGAGCTTGTTAAGCCAAGCAAGGCCTGGTGGTTTGATGACATGACTGTTTTATCCCCGGTTACTATAGAGCAGTTTGTGAAGACCTTAGGGGCTTTTGGGAGTGAAAACAACAGCCTAGTCCTCACCAAATTCCTCCTCCATTACCTAAAAACTGTAGGCCAGGGAAAGGGTGTGAATTCAAGATCCTCCTTAGAGTACAGTGGACTAGCAGACACTGCAGTTTATGGGGTGATTTTGATGGGCACAACTGCCTTTTCTTGCAGAAATCTTTTCTGGGTTTTGAGGATTTTGTCTGGTTTTGGGGTGAGCAAAGATTGCAGGGCAGGACTGGAGAGCCTGATTGGTGGGATGCTTGAACAGGCCACCCTGGATGATCTGCTGGTGTGTGGGCACAATGGGAGTGTCTATGATGTGAGCCTTGTACTCAGATTGATCAGGTTGTTTGTTCATCATCATAACACCAAAACTTCACCACACAAGATGATGAAAGTTGGAAGATTGATTGATAGGTACTTGGGAGAGATTTCCCCTGACCAAAGCCTCAAAATCTCAAGATTTCTTGCCATTGCAGAGAGCCTCCCAGATGAAGCAAGGGATTGCTTTGATGGAGTCTACAGAGCAATAGACATCTATCTTGAGGTATTATTCACTTCAAAATTCATCGCTTTTTCTCTCGCTAGTTTATGCCTCTAGTTAAAAAATTAGGTTTAGGATTAGTCTAGCGTAAACTGGAAACCTAAAGTATAAAAAAAATTGGTGGGTTTTGGACAAAAGAAAATTTTACAAGACAAGACAAAAGTATATTTTCCCAATAAAACAACACATTTTCATCTTAACTTTTGTTATGGGAATTACTTTTAGAAGGTGTCAATGGGACCATAGTTTCCTAGCCAAAGGGTTTTGGTATTAGGTCAGTCAGACTCTAGAATTTGCTGCATTTTTTTAACCATGTTTTGAAAGCTCAACAAGAGAGAAAGCAAATTAAAGGTTTAACTTTCTGGGGCTTCATTAAATTCTCCATCTGGTTTCAGGATATGAACCATTTTAGACTTCTTGTAGAAGACAAAAGGCAGCTTGACACTTAACAGTAAAGACACCAGAAAGTGAAATGCACATATAAAATCTTGAGTTTTGGGTAAAGAAAGTAGATACTTCACAGTGAGTAAAAATTTGGCAATCCTCTCAAGTCTTGTTTGTCCTTTTTGCCTAGTGGTATATTGTTGCTTGTGAACACTAGATATATTCATTCACAATGCTAGTTGTCAGGGGAAAAATACACACACATATATATACTCTCTCTCTCTCTGTCTCTGTGATGTTACTGAATTGTCACATCTAAATCAAATAATAAAGATATGAAAGGAACAGTACTTTTTGACATTTTCTATATTAGAAATGGTGAGGAATTGCTTGTTGTTGCATATTTTAAAAGAGAGCATCTTTGGCAAGGCCATGACCTGGCATCTGAAAAGACTCATATGGACATATGCAATGAAACAAGAATATAGAAAAGTAGCCCGCATAGTCAGCTCAATTGGTTCCTAAGTAGTATATTATGGGTTATGACACATTATCGAGTCATGGCAACCATAGTGTATGAGTTACACCTAGTGTGGTGGGCTCTTTGTGGGCACCATGTATCGTTGTAATTTACCTAATGGAAAGTCACTGAATCATTGTAATTTACCTCTCCATTTTCCTGTTGTGGTTGGGATGGGGGAATTTCGCCTTTTGTGGGTCAAGGCACAAGATCCAATCCTGGGAGTTACACCTAGTGTAGTGGGCTCCTTGTAGGCACTAATCTTCGGTGGATGTTAATTGTTAAGTTATCGTGATTTATCCCTCTACAATCCTATTGAGCCCGGCCAGGGAATTTTGCCTTGGGCAAGGACTATAGAAAAGTGGAATTATTATAACTAGCTCTATGATTTGGGATGCAACAGAAACATGGAAAAAGGCAGTAGAACTATTACCAGTGTGATTTATTATGTATGTGAACACAAATTAGTAGGGTCATCAAACTGTATATATAGCAGAAATTCATGATTCAAAATGCTAGCAACCTTGCCAACCAACCCAACAATCATTTGCCAATGTTTGAACTGAAATATTGCATGTAATATTGATCATGATTGGCTATAATGTTTCTTCCTCTAATAATAACACAATTATATTGGTGTTTCTTCACTGCAGTCCCATCCTACACTCACATTTGAAGAAAGGTCAAGACTATGCAGATGTCTCAACTATGAGAAACTAAGCCTGGAGGCCTGCAAAGACCTAGCAAAGAACCCTAGAATCCCTCCAAGAATCGCCGTTCAGGCGCTCGCTTCCCAGTGCCCAAATGTGCCCCCTGCAATGGACTTTGTGAATGAAACTTCATCATCAGCAACAACCCAAATGGTGTTGTACAACAAGTGTGAGAGCCCCACTAGTGGGAGCTTCTCAGAGGATCAGAAGAGTGAAGAACTGAGGCTAAACCTTCAGAGAATGCAGTGGAGGGTGGTGGAGTTGGAGAAAGTCTGCAAGGAGATGAAAGGCCAAATGTCAAGAATGGTGAAAACTGGTGTCATTATTCCCCCTGCACATGGTAGACCCTTGCCTAGACTTTGCTGAGAACCAATGAGAAGAAGAAAGGAAGGTATTTTTAATTCATATATATGAGGAAGTTTTTTGCTTGCCTTCTGTCATATGCTGTGCCATTCTTATTAGTGTGCTGTTCAAGATTATAGTAATGGGAGTGCAGTATTTCTTTATTGAGGCATCATTAATGTTTTTTTTTTTTTTTTTGGGTTTATGGGTAAGGTTATAGTATGGCTGTAAATATGAACAAAAGGTGGTTAATAAGTGAGATGAGGTTAATTTTGACTCGATTTTCTTATTCTGATTTTATGTATGCAAAGTTCATTTGGGATGGATGGAAAGCTCCTTGTGAGCACCAAGCATGAGTTCTCTTATCTAAGAGGTTGTTGAGTCACCGTAACTTATCTCTCCATAATCGAGTCGAGGTGTGGGACCCTGGGGTTAGGGAATTTGCCTTTTGAGAGTATGGGGACGGATGGAAGGGGATTGAGAATAGAATAGCTTTATAAAAAGTATCAAAGTTTAGGGCATATTATAGAGGGAATGAGGGGGTAGGGGTACATGGTATTAAAAGAAAAAATAAATTGCCACTGCGATTTGGTTCAACTAGTGATGAGAATTTGGATAAAAAAAAATTGATTCGTTGGAAGTAGCGTTTGCTCCAATGGATTAAGGGATTTACTCCTTTTCTGCTGTTTTAATGTATTAAAAGGAAAAAAAAAAAATTGTTAATACGAGTTGGCTCAATTGGTGGCAAGAATCTGGATAAAATTCTCAAACTCTCTTGTATTAGCGCTTGCTTCATTGGATTAAAAGAACCACTCATTTGTGTTATTTTAATGTACTAAAAGAAAAAACAAACCGTTAGTGCGAGTTAGCTCATCCCTAGGCTCTGATATTAACGTTTTCTCCATTAGATTAAGAGAACCGCTCTTAACAAATATAACTAAAAGAGAACAAATCGTCTCAAAAACACAAAACAACTCAATTGGATGCTTCACAAACAACACTACACAAAAATGTGTGCCCAATGCAGCACAAATGCTTGAAGAAGAAAAAAATTAAAGTTGATTGCCAATGAGAGCAATGATTAATGATTGATGAGTTCACTGTTCCCAATGTGAAGAACAGAACATCCAATAAAACACCCTTTCCCAGGTAAGCAGATGTGCTGTACCAGAATTCAGAGGCTTCCTGAAAGAAATGACAAAACACAAGATGACCTCTCATCTGCAGACACCCAGACAAATAACGTTAACCCCTGTGACAGCTACAATAGCACAAGGCAATTAATGAGACAAAAAAAAAAAAAACTAAAACTAAGATGGGATGGATTAAAGGTAAACAACAATCACAAAGTCAAGTTTAAGAAAGAAACAGTTTCAAAACAATCATGGTAAGAGGGTACTCAAGGAAAAAAAAATGGCTTAAACGATTTTCAACAAGTGGGTGGACTGGCTTACTAAAGGACCCGAGCAGATAGGACCGTGTGACAGCATTGTGCAAATGTATAAGGAATGGCTCATCAAGGATTGAGAAGTAACGATTAATCATACTCCCTGAGAGTACAATGAAGTGGTGGACTGGTTGGCTAAAGTTGCCCCACAGAAATTACAACTGGATCGAGTTTTAAGTTCCTCTGGTGAATATTAGAGGCATTCTTAAGAATGATAGAGCGATGATGACACCCAAAAAGACAGTCCATAGTTTGTTTCCAGTCCCCCCTCCCGGAAACAAACTTCAAAGGTAGCTTAACTATGAATTGATCAGCATCCAATACAAAGACTACTAACAAGAGGTCACATCATGGACTCATGGTACTTCCCAAAAAATAATGGAAGAACGGTCCAAAAGTAGCTCAATTATATGAATTAATCAGCATCCAATATAAACCCCGGTAAGAAAGCACATCATGATACTAAATAAACATTGGGATAAAATTAAAATTCTTCTACAAAATAGATAAGAATAATAACTAATGGGTGACCGAGTAAGTAAAACATGATTTATATATGTACTTAAAAGTCATGAGTTTGATTCTTGCTAACACCCTTTTAGCCAAATCCATCACGTACAGTTATTTTAGTATGATTTACCTCTCCAAGATCGGGTAATATAATGACTGCGAGTTTTCCGGACAAACAAGAAAGGCAAATTACTCTTACAGAAGGTGGAGGCATAGATTATCTGCCCCTGCAACCATCTGAGAGAAGGCACATGCATGATGCACCTATGCATGCAAAAATACATACACGATTCTGCACCTAACAACTAAAATGACAGTGATAGTACAAGTTATAATCAATGCGTGCAGATACTGATATGCAATTAAGAGAGTTACTGAAAGCAAAGCTACAGAGGTTAAACGGTGACCGTAAGATTATCACCGTATGATGGGCCATATAGTCTGTTACTCTGTTGTTCGTGCAAGCTTTGTCTGTTTACTTGCCAAGTTGACATCCATTTATACGGAAGATGTTACGGAGTGCTTTTGAGAAGTCTACTGGCTATAGACCCCTTTTTACTAAACTTTCAAGCTTGAGAATTTACGAAAATATTCCGTGAGTTCTTATTTTATACTCTCAACTTTTACTCTCTCACAAGTTTTTGATATAAACACTTTTCTTTGACTTACATGATAAAATAATCAATCATTGTTTGTCAGAATTTGGGAATATGCATAGTAGAACTCTTAAGAAAATTACCAACATATATAGAACAATGTAATTTACCAAGTGATTCTTTATAAGAATAATATGGATAAAGTTAAATAAGGCTTTGGTCTAATGTATGAGAACTCTCATTTAAAGTTTCCTTATAGTGAGGACTATTTGTGCGCAAAAATGTACCATTTAGTATTGAGTGTCAAATCTTAGCTCGATTTAGCTCCTTAGCCTTGGGGTAGATTAATGAAGGGTCTAGGATATAGTCCAACGAAACCGAGAAACAAATATAATAAGCCTTTATTAAAATGATGAACGAGAAACACGTATGTACATATATATAAACAAAAAATGCTCGATCAATCAGCTATTACTCACTCTTTCACCAACCTTGAGTTTATTTGGTACTGCATTTATGGCCAAACTGAGAGTGCTATAATTTTTTTTTTTTGGTACTAGTTTTTACCTATAGGTGTCTAGTCAATAGTAGATTAGTAGTGCCTCAACTCAACACACTTAAGTGAGAGGCTAAGAGTGCTATACTTTTTTTGTACTAGTATTTACCCATAGGTGTCTAGTCAATAGTTGTGCCTCAACCACAACTCATTCACAACATCAATTTGTTTAGTTTCACACGTCCACCCAAAGCCTAGGCTCCTTTGTACTCGGGAGCTTACAATTTCATCACCCAAATATATTTAACCTTGCAAAGTGATCCTTTTTCATTCACAATAATGCAATTGGCTCATTTAACACAGTCAATAAAATGTGATCTTTTAAAACAATTATATAGTTAAAACCCACAGCATTAAGCAATACATCAAACTCCAACTAACTCAATGTCAAACTACAATAATGAACTCACCAAATGTTCAACGCCTATTACTCTATTCACAAATTTATATTTGAAACCTTGTTTAAAAATCAAACTCCTATTCAAATCAAGTATTGGTAAAAGCCTGCCATCCTTGCACACAATTAAAGAAGTATATGTAATTATATTGGGCTTCAGTTCATTATTTTACATTTCCTCAAGAGCCCTGAAGGCTGAAGCTTCTATCTCTCAGAAAATAGAATTTTGAAGCAAAGCTTCTGTCCCATTTCAAAATGGGAATGAACTGATTAATTGATGGAGAGAACAAAGGTCAACTAAAATTCTAACTTAAATCTATGAGGTATCAGGGTTACCTCAAACTTACAAATCCTAGGCCAAAACTATTTTACAGATAATACATTCATGTCCCTTATCCTCGTATCCATTTCTTTCCTGTGAGTGGAAATGCTCTTTAAGCCGGCCTACCAATTCAGAGGACTCTGAAATTTATCCTCTCTCTCTCTCTCTCTCTCTCTCTCTCTCTCTCTCTCTCTACAATGATAATTTAATTAAACAATAACTAACAATTTACAGGATACATTTCAAATTCAAAGGGATTGTAATGCAAGGGTCCAAAAGGTCATTTACATGAGACGTGTAACTATCAGCTGTTGCTCTGAACCGGCTGTGGATGGCATCTCTCGGTTTCCTGGGAAGCCAGTAACTTCTGCAGAGAGCGGTATTGAAGGCGAACATTCTCTCCACTGTCAATAATCTTAAGCAAGTACCTGCCAAAGTTCAATAACATAATTTTTATAAGTACATTTCTCTTTAGTATGGCATTTACTGTAAATGTGACAATACTTGCTACTTATATAGAAATATATAAAGCAGCTTGTCCGATCACAACAGGGAACCCCCAAGGAACCCAACTTGGAATCGCCTTAAGGCATCCATCTTGAAATACACAAGAATTGACCCCCTTCATCTAGCACACAACTTGAGCAGATCTTAAACTTTCTTCATGACACATTCCCGACACAAAAATGGCTTAACTAATGGCTAATTCACATTTGAAAATCCTTACACTTGGCAGAATTCGGAAAAGAAAAAATAACAAAATTGTTGAATTACAGACCAGTCAATTCCTTTAGATCAAGCTCTTAAAGAGGAAAACAAGATGCAGCCTAA
The DNA here is from genome assembly GCA_003576665.1 of Ipomoea trifida. NCBI lineage: Eukaryota > Viridiplantae > Streptophyta > Magnoliopsida > Solanales > Convolvulaceae > Ipomoea > Ipomoea trifida. The sequence continues at coordinate 4,131,042 of CP025647.1, read as the reverse complement.
AGCAATCCTTACAGGAAATGTTGGACAACAGTTTCGTACCATTGAATCTAACTAGATAATTGGAATCTCTTCACCAAACATCAAAAAGCATCATAAAACTAGTTGAACTTAGATTGGGCTCCCAAAGGTGATGTTTTAGTTCTTACTTCTTAGCATCCAAGGCCTCACCAAGCTGATGCTCACAGCTCAGCCAGTATATCATCTTTTTCTAAAAGCAATGGCTCTCATCTCAACATCAGTTTTTTAGTAATATATATTGCACATTAAGAGAAATCAAGAGTCATGACATATTGATATTTATGCATTACAAAAATAGATTAAATTTATGAGGCTGCCAACTTTAGTCATTTTGTCAAAGAGGCTGGTTCCAGATAAACTAACCAGCCATTAAGACACTGTGAAGTGATTATTGCTTCCTTCCCAACAAATTTATCTGGTGTCCTCCTATTTCCCTGTACAGATAAATTCAAATAAAACATCCTCCAATAAACTCTTAAAACTAGAAAGAATGTAAGTCCATTAAGCTCTCACCTTAATAACAACTTTCTCATTCACTGAGAACGGGTACTGAACACCTTTATATGGCCCATTTTCAGAAGGAACTTCCCCATTTTCCTGCAAAGTTGGAACCTATTAAGCATCAGACATTCATGCATTAATATATATAATTATATTTATATATAATTATATGGTACTCTCAATTTTCATTGGCTGACCACTTATGTTTTTGTGCTTTCTTAGTTTGTTAGAAATAAATTTGAATTATATAATTCAGGATGAGTGGGACCACAACATGGACAGAGGAAAATCTGGATTGAGATGGAGAGGCAAAGTCCATGACATTGCTGGAGAAGCAAGAGACTAGTTGCCATTTGAAATTTGATGATGGTGAAGCCAAAAGGGATGATTTTCACTACACATCAAACTCCATTTTTTCAGATGTAGGAGATGGAGACAGTGGCAAGATTGGTGGCATTATGGCAGATGGAGAATACTATGAAAGAGAATATATGTAGCAGGCTTTTTCTGAAAATGACTTGAGGGAAAGAAAGAGAGGAAAATTTGTGCCTAAAATGGCCCATTTTCCATTTGGAAAAATCTCCAAATTTGGAGAATGGAAATTGGAAAAACATTTCCATACTAAACAGGCACTATAGTATATACTTTCTTTTTTACTTCCACTGTCAACTTTCCTAATATACAACCTTCTTCCTGTACAAGTCCTTATCTTCTAATAATAGTAGTAAAAAAGTCATACTCGTCACTTTCATACAGTCAAGAAAATTCAAACTTATTATTATTATATGTATCTCAAATTTTTTTGCCCATCTATACAAAACACTCAACTTTACTCTTAATTTCCATAACTAGTTAAAATGGAATATTATAGTCTCTTTCTGTGCGTTTATTGGTCCCAAACATATTTATGTCAATATGCTTAAACTGTCATTTGCCTAGAAACCCCTATTCCTATTCCTAGTAGGAGTGGCTAGGCCAAATATAAGACCTCTATAAAGTTCAATATAGAAAGAGACAATCTGTTGTAATCTATCTATTATTATAATACAATCATACAATCTAAGATTGGGCCAAGTTTAGTCAACTGGCCTGTAATGCACAATGGCCAAACCACACTAAAAGATTGAACACAATCAATTAGCTAGTCTAACCCATGGTCTTATTAACCATATGTGATATGTCTTTCTATATTTTTAATGAATGTGGGATTCCTTAACACTATTGGACCCTCCTCTTGAAACGAAAGCTTTATGGAAGCTTGGAATTAATCCCTCCCCCATCACCAATAACATGGACAACGCCACACGGACAGACAACCAGGGTGAACCACAAACCGCTAGGGCAGGACATCTAGGCAGACTACCAGGCAAACAAAGTGAACCAAACAAGCTTCAATATCATGTTAGAATCTAAAAGTGGGCCGCAATCACTCAACTGGGCTATAATACACGAGTCAAGCAACATTAAAAGATCAAATTCAATCAATTAGCTAGTCTAACCCATGGTCTTATAAACTCATATGTTTCTCTCTATTTTTTCAATGTGGGATTCCTAACACAAACTAACACCACTGCATTGTTTGGGATCTTATCGCAACCCATCGCCATAAAGCTAGTTGCCGGAGACCTCACATGCCACCATGCACCAACCAAGCTGCCAAAACTTTGTATGGTTTTTCACATATTTCTCTTTCGTCGGCAATCTTTTGGTCAAACCACCTACACTAGAGTGTTCTTCTTCCTCTGGCAAACACTATGGCATATTCTTTAGTTGGTCCCCACCAGCCATTAATGACTTTTTCTAGCAAAATTTCCACATTCTTATTTTATTTTTGCTATTTTTATATTTTATTTGTGAAACTTAAAGGCCTTTGATTTTTTGTTGAGTTTCTTTTTCAAAGGTGTTGAATTTTGTATACTTATTTTCAGCATGTCATTTTTTTTTCTTGAGGGAGTTCAATGTAGGCACTACTATATTTCATTCCTAAAGGTTGTTTATTATTTCTCAAGTTTCAAGAAAGAGAGAGTGTTGTTGCCATCACCAACGAACCAATGTCCTATTTTATTTTTTTCATCGCTATGGGCTATCCTCATTACTATGGGCTCTATCACTATGTATCCCTTTGTTGCTCCTGCTCCATTTCATCTCTACCACTCTTGATGAAGGCTTTTTAGCATGTGTGCCAGAGTGCTTTTATTGCCGTGTCATTTGGTGGGTGTTTGTGTTCAGCTTCATCCTTGGTACTCTCATCTTCATTCCCAAGGGTCGTGTATAACGTACTGTCGTGTCTTCCAATCCATCTGGCACTACTATCCTTTAGCCGCGTCTAATCTTCTTTTGTAGTTTCATGAATTCACGTTAGGTGGAGTGTTTGTCTTAATTCAAGCTTGGAACTTCTAGATGTTCCAACTTGAGGGGGGTGTTGAATAGTAGAATCCCCAACCCTATTCCTAGTGAGAGTGGGTTTGGTTTCCTATTCCTAGGAGTTGTATTGACCAATGTTTGTATAAATACAGGATCTCTATACAAATATAGAGAGAGACAATATATTAATTAATACAATCATGTATTCTCAACATTCTCTCTTTTTTTGGTTTCTCACATTTTGCTTCCGCCTAACTAGTGGGCAGTGGCTATTTATCACCCGCCAAGCATTTCAATCCCTTAGTTTCAACATGATCATATCCTCTATATTCTAAGAAAATGTAACAAATGGAATACTCTTCCAAAATTAAACAAAATGGAGTAAATAAAGTTTTACCCTGAATTCACCCACTTCTTTCCTGCGCTTCCTGAGGGCAGCATTATGAAATAATCTCCGGTCATCCTCATGCTTCACTGCAACAGCTGCTGCTCTTAATACTGTTCATTAAAAAGGCATCAAAACCCAGAACAGTCAGACTAAAGCATTAAAATGAATTATAATAGATACAAAAGCATCATTACTTCAAGGATACAGATTAAAACAAGAGCTGGAAAGGTGAGCAAGAGACAGAGTAAACTAACTGGAGCATACCAAGGTTAGGGATTAAAGATCCAGGATCAATTTCTGCATTGCAGAGTGTGCACCTTCCCTGTCATAAAAAAATCATTTTAGTATACATTCTTGAGGCCATACAGTGGCATGAAATAAACCACATGAACCATAACAATTTAAAATAACATTAGATGAGTTTTTAAGGAAAAAAGCATGAATTCATCCTCAACTTGCAGGTCAGGTTTCATCATCAACTTGTTGAAAAGGCAAATTGGCAAATATATAACAAAAAATCACTTTGGGATAGAAAAATGTTATCATCCACAAATCAGAAACAAGAGGAGATGAAGTCAATCGTCTTACTGTTTCAACAACCCTTCTTAGCATTAAACCACCAAAGGAATGTCCACATGAAACGAACATAGCATCTTCCAGGAATGCGCCACTGGGGTGCCCAATATGTGCATATTACAATAAAGTATATTATATTATGCATAATGTAATCCATACTATGAACAAATAATGCAACTGTACAGACAAGTAATGAAAGAACGATTAAAATATACATTGAAATTGAGAAAATCTGGAAGAAATGTACAACTGTCATGATTAATAAATAAATAAAAAAATTATGAAATGAGAGAACCTCTGCTAACTATGCCCTTCAATTTTCTAACATAGTCGATAGTCCAGTTTGAAAAAAAAAGGCGTACTTCAAATGGATCCATTAAAAGATATAAAGACTTGCTAAAACTCCACTATTCCAACTCAAATACAACCATAGTCCATAAGAATACTGGCTTTTAATTGTATCTTCCAATATTTAAAGGCAAAAGAAGAATATGTATCATAACTTTACAGTTTTAAAATATGTATCATAACATACAGAGTATATTAGTAACTAAATCATATTGCTTCTACATCAAATTGAGAAGGTTTCTATATTTGGCCATTTAAACTTAGGTTCCACCTTTCTTTTAAAGAAAGCAATACTTTATCCTCATATATGGGCATATGGCGTTAAAGTTAAAAGGCCAGTAGTATCACTTCCAGACATCTAAACTACTTTTCAAAAATCTTAGCTATTAATACCTAGGCCCCACTCAGTGACAGATATTCTTTTGGTTACCTATCAATTTATTATTTACATACTTCTTAAAATGGATTATGTCTAATAAATATGAAATATGTTCGGTCTTTTGGACCAAACGAATGAGTATAACATCTCCATGGAAATGATATCCTCAAAGGAGAGCATAGAAACTAAACAAAATTTAAGAATACAAAAGCTTGCAATACAACATACTTAAAAAAATTCCTGAACACATGAAAATGGAACTTACGATAAGGGATCAGACAGAACACTTCTCAATGATTGTTCCTTACTAGGATTGCCTCGAACTACCTGCTATTTCAAGCCCAATGAGATATCTTAATTATCAAAATGTATGTTTTCTCATGAAGCCAAACTAATAAGTCAATAAAGGAGTGACCTTGACCCAATCTTAGATTATAACATGGTATCAGAGCATGTTCGGTCCACTTTGAATTCACCCATTTATCTATCCATGGTATTGGTGGCGTCCAAGAGAACATATGGATTTATAAGGTCATGGGTTAGACTAACTAATTGATTGGTGACCTTGGCCCAATCTTAGATTATAACAAGAGGAACCAAAACAAGACACATCTAAGTATCTAACCAAAATAACCACAAGTAAAATTCAAAAAATAATAATAATAAAATAAATAAATTTAGAGGCGGTTTCAAATAGTTTTATACTTTTGTGATATGAATCATATGATACTGCTTGATATATCATTTCCTTTTTGAACTAGTCATATTATATGTTACTTGTACTCAGTATGTCAACATTATCTCTTTTAAAACAGTACTTACATAAGCATTATCAGCTCTGTTACAAAAGATGTCTTCCTCAGCAGAAAGGTCATCCAAAAACTGGCTTACAGAAATCGGTACATAGCTTTGAGGAATGACATGACCAGCAGCTGTAATTGGGGAACAATCAAGAACAGCATTGCTTTGTGGCATGAGCCTAAATGCCAATGATGTCCTACAAGAAGTCAGCTAAGAGTAATCATTTTATACTGAAAAATCTCTGAAGCAATAAGTTTTGCAAAGTTTTGTGACCATCATCTACCTTCCACCAGTAGTATTACCCAGATAGGAATCAAAAATTGCCCTGTATGTAGCTGCAGGACGGAGGCCACCAGTTGCATGGCTGAGAGCCTTTCCAGTAAGCAATAACAGATCTCCAGGAGCTAGACCACTATCTGCTAAGTACCAACGACTATTGGGGTCACATACCTACAATAATAAGAAATAGTGAAGGGAAATAATTCAAGCTTAAGGTACCTAGATACCCAAATAAACAATTCAAATATCTAAAAATAAAAAATAAAAAAAGTAAAAGGAGAAAGAAGTCATTGCATCATTCAGTAATTCTTATATGCTAGATGAAGAAACAAGTACGGAGTAACATATTACAAATAATAAAACTAGTTAGACACTTAGACCATAACACCAGAATACCTGAAGACCAGCAGTATCAGAGGAAATCAATGTTAACAACCCTTTTTCTACTTCATTAGTTGACGGGAGCTTTGCTCCCTCAATTGATCCTTTCCCATTCTGTGAGGTTGTAGGAGAGAAGGTTGCAACAAGAATGGATGAGGAAGGCTCATTAAGCGGCAATGGGTTATCATCAAGTAAGTGGTTAAAAACACTGCATGGACAACATTATGTCAAACTTAAAATCATAGAGGAAAAGTCATAGAGAAATGTTTTTAATACAAAATACAAAATTAATATCCTTACTCGCTTCGCAAACGAAGATGTCTAGCAACTGCACATAAAGCAGCACGAGCTGCCCTTCCCATGCATTGAAAGACATCAGCCATGCACGGGGGAGATGAATCTATGTCTTCCAGTGGCCTGCAATTTGAAGCAAAATGAAAATTGACACCACTAAAAAGGGCACCAAAAGACTGAAATAATACACACACTTTTCAGGCTCAAGTGTTCCATGGCCAGCATTATCATGTTTGGGGCTTGGGATGAACTAATAACAAGGTCAACTTATTACTTAATGGATGCACTATTTCTTAACTGAAAAGTTTATAAAAACACGAGCTGCTAAGTCCATTGCAGAAGGACTAAACTTCCCAAAACACTCAATTTTTGTAAAAACACTTAAGACTATACATAAAATCATTAAACAAACATTTTTCGTCTTTACCTTCCTGCCCTGTAGGTATAAACTCCACGAGCACCCTTCCATGTGCTATTCCCGACAGCCACCCCGTGAGCTACAACCCGAGTCTTAAAATAAAACCTAGCGGATTCAAGGCCACAGCGGAGCAGCGCAGCATCTTCGGCACCGAGCTCAATCACCGCGGCATTGTGCCTCATCAGCGAGCTAGACAAGGCATCCACGGCACGCAAATAGCCGCCCGCAGGAGCACCGTCGTAGGGCAGAATATCAGAAAGCTTAACCCTCGCCAAAGGCTGGAGCGGGATCGAAGCGAACTCCCCAGGTGGGTGTGCTTGAGCCATTGGCAACGCAATTACATTATCCCGCCCCAGAGAAAACGGCAAAGTCGAAGGAAACTGAACGGCGGTGGGGACGGCGGCGACGGGGGATCTAAGAGAGGCGGCGGATGAAGGAGGAGGAGGCGGAGTCGACTGGTGATGCTGATGCATCGCGAGCATAACCATCTACCATGTCTGTGCGTTGCATATACATACACACATATAACATATACAATACAAAATCGACGACGATGATGGGTGTATTGGGGGAGAGATTTTAGGGTTTTGGTAGAATGAAACAGGAGCCTTTCTCAACGGGATTCAGAAACAACGAGAAATTCCAGTGACAAAAATAGTAATACTCCACTGAAGGAAGTATCTTCAGCGTTCCTAAAAAATCTAAAACACCTTCACAAAATTTCTCATTTTTTTCTGTTCTTTATATTTCACCAATGTGAACTACCGAAATGACTGAACACTACTGGTTAATTTAAAAATAAAAAATAAATAAATACTCTGGTAATTACTACACCCATTTTTATATTGGGATAAAAATCAAATAGACCCTCAAACTATGCTCATTTGTTTAATTAAATCCTTCAACTTTAAAAAGTTTCAATTAAACCCTCAAACTTGTTATTTTGGAGCAAATAAGTCATCTAACATATTTGTGACCTATTATTACATGTCAACTAGACTTCCGGCCAACTCTGTTGAACCTCCGACCAACACCGGAAAAGTTGCATTCTGCGGGAGAAGGTGACCCGCCTTCTACGGCAGTGTCGCTATCTCCATTCGACTTGAGATCTCCATCTCCGTCGAACTGGAAATGAAAACCTGGACCCAATTGTATATCTTTTGAATTCAATTGCCTAATTGCATTTGAGTGTGCAGTTCAATTGCATATTTGACCCTTAATGTGCGTTTTATATGTTCACAAAATTAAAGTTTAATGTATATAAACATTACACTAAATGAATGACTTTATGTATCTATACATTTTTTTTAATTATAGATATACCAATATAGGTGTCGTTTAAGAAAGTTTAATAAGTTTTTTGTATATTACTCTTTTTATTTTATGTTGCGTACTTACAATCTCTTTTACAATGTAGTATTTATTCATAACTACTTTCTCAACCTATTGAAGCACAAAGATCATCCATGTGAGAGTGTAAATCAGGACACCGGGTGCCACTAGACCACACTAGGTTTATAATTGATTAATAAGTATGTTTATTTTATGTTTATTTTTATAACGCATGATAGAGCCAATTTTATTGCCACATTGAACATTTGGAAGTGAAGTAAAGATAGAAAATTAGCATATTCTTCTTTGTAATATTAACTTTGTTACAATATAGTACATATTTCTCAATCTTCTAAAGTACAAAGAGTTTCTCAATCTTCTAAAGTACAAAGAGTCAATATTGTGGTCGTGTAACCACAAGGTCATTTGCATATTCTTTTAAAAATTATTCCGTATAATTTATATTAATGTACGAACACACTTATCATTTAAAAAAGATTATTTTTGTTTAAAAAAAAAAAGAGTTGACATAGTTGTCAATGCATTTTATTTGTTTACTTTTTAATTTAGATTTTAGCCAATTATTATGAAATTTACCAGAGAGTTGACATAGTTATCAATGCAATTTATTTCATAATACAATACTTGAAAAATAATTTGAAAAAAAAAAAAAAGAAACAAAACAAAAAACAAAAGACCTGCTTGGTGTACAATGAATACATTTAGAAAAAAAATTAAAATAAACTCTATCAATTTTGATCAAATTTATAATTATAAAAAAGTATAGAATGAAATAAAAATGAATATATATATCTATACATATATGTAAACATAAAAAATAAAAAATCTTAATTAATCGACGCAAAACAACTGGAGAAATTACGCTGCAGAAAAGCGTCACAGAAGTCCAAACATTGGTACCAAACAGTGGTATTAACGGCCCAAATACAGAAGCCCAAACTTTGGTAATGAAATTGGGCAGGGGCCGCGCGAACGCAGGCCCCCTCTACCACAAATTATGACGTAGGCTCCACCTATAAGGTAGACCTTAGGTTAACACCCCTCCAAAGTGCAATGGAGGTCATCAACCTAGGCCATGGGCCTTGTTGATCGCCCATTGACCCCGTCCAGGTAAGTATGGATTCCAATCACACCCGGCCCAGTTTTATAAGCCACTGCTCAGCTCCACCTTCTGTTTTCCACCGATGTGGGACTCTCTTCAATACGCACAGTGCATTCATCCTCCTTCTTATGCCGTTTTGCTCTTTTCTTCTTGTATTTGAGTCTTGGCACCGTTTTGCTCTTTTCTTCTTGTATTTGAGTCTTGGAATTTGGCCAAATCCTATAGTGTGAAGTATGATAGGCAATGATTAAGAGACTCTAGAATGTATTCACCACTACAGAGTGTCTGTTCAAGGTTCCAAACTCAACAATTGATACTATAGTGAATCCACAACTTAGTTAGATTAGACGGACCAAAAGCAATAATATTATGTTAAGTAATAATTTGCACATAGCACAAAATGCACGTATAAACAGTTACATTGCAACGCAACTCTGGTTCATAATATTATTTGTGTGCAAATATCCACCAATGTTACTCTAATATCTCAAATACAATTGCAAATACAAATGGGTTTACAATGAGGCTACCAAGTGTTAACTTCACCAGTTTGCCGAGGTTAACTTATAAGCCAGAGAGGAGTTTGGTTTCATCTTTCGGGTGCGTTCTGTGTCTTCAATACCTTCTAAGATCAGTAGAAGTGCTTTAGGCCCTTCATCAGAGCATCGGTGTGCTCGGGCTTTCCAACAGAGACGCGAACAAAGCCCCGCAGTTCTTTGTTATCATAGTGACGAATCATCACGCCCATCAATGCAAGGTCTTCCTGTAGGGGACATCAGTCGATACAAATGCTCAGAAGTATATCGTGGAATTCAAACTGTATTGATTCTGAATTATTATATAATGATAAGGGTAGCTAAAAATTGAAGCAGTAACAGAAGTTTCAAGGCTTGGAAGTAGTGATTGGATGTCCCCTCCGGGAAAATTTTTATGTGGACGATAAAAAAAGTGGTGCATTTTACTACTTCCAAGCCTTGAAACATGTATATATATATATATAAGCCTCAAAAAGCAGTAAAAGGTATTTTACCTTTAATTTTTTAGCATCCATTGTAGATGCAACCTTGCAAAGAATGAAATTAGAGTGGCTTGGATACGGGCTGAGAAATGGTACTTCTTTCAAGAGATTATACAGCCTTTCCCGCTCTTGTACAAGTGCAACTTTAACGTTCTGCAAAGATGACAGACTACAATCAGGGATGATTTTAAGCAAGGGTATGAAAAGTTACAGGATAATAATGAGAACTAGAAAAGTCAAGTAACTAGTTTAAATTACCTCGAGATAGACAGGATTCTGTAATGCGGTACATGCAGCAATCTCAGCAGCAACAGATACATTATATGGTTGCTTTGCTCTCCAAAGGTATTCAATAATACTCCGAGGAAATGCTCCATATCCCACACGGAGTCCAGCTAGACCTAAGCAGCCAGTATATAAATTCTAATGATTAAAAATTCAAATGCAAGGAGTTTAAATGCACTTTAAAAATCCAGAAGCTAGTTAAAATACCAAATCAATTTAAATGTTGTGAGCTTATCTTATAGGGCTTATTTAAATGCACTTATTGTAAATGCATCTATTAAGTTGTTTATCGTAACTGGTCATAATATCTGTATTATTTATTAATCATATTATTCTGATTCAATGACTCATATTCTAAATGTCTGGTAGTACTGATAGATTATGAAATGCACAGAAAATTTAAATTATTTAAGCAAAGAATTAATTGGGAATTTGAAGTAGATTGTGGATTGTCCGCAATCAATAATCATAAGCTCTAGGCAAAGGTGCTTATTAGCAAATAGCAATACAAATAAATGACTTTTTGCACATCACAGGGTGCAGATATTACATGCATTTGCTCAATTTATACATATGAAATAGATTAGCAACAAAATAAAAAGAAACAAGAAAGTTTATGAAGTTATTTTTATCTGTTTAAAAAAAGAGCATAAACCCACCAGCTCTTTTGCTGAATGTCCGTAGAACAATGAGATTTTCATACTTCTTCACCCATGTCATCTTAGACCCAATTTCCGAAAATTCAATGTATGCTTCGTCAAGTACAACCAATATTGGCATATTAAGTATTTTCTGTAGATCTGTATCATCGATTATACTGTTCAACAAGGAAACAGAGGCATCATATTACAATGAAACCAGAAAGGTCACAAGAAATGCCATACAAATGATAAACAACATGATCAAAGAAAAGCTGGTGGAGGAAGAACATGCCAGGCAAAAAAGAAATAACTTAAAATCTCTCTAATATATGATGTCTCATTCAGAAGAATTAAATTGATTCTTTCCATTAACCCACAAATCCATAGAGAAACTTGATTCAAGATTTAATACAGTGAAACAAGGCAACACTTTCATGCCTTGAGTAGAAACCAAAGTTCCAATAAAATGACAACTAAGACATTCAACAGGGAACTAATTTGAAATTTTCAGTTCACTATCCTTTAACTATGGATTAAAAAAGATCCTGTGGTGCACAAAAGGCTATGGAAGCAACAAATAAGTAACAATAATATTATATACAGTACAATATTACCTCCCATCTGGGTTATTAGGGGATGTCAGAAATATGCATTTTGGTTTTTCCTTCTCAACAACTTCAGCAATCCTTTCCACATCCAAGCTAAAGTCTGGGTTTCGAGGTACTGTAAGTATATTAAGGACTAAATTAGTTTTGTTATAGAATGTTAGATAGAAACCGATACAAATAAGTTCGATAGTTGAGCCATATTCAATGTAAAGGCACCTAATCACACAATAGGTAGAGGACACCATCAATTTTGTTAATTTAGACAGAGGTGATAGATTATTGTGACTGTATATAAATATAAACACAAGCTATATTGTGATTTGTGATGCTAACACACTTCTAGTGTGAATTTCAGTTTTCACATGATCAATAAACAAAGCAAGATATTGGATGTTTAATTGTTGAGGTAGACACAAGAGGGGCACAAAACATAATGAGAACACTGGATAATATGTTTAGATGTTTAATTTGGAGTTTGGTATATAAAAGTTTGAAATGATTATTAGTTATTACATGGCAGCAAAAAGATGTTTGTACCAACCCTTGATAACAAGTGCACCATTTACAGCTGCATCAAATTCATACATTGTAAATGTTGGTGGACAGTCAACAATTTTGTCTCCAGGATCCAATACACACCTGTAGCATATTGAAATCATCTTCAGAATAATAATAATAATAATAATAATAATAATAATAATAATAATAATAATAATAATAAGGTCCTATTATCAATGTCTGTCTAATTTGATCTTAAAAATGACTGAACTTTTAATACTGACCGCATTATCAAATCAATCAGTTCATCTGCACCACACCCAGCAAGAATATACTCAGATTCAAGTCCAGAATCTTCCGAAAGTGCAGCACGCAATCTACGACTTTCAGGATCAGGATAAATATAGGGGAATTCTATAGCCCCCAAAGCCTCTAATACCTAAAAGAAATTCATATGCTTACACCAATGGAAGATTGAGTGAAACTGCAAGCAATGCCCTGTTATGGAAAAATATATTCTGAAACTACATCAATGTTATTTATATAACTGAAAATAGTAAGTACCTCAGGAGGTGGACCATACGGGTTCTCATTGGCATCTAATTTTATAATATCCTCAGGCTTCCTTCCAAGTCGGGCAGATAATACCTGTATTAGAAAAAGCACCCTTGAGATGGAAAAGACGAAAGAAAAAAGGGAAGGTATTTGTTAATCGCATTCTAGAAATTTTTATTTATTTATTTATTTTTTGTGCAGGAATACTAGAAAAGTTAAATGAAGCAACAACATATGATCACATTTTTTTAACTGATGGCTCCAGCAACGTATTGTTGGAGTTACCCGATGTTGGCTCTACAAATCACATCAGGGAACCTTTTTCAACAATGATAGAGCTGTTCCAAACAACAGCAAGTGGACCTTTATGCCTGATATAGTGTCACACATTTTTGCATTCTTACTCTCTCATTTTTTTCCCCTCTCATTTGACCTTTTCAATAACATTGGAGCTGTTTCGTTTTTCTCTTCATCAATGTTTTTCTTTTAGCAAAAGATGCAATGTTCTCCAATTAGCAATGCATCAATTATTTCTTCCTAATCCCTTTGACATGAACTTACTTGATGCTTATTCACTAGCTAGTTTATTCCATTTTTACCTCAATTATGGATGCTTCATTTATAATCTCTTTCTCTCAACTTGCATGTAGTTTTGAACATAAAAAAAAGTATTCCTTAGGCTTGAATGTTCCCAAACAACATTACTATCCGAAAATGTTAGCCTTATCATCAACAAAGCTAACACATGAATTAATTACACCTTCCAACATTCATTATATTCAATGAATTTGAACAAAATGAGAAATGGGCCATCAAGAATTACCTCGAAAGGCAAAATGGGCTGATAGGGCTTGAGAGTCCGGAGATGGGGACGGATAAAAGATGCCCCATCGACGACTTGTCTTGGCTGACTCTCCTCCTTGACCGGCACAGAAGAAGATGCCATGACGGCGATTCTCCCCCTCCAATTTGCTTCAATTCCGCGGCTGGGCCTGGGCCTGGAGATGCAAATTGATGAAGTATTGCAGAAATCAATCACCCCCATTAATAAGTATCAATCGTCCCCTGCATTTCAGAATTATACTTTCAGTAAAATAAGAATTATTATCATTTTTCATGATCACGAATGCAGGATAAGTGGGAAAGAAGAATGTGTACGTGAACTGAAGTTGGCGGATGAGGCGCGGAGGTGAAATCAGAGATAGGTTTAAGTTACCAAATCCCAAACCATAAACCCTACCAATAAGTCTATTCAGAAATTAATTGCAGTGAGGAACTGAGGGCAGTCCCGTCATATAAACGATTTCATAAGCGACAACATTTTTTACTTTTTTAAGACCAAGTTTATCACTAAACAAACCTTTTTTTTGTTCGGACATGTTGTCTTAGGATTTTGGGTATAAGCTAATAACTTAGTACTCCGTATTAATTAGTGGTTTAGGAGTTTGTGGTGTAATTTAATGGTAAATTTTTATTTTTTTTTAATATCACGCACTCTATTATAAGATAATATGTATTTTATACTTTTTCTATTTATTACAACTCAATAAGTCAATACTTCACTATCAAAATTTGATCACGTGATCTTCCCTCAAGGAGAACCACCACCAGAGTTTTATCATGTGACCTTCCTTCAAAAAAAAAATTAGTAGGAATAAGGGTCAAATAGGCCACTGAACTACACACGAAACTGCAATTAGGCCATTGAACTCAAAAACAATGCAATTGGGTCCCTGAACTACACAAATTCATGCAAATTAATCCAAAGTGACTTGTTGACTTGATCTTCGGGTTACCAACTTTAAAAATAATATTTTAAAATAATTTTAAATAAATAAATTAATTAAAATAAAAAAAAACAGGAACAAGTCAATTGGGTTCTTTTTTTAATTTTAAATTTTAAATTTAGTTTTAATTAACTATTTTATTTAAAATTATTTTAAAATATCATTTTTAAAGTTGATAACCGGAAGATCAAGTCAAACAAGTCACTTTGGGTTAATTTGCATGGATTTGTGTAGTTCAGGGACCCAATTGCATTGTTTTTGAGTTCAATGGCCTAATTGTAATTTCGTGTGTAGTCCGGTGGCCTATTTGACCCTTATTCCAAAATTAGTATGGTATAGATGTAATGAACAAAATATATTATATATTCATAAATAATACTCTGTAATAATAATAATAATAATAATTACAATATGTCATTAGAAATTGGGTTGGATTGAATTTGCACCCCTAGGAGATGCGGATGTGGATATAATTTATTTATTTTTTATTTTTTTTGAAAATGAAAATTGAGAATAGATTAATAATAATCAAAATCCAAAGAGCAAACAATGGACGTAAAATGTACACGAAAGCAGTCCACACAATCAGACTTGGACAAAGCCTCTCGAACTAACAAATGAGCGACCTTGTTTGCTAACCGTTTAGCAAACAAAAAGCTAAGTCTAGAGTAACTTTTAGCTAGTTCATTAACATCATTAAGTAAAAGATCAGAGTATGCAGAAAGGGAATGGTGCCTGATGTTGTTAGTAATCTTCATGCCATTTGTTTTGAATTAGACTCCATCTATTTCGATCACCTTCAATCATTCCAGGGCTTTCTTTACACTAATTACCTCTGCTTCATCTAGTTTGAGAGCACTAGATCTGGGTACTTCCTTAGCTGCAATGAAGGTTCCGTGGTCATCTTGTAACACAAAGCTAAATTCAGTCTTTATGTTGTTAACGTCGAGTGTTGCATCGACATTTTATTTCAGCTATCCTGCTGGTGGTTTAGTCCATTGACTCACCAGGTTGGTGGTGCCATCTTGTTGCTAATGGGAGGAGTTAACATGTTTGTAGAAAAAATTCAAACATTGAAAAAATGTGAACCATTCAACTTTACTCAAAAGTGTATTTAGATCCTTGAACTTTTAATAGAGTCAATAGTATTAAAAAAAAAAAAAAAAAAAAAAAACTCAAAACTTGTCATTTACCTTATTTCTTACGCAACCCTGCAACTTTACTCAAAAGTGTATTTAGATCCTTAAACTTTTAATAGAGTCGATAGTATTAAAAAAAAAAAAATCACCCACCCGCAAACCATACTCAAACCCTACTGTTCTCTCCTCTTTTGTTTCCTTCACGGCCGGCGCCTCCGTGAAGCAAGCAGATCGGAGGCGGCGTCCAATCATCTTCCCCAGCTGCTATCTCCACCTTAGGCGGCGTCCATCTTTATTGTCTTTTCTGTATTCACGGTTTTCTCCTCCATCTCCACCGCTACCAGCCGTTACTCTCTTATTTTCCCATTGTTGTTTCCCTTTGCTTTATTTTATTGGTTTAATTTTGTTTGCAGTTTTTGTGTTTGTCCTCTCGTTGTTTTGACGAGTTTCTTCCTCTCGTTTACTTTGCGAGTTCTTTTTTCATAATACGTGAAACGATAAAACTAGTCATAGCGTACGTGAATCTCATCCTGGGTGACAAACATGACAATGAGAAAGAGACTCCTATGAACTATGATATGCAGTTCAGCCCAATGGAGATATTGTCAATGGATAGAAGAATGGAAATAGATACTCAGGTGGTGTGTAAGACTATTCAACCAGTGTCAATCTTGGGTACGTTTGACCAAATCATTAAAGAAGCTTTAAGTTCGTTCAAAGAATTCGACTTCAAATTTGTGAAACAGTCTGCGAATCAAGTTTTATATGTTAGGGAAGTTGTTTCTATGTCTGATGTAAGGAATGTTTGACCATTCCATTGATCTTTATTGTAAACGTTTCAGCCTATGATTAATGAATTAGCTTCTTTATTTTCAAAAAAAAAAAAAAAACCACCCTGAACTTGTCATTTACCATATTTATTTCACAATCAATTTAGTCATTATGGTGTGCTCCTTTATCTAAGCATTTTCACAAGTTATATGAAGATATACTCAAGTTATGAACATATATTACATTGTAACAGAGTCAGTAGTACTCAACAAAAAAAATATACTCAAGTTCAACTAAAATTTTAAGCTAATAATTGGATTGTACATTAATGTTAATATTAAATTTAAAAATGTATTTTATTTCAATTAAAAATTTAATCCGGATAACATATTTATATTTAGAATGTACACGTTGGAGGATATATAAATAGCAATTTTTTTTGAGAAGATATATAAATAGCCTTTAATTTCATTGTCTGTCAAGACTCCGGAGACCAGTCTAGAAACTGTAGTTCAAAAACTTGCGAGGCCGAGTGCTATACGCTATGGCGGCCATTGCAGCAGGTAGCTTTCACCTCTACTGGAAACCAACCTTCCACAAATCTAACACCCAGAAGACCGCTCCAAATTTCACTGATCAACGAAAGCCTTACCATGTATCACCACTCAAGGCATCTCAAAGCCAAAGCGCAAGCGTTTTTTCTAGCTCGCTGCGGTCCCGGCGGCCGGAAAACGTCTCCGGAGAATTCTTCGTCGGTAATTTCCTGAAATACAGTGCCTCACCTTCTTTGCCTTTACATATACTTTGCAGTTGTGCTCACCTGTTATTGTTATTATACCGGTGATGTTCGCCATGCTACTTGGATTTATCATTGCTTATCTTAAAAAAAAAAATGCGGAGAAGTTATTTATTTTGTAATATTCTTATCAATAAGGATAGAAGAGCGTGTATGCCGCACTGGTATTTCCCCTGTCCACTTGATGATGGTTGAGAAGGGGTTACTGCAATTAATTTTTGCTTGAAAGCAAGATGATCAAGTGTATGTGTTAGGGAGCTTATGTTAATTTAATTGCAAAGATTAGCAGCTCTTCTCATCTTCTGAGTTATGGCTATACTACATTATATGCTTCTTTTGACAAAAGTGTTCATAATTACTCTTCACTGACTAACAGTTACAAGTTGAGAGCTAATTAAAAGTTATTATAGCTGAATTTGGAGATCACTACCCAGGCTTGGAGTTAAATAAGGTTTTCTGACGGTAGAAGGCATAATTTCCACAAATATTGTTGTGTAAACCACAGTGCATTAAAGTGCAATATTTTTCCTGATTATGGTTTTTGTACAATTCATAGTATGCTGGTCTCACAAGAAGGTATTCAATATGCATGTGTTTGTTTATACATAACTTATGGTGTGCATTCACCTAAACTCATCCGATTTAACTATGATAAACTTGCAGATCATACTTGCATAGACTGTGATACTTGTCGTTGGATGGCTCCGGTAAGAATATTAGGTTTGTGTATCGAAAGATGTTCTCTTCATATATGGTGCTTTAAATTGAGTGAGTAAGTGAACCTAAAGTGTGAAACCGAAAAAAAATGTTTATAAGAAAATAAGAGTTAATATATCATGCTGCAGTGTACCACTAAAGTCTGGAAATTGTGGTTACTGATTTTGTTGATTACAATGAACTTGGACAATACTACTAGTTGCTATAACATGAATCATAGCCAACTTCTAATCTTTTGATCATCAACTTCTTCAATATGAAATGCTCCTTGGTGCTTTTTGGAGCATTTAACTTACTAAAAGTTATGGTTTGACAATGAAAATATGGTTCTGAAACCTTCCAGGAAATCTTCACACGAGTGAATGACATGTCAGCAGTCTCTAGACAACCAGGCTGTGGAGAAGAACGATTGAGAGCTCTTCAGGTACTAAAAATTTTAGTACCATATTCACTCTTCTTCTTACAAAGTGCTTGCATCAATCTTCTTAGTTGAAGAAAAAGAGAGCTGAAAAAATGGGATCCAAATTAATTCCACCTCCGGCACCTCAACTATAATGAAAATTTTCACTTTTGGTCCATCATTTCACAAAAATGCACCCTTCTTTATATGATGGCATTTTGAACTTAATTTGGTTTATTTGGAAAATTCAAGGACCAAAAGTGGGAATTGATAGTCAAGGACCAAAAGTGGAAATATCATTATAGTTGAGGGACCAAAAATGGTATTAATTCAATGGAATCCTGCATCACTGTGAGAAGCAACAATTTGCCATTTTAAAATATGAATATATGTACACTTTCTACCCTTTATGTGTCTGTGTATCTACTCTTGGCATTTTGTTTAAACCAATGAAAATTTTTTATAGTCCTAATTTCTATATGGGAATACCATGTTTCTGGCCTTACTTTCATTTCCAACATGCTCAATCCACTCGGAGAGACCTCCAAATTTAGAAGTTCAAAAAACCTTTTCAATTTGCATAGTTGAAGTAACCGAAAACTGAAAGAATGAAATTGTGTATTCATTGCAAAAACTCAATAATTATGTCATTTTGTTTGAAAAATATGAATGTACACACACACACACACACTTTTATACTCTTAAATTTGGATGTCTCAAATGTTTTCAATTGTTCTTATTTCTGAGTTCCATTGGGGAATTATCATGTTTCAGGCCTTACTTTCATGTCCAACAAGCTCAATCCACACTGAAAAGCCTGCCCACGATGTTTTAGAAGTACAAAAAACCTTTCCTATTCCAATAAATGAGCAGAGAATTCCGGTATTGCCTACTCAGTCGCAGTTATATTTGTTTTAAGTTAATCATTTAATTTTTTCCCAAGATGCAAAAAGAGTTAAAAGTGTGTATTATACGGAGTATATGTTATGTGAAGTGAATTTTTTTTGGCCATATTTTGAAATTTGAATCATGACTTGTTCAAAATTGGAGGTAACAATAAAATGAGGCAATGCCAAGGAGGAAGAAAGCAAAAAACACAAGCATGTGCCCACAAAAGAGAGCGAGAGAAAGCATGGCTTGTACCTAGAAATGTATTAAGAGGAAATGGGAAATGAGGTCAAAGATTTTTCTTTTGAGAGTAACTATGGTATTAGGTAGTGTTAAGTGCTTGTGAAGGGTGGCATAGGTGGTGTTTAAATTAATGATTGCCTTATGAGGAATACTTTGTCTCCTCAATGGGTGAAGTTGCAGAGGTTCTGGAAAAGATTATTGATGTTCTATCCACACTTGATTATTATTTCTGGCAATGCTTATGCACAATCAATCAATCATCTATGTGGCAACCGTTCTTGGCTAGTATAATGGTTTAACAGAAGTATTTCTGGCAATGCTTATGCACAATCAATCATCTATACAAGTATTTCCGTGGTTAATTTATACTCCTTTGGTTTGCTTTGGTAAATTACGTGACAAATTCAACATTTCAACCTTGGCCTCTTGACTTGAGGATTTAATATTTGTTTAGGGTATTTATCACTGCGGATATCACTCTGAGAAGTCATTTGGGTGTACTTCTTATTTGATTGTTCATCCTGAAGGAAATATTCTTGTTGACAGGTACTTTTAGGTTATCTTTTGTCACTTAAATTTTGTTAATTTGATTACAAATATAATTATTGTAAAGAAAAGAAAACACTATGTATCTAGAGAATATATAAAAGACAAAATTTCGATGCAAAAAGTTTGAGAAAGAAAGAAAAGTTTTTCATGTCTCTTTCCTGTATTTGCAGTCCTAGGTACACACAGACGTTGGCACATAATATTAAGATGGTTGGTGGAGCTCGTTACATGTTTCTTACCCACAGGTATGATGCTATCAATTGTCTCATTTTGCTTAATCCTTAGATGTATTATTAACTATAGGCTATCATTTTAATGGCCAGGGATGATGTTGCAGATCATGAGAAGTGGTCAAGTCAATTAGGCTGTGAGCGAATTATTCATTCAGATGAAGTACAGCTATATCTTCTTGCAACTGTGCAATTATACTGTTAGATGCTTGCATCTTTAAAGATATACTTCATAATGGCTATATGTGCAAGTAGATTTTAAGGAAACATGTAGCTACTCCCAAACTCAAAGCCTTCACCCTAGAGTCCACCCAAAAACTAAATAAATAAAAGAAAAGAAAAATGAAAAAGAAGAGAAGGAAGAGCTGAAAGACTTGTGCCATGGATTGGGCCAATGGGGTATAGAAACATCATCTTCCTCCATTCTGCAGTTCTGCTTTATCTAATGCCATTATTTCCATTAAGCTGCTTGAAAATAATTTAGGTTTAGAACATGAAATCTGAGATCCACATCTTAAGTGCCTCTACATCTGCACTTTTGTAACTCTGACTAAGATGTATGTATTTTTATTATTCTAACTGATGTTTGGTTTATGATATTTTCAGGTAAATACCTCAACAGCTGGAGTAGAAATTAAGCTAGAGGGGACGGGACCATGGAGCCTTGGAGATGATTTTGCCCTTGTTCATACTCCTGGCCACACAACAGTAAGCATAGTATTCTAGGATTAAAATCCATTTCAAGGTTAAGGAATTGATGAGTAAATTAACCCTTTCCCAGTTTATTACTGGAGTTTCTGTTGTTTTCCATAATCTTTGGAGTAAATTTATGATTAGGGATTTTGCATTACTAACTCTAATGCCCAGTGTTGCATAATGTGTATTACAGGGTTCTGTATGCTTGTTTTACAAACCGTTAAAGGCTCTCTTTACAGGAGATCATCTTGCAATGACTGAATCTGGGTTGACCATTATAGAGAAATACAATCATCATTCAGGTGTGTGAAACAGTTAATTAAACAAACCTTCTACTTCATCCTTTTAGGGACATGAGAAAGGTGTGTTCACAAGAATGGGGAAGTACAATAATAACAACCACCCAAATAAAAAATAAAAAAAAAAGAAGCTACAACTGTACTTATTGGGTGAACCCAGTCTTGACATAGGGGAGTTCAAGATAGTGTATAACATCTTAAAGTTGCTCATGATATCTCAACCTAATGGGGAATTCAATTTTGGAAAGATTGCAGACGGCCTACAATCAACTTCTCTGTATTTGGATAAATTAAACAAATAAACTGTATTAATGTAGAAGTCCAAAAATTACAAGTCATGTATGTCTTGAGAGCTCTAGGAGTCTAGTTTACTACTAAAAAGATAGTGCATCATGTGGAGTTTCCTATAGAAAGTCATTGCCAATTTACTAAAGACTGTTAGAGTGTTAGGTGTATCTATCCAAATTTTGTCTTCTTGCTTTTAAGTGCCCTTTGATGTTCTAAGGAGTCTATAATACCCTAGACATGTACTTGAGAGCATCAAGTTTCAGATTATTTTCAATACAAGTCTTGCTTTGTGTTGTCTCTTTATAAACTCTGCATCTCTACAATGGATTCCATTGAGTGGTGAGATTCTTTATTATTATTTTTTTTTGTAAAAAAACTTTCTTCTCTCTTAGCTATCTTCATAGTGGATTCCATAAAGTGGTGGAGCAGTTCTTAGTCCCTAGTTATCCTGTATCAATGTCACTTTCACTGAACGCTTAGTATACCCATCACTGATAATGTTGATCAACTCTAGACCGCTTTATAAGTGAATTCTATACCTGGAAGATGAGACAGTTATTTGCCACCGATATGCCTGAATCTAGATTTATGGAAAGAAAATGCATTTTGGAGAACACACAAATTTTGTTTGGGGGTTGAGCTGGTGTCTGGATGCTGCTCATGTTATGTGTTGGTTCTCTACTACTTGAACATTATGGTGTTGCACAAATTTGTTAGTCTATTATTGTCAATTTGTTGCAAGACTGATGTTTTCTTCTTCACATTCAGTATCCAAGCAATATGAAAGCGTTAGATCATTGCTTGAGCTGGATTTTGAATGGATATTACCAGGTCAGTACTACACATCCTTTTCTTTTCCTGCCAAACTTTGCAATTAGTAGACACCACCTTCCTCATCTAATCAATTCCCATATTTTTAGATTGAGTGATATGATATTTTACGGAGTATTTCCTTGTATCTTGAAAGTTGATACAATATTTTACGGAGTATTTCCTTGTATCTTGAAAGTTGATACACGAATTCCCCGATGCTTATAACATGCATCTAAATTTTTCTTTAGAACAAAACAAAAACCTTTTTCACTTTGATGATCAACTGTATGTTGTACATTGGTGTTACGAATTCCAGGTCATGGTAGGAGAGCTGAATTTAGAGATGCTGAGGACAAGAATTCTACTTTAAAAGCTTTCTTGGCTGCAAAACTACAAGAAGTCTAGATCTCAAGTTGGTGAATGGTTCATCTACTCATGTATCCTTTCCAACATA
The DNA here is from genome assembly GCA_003576665.1 of Ipomoea trifida. Lineage (NCBI taxonomy): Eukaryota > Viridiplantae > Streptophyta > Magnoliopsida > Solanales > Convolvulaceae > Ipomoea > Ipomoea trifida. Next base: position 4,108,165 of record CP025647.1, on the reverse strand, counting down.
TATGTATAATATAGGTAATCATGGTCATGGAGGATGTAATGACCTGGGAAGTAAGTCAGCTATACGGCATCCTAGTTTAATAAATAAAACAGCTGTCGAAACAGTCATGTTCGGAGTAGTTGCTTCCCTTTGATATATTTTGGCTTACTATGGATTGTATAAATAGTCAGCCCTTGGGCCTGTAGAAGTTTCTATGCAGTTATCAAATGAATAAACACTTTTCTCTCTCTTAAAACCTCCCACTCACTCTTCTCATCTTCCCTAACCTCCCTCCCTATTCTCTGCAATCCCAGCTCTGTTTTTCTACAGTGAAGCTCAGTGCATTACAGAAGAATAAAGAAGCATTCATAAAGTTGTCGGTTTATCTGATTGTATTTGTTGAGGAGACAGGTTGCCACTGAATTCTTCTTGAGAAAGGAATTTGCAGAGAAAAGGTAAATAAGAATTTTATAGGAACAAAAGAAAGAATATATGAAAATATCATTGAATTTATACTGCAATTGTCCAAACCTGCCCAGAAAGTCATCAGAATGGAATTCTAATGCGTCACTCGTTCTACAACACATTATACGGTGATTTGGCTGTGAGTTGTGCCCTGTTTAACAGCAACAAAGTGAATTGATTGAAGATCATTGTTCCCCGAGATTTAATATTTGGCGTTCTAAACTTTCTACTTGTATATCCATTCGTTTGCACGGCCTCCAGATTCATCCATATCTATAAAAATGCTCACTGCCTGTAGCATAGATGAAGTTAGGGTTTAAAGGTAAATGGACTAGGGCATTTCACAAAATAAAGTCATATTCTTACTCTAGTAATACATATAACATAACTTGCCAATATTGATAATATACCCAAAAAATGGGGATTTGGTGTTTACTATTGTAAATAGGGAAAATTGCACTTTTCGTCCCTAAGTTATAAGGTAATGGTAGAATTCGTTTCGGAGTGTTAGTCATGCTCACTTTTCGTCCCTAAGTTAGGAATGCACTTTTCGTCCTTTCGTGTTTATTTTTCGTCCCTGAATTATACTAAAATTGCACATTTCGTCCCTATGGGCTATGTCTTATTAGTAAAGGACAAAAAGTGCAACGTGACTTAAGGACGAAAAGTGAATATGACCAACACTTAGGGACGAATTCTACAATTATCCTATAAAAAAAGGACGAAAAGCGCAATTTTCCCTTTTAAATAATATGAATGGATATTACTATAATATCTAGGGCATGAGGATTTGATTAGAATTGTAATGTTGAAAGTAAAAAGAGATAATAATATGTATCCAACCCTTACTGGTCTACTGCCAGTTCATCACTCTATATTCTGGAGTACTAAGTTCAAAATTATATGCGCATAGCAGTTAGAGGTGAGTCATCTTTCCATATGTCTTTTCAGTTGTCCAAAATTTTTAGTTCATACTGTAGTATAATTGAGAGAACATAATCATTGCCAAATTTAAAGATTAAGAATGCTGACTTTAACAAAGATTACCTTGCCTATCCGAGGCCGCTCTTTCACATTTTCAAGGGTATTGCGAACATGTGAGACAGCTCCCCAGCACTTCAACGTGTTTGCTACATCATCTAGCCTAAGTAGGTACTCTTCTTCAGTAAGTGGAAAAGACCTCTGAGGGTAGAAACAAAAACAGAGTTTAGTAGAGTTCAAGTGGAAATGGTGAGGCCAACTTTAGACTTCAATATTAGAAAATCACAACTTACACCACAGAAAAAGGTTGAAGCATTCCAAAATAAAAACACCAGTTTTTCTTTTGGTTTGTCAAAGAATGAATACTGTATTTTTATTAAAAAAAAAATCCTTTATCAGCATCAAAGATCTCAAATCCCTTATTTTCATCAAGCTAGATTATTTATTTATTTTTGTTGAGTTAGTGAGTCAGTCTATCCATTATCCAGTTATTCGTTCTTACTAAGCTAGATTGTGTAGTCTAGGGGGTTCTTCCCTTTGTATATATGCTAGTGCACCTCTTCCACTGTAAAACATGACTTTTCTCAATCTGATTTATGTACTACTTTTTATTCAACAATTTTGTATATCTTTACTTCATTTCATGGAATGATAAACCAAAATATAGGAGTTACAACCACATGCTGTGTTGGAAAAATCTATGCACATACACACTACCCTAATGACAAAAACTAAAAGATAAGCTCACATCAGGGACATCTCACCTGTTCCATGTACTTCCACATTACATTTAAAGCCAGAAGATTTCTTCCCATGAATTCCTGCACAAATGTACATTAGAAGAAAATGTTATGCCTTGAAACCCTACCAAAATTTGATGTCTTACAATCAAATTGCTGACAGAAGAAAAAGTTCAAGAGACATGAAAACAACAGGATTGCTCCGCAAATATATACTATAATTAGATACTGTAAAAGACTAAAAGATGCCCTTCCTTGCATTACCTTTTGTGACCCCAATAATCATTACAATATCTTGCAATAAATTCCAAATGTAAGAAAGTGCAAGTAAACTAGAATAAAGTGTAACACTGTTAAACACCCTATACAATTAAGGATGAGGCTTAATTTATGCTTTAAATCCAGTAAAAGGCTTTTTTTTTTTTTAATTTATTAACCATTTCATTTGGGATTTGAATTGATCCTCGTTTTGTTACTACCAGCAATCTTGACATTTCAATAGAAGTTCTATCCATTGTTAGAAGTTAGAACAGGTGTCAACATCTGAACATATTAAAGAGAAGAAAAGGGAAAGTGCATACCTTCTTTATTAATTGAACATCATAGGACCGGCCATATTTATTCCGTATTAGAGTCGCCAGGTCAATTCCACTGAACGAAGAATCATCCTTTCCAACTATTCTTTCAAGCTTCTCTCTTAATGCATCATTATTTACCTGAAACCACCCTCAAATTATGCTTCTTCAATTTTCACAAATACACTGGATTATACAATATATACATATGATTCAGGATCGCATACACAATTCATTCATGGTATCTTTCTATCTCTTTACCATAAGCTGCAAATAGATGCTATCTATAATTCATAAAGAACTATGATTTATCTGAAGCAGGATTTTAGTAGGATTGCTCTGCCTAAAGGAAAGTTGACCCTCTTAGTTTCTTTTTTGTCATTAAGTTACTAGAGCACAGAACCTCAAGGTTAGACACTTAGACTTGATGCTGGGCCCCTAACCCAAAAGGTAAGGGGTTTGAACCTCACCAAGAGCAACCTTGGCGAGATAGTTTTATTCCTTCCTTAAAAGAGGATATCTAGTCCTTGTTTCTTTGGGGGGTATTGTAATTAGTTATTGTAACATCATAATGTTATTCAGGTGTATTTATGACTTTAATGATTAGTCAAACATCATAATGTTATTGTGTCAAGAAAAAAAAAAAGAATACTAGAGCGCAGCAAGCAAAATTCAAAACGTTGTGCATTTTAGCTAAACTAGTCCAAGATAACCCTTTATGCTCTAGTACCTAGCTAAATGATAGATAAAGATGAAACTGAAAGGAAATCAGAAATACAACTTACAGATCCACTGTAGTTTTCAGGGGACATTTCCTTGTCTACTTCATCTTCTGAGTCATCTGAATCCTCTGCATCATCCATTCTAGCAGCAAAAGTTGTCCAAGGTTTTCTAATATTTTGGTTGCGGCGACTCATAAATTGTTGACATCTTGGAGAGAATAATTCTTTAGAAGATGTGGCTAGATCCAAATAATTAAAACATGAAGCTTTGCAACTTCTTTCCTTCCAAACATGCTTAGGAATTCGTCTTGAGCAAAGACAAGGGTGGCTCCCTAGTATACTTGTCATTTCTGGATTCACATACAGTTTTGACAGCATTAGGAGCTTGTTGATCCCTTAAAAGATAACTTATATAATATTAACACTTTGAAGGTAAAATTAATTTGAATAGTCGACAATGTGACATGCAAGCCCTGGGGTATCATAATGGGAATGTCAGAGAATGCCTTCTGGTATACATCTTTTAACTCTAACAGAGATGTAACCTAACAATAACATGTTACAGTGTACACCTAACAAAGTCTCAAATCTAACAAATTACAGTAAAAGGGTCCACTTGTCAACAAAGTCTACACCCAAGACAACTCTGAGCAGAAGAAACATGCATCAAACGGAAAATAAATTCCCACAATTTAGACAAACCATTCACATAAGCATGCTTGGAGCAGGATTGAACCCCCTCACCCTTCTCTCTTTAGCAAGGAAAACACCTAACCAAAGGTGTCATCAGTAGAACCAATTTAGAGTCTATTCTTTGAACCTCAATCACCTTTGAAGAATTAAGTTCAACTAATTTAGACTCAAGCTTTCAGTAAATTCCAATAGAATTTAGCTCAAATACTTTGCTCCATCAAAAGTATACTTAGAAATTTATTACGAGTATAAGAATTCAACAGTTAAAATGATCTTCAATCAATAAAATTAGAACTAAAGCTCCCTTCATTTCTCACATATAATCAGAAGTTCATAATTCTAAGATTTGATGACTCAAACAGAATTCAGTAACAAAAGAAATAGAATAATAAAACAAATATAAAGCTCAATTCGTTTCTAGCATATAAGCAGAAGTTAATAATTCTAAGAGTTTTACATCATAAACGATACTCAACCACAAGGAGAAAAGGACTAAAGCTTCATTCACTTCACGCATGCAATCAGAGTTTCCCATCATACACAATACTCAACCACAAGGAGAAAAGGATTAAAGCTTCATTCACTTCACACATGCAATCAGAAACTAATAATTCTAGGATTTTTACATAACAAATGATACTCAACCACAAGGAGAAAAGGATTAAAGCTTCATTCACTTTTCACATGCAATCAGAAACTAATAAAGATTTTTACATAACAAATGATACTCAACCACAAGGAGAAAAGGACTAAAGCTTCATTCACTTCTCACAAGCAATCAGAAACTAAATAATTCTAAGATTTTTACATCATAAATTATACTCAGCCACGAGGAGAAAAGGATTAAAGCTTCATTCATTTCTCACATGCAATCAGAAATTCATAGTCATAAGAATTTGAAAATTCAATCACCAGAAACAGAGTTTAAGCTTCATTGATTTTCTCGACGATAATTACAGTTGAAATAATGGAGAGAGGGAAGAACCTGGTGGAAGCAGCAGAGCTGGAGCCTGCAAAGAAGCAGTTGGGTTACGTGGGACGAAAGTGCATCTACTGGTGTACGCAAGGCGAGAGAAATATATTATTTAATTAATTAAATACGAGTAGTAGAATAATCCATAACTGTTAAGATTAGCCGATTGGGTGATCTTTGCCGTTGAATTGAAGATGGGCATTGTGAGGAAAAGCCGAAATGGGGTAACCAAATTGCCCTTTTGCCCCTATACTTTTAAAACCTCATTAAAACACCAATATGTTAATATAACTTGTTTATTTTATCTTCATATCATATTTCACTTGACATGAAATTAACACTTTTTTCTTTACTCATTTTTTAAAAATATTTTCTTATAATTTTTTTACAATACAGTACAAAAAGTAAATATCGCCTCCACTATATAAATTTTATATAGTGATGTTTAACTTAATATTATGATAAATTGAATTGTAAATAACTTCACACAAACAAACATGCAGACATATAAAATGAGATGGGGTAATAATAAAATTATAAGAAAAATGGTCAAATAAATTCATGAATTTTATAGGAAAAGTTAATTAAGCTCATGAACTTTTAAAAATTATAATTAAACACATCAACATATAATTTTTGTGCATTGACACCCAAGAAGCGACTTTAGGCTTTCCATAAGCTTCTGACAGACAAAACTAGTCACCCATCGTCGATTTTTGCTTGCTAAAACTCTAATAATTGGCTATTATATGTAAATAATTAGTTCTTAGGCGTCGATGCACAAAATGACATGTTGATTTATTTCCTTCCAACTTTTAAAAATTCAAATGTATAATTGACATTTCATATAATTAAATTACATAGGCTTTATTTCTAAAATTATACGGAGTATTATCTTGATGAACTACATATTATGGGATCACAGTAGCTCAACGACCCAAAAGACTAGTGTCGAACCTACAAGAAATCCATCATATTGTAATTATTAACATCGATCTGTGTTCTTACTTACAATCTACCACTCATGAACTAACTAACCAAAACCTTACTATAATGTTGTCAAACATAAAACTTCGTTTAAACTGGAAAAGACTACTACTTCATCCACACCCATTAGTACTTATCATGCATTTGAATAACATTAAAATTAAAGTGACCCCTTCAGCCAAACGATACCAAACCAAAATAATAGGGGCACATTGACGATTTAGAAAAAACTTAGGTACTTTGGGAGCAAATAGCACTGATAAATTGGTGCTAGCAATACTGCAACGCCAAACAAATCTTCCATTTTCTGTTTTCAGCCTTGTGTGTGTGTGTTGTCATGGCAGCTAAGCTGCTACTCTCTCCTCTATCTCACCCTTCTGAAACCCACCGTCCATGGCGGCTCAGCCGGGTTCTCCCCGGCACTCCGGCGGCCGCACGAACGAGAACCAACAGGAGCCTTACTCTCGTCAGAGTATCATCTCCCAACTCCCTCGAACACGAAGCCCTCCAGCTTCTCTCAGCCGCTCCCCATCACATTGCCGACCATTTTCACCTGCAAAATCACGACCCCTCCTCCCTCTTCCAGATCGCCGCCGCGGACGGCGCCGGGTACTCCTTGGCTAGCTACTACACTTCGTTGGGTCTCTTCGTCATCTCCGTTCCCGGTCTCTGGTCCCTCATCAAACGCTCTGTTAAATCCAAGGTTTCTCCCTTTGTTTCTCTGGTGTTGCTTTTTTGTGTTTTTGGGCGTTGCTGAGTCGGAGTTTTTGTTGATTGTGTGGTGCGGGTTGCAGATTGTGCAGAAGACGTTCGTGACGACGGAGGGGACGAAGGCGGCGAACAGGGTGGCGGGAGAGATTCTGGCGTTCTTCACTCGCAACAATTTTGTGGTGTCGGATAGAGGAGAGACTATAACGTATGTCAACCACCCAATGCATCCTACCCTTTTTTATCTCCATAATAAATAAATAAATAATTAATGTGTCATCAATGGAGAAAATTCTTATAAATAAGTGCAAACCAGGCAAGTTAGTGAGATTGTTAATTCATTAATCATCATAAGGTTATAAGTTGAACTTCAGAAAATAGTTATTAACCTTTTTAATTTGAGTCCACAGCTAATTATGGTGATCGGCTAGAGTCACCTAAACTAATTAGTTTACTTTTGCTACTTTGTGATCCTTTGTCAGCTAGGAACACATAAACTAGTTTACTTCATTGTAGTAATTAGAATTAACTAGACTAGTTTACTTTTGTGTGAATTATGATTCTTTATCAGTTAAGACTACCTAAATTGATTCACTTCCTTATAATTATTTATAAGTTAAAATCACCTAATTTGATTTAGGTATTTTGTTGGTTAGGGCGTTCAGTAACACCTTCGAAGAAATATAGTCTGTTATCGCTGAATACATGTATATTGCATATTTTGATTTAAAAGTCGCTGACAGCCACGTACTGTTCTCCAATGAAGGTTTGAAGGAATGATGGCACCAAGCCGGGGGCAAGCAGCGCTGCTAGCTTTCTGCACTTGCATAAGCTTAGCCAGTTGTTCCCTTGTCCTCACCATAACTGTTCCGGAAATAGGAAACAACTGGTTTTGGCTCACTGCATTAAGTCCGTTAGCGTAAGTGCTGCTAAAGAATTTTGATTTCCATTCAAACTTTATTGGGCAACCACTTCTGTTAGTCATGCAGGACATTGCAATGTCTGCCATTACACATATTATGCATTGAATTTATGAATTTATATTCACAAATTCAATGCATAATGCATTTGAGTTTATACCAGATTTAGTTCTCAACTTCGATGTTTTCCTTCAACCGGAACTAACTTTGGAATGAATGGGCAGGGGTGTATACTATTGGACTCGGGCATCGAGAAAGGAACAGGTGAAGGTGAAAATGATGGTGGATGATGATGATGGAACCCTGAAGGAGGTTATTGTTCAGGGAGATGATGTGCAGGTAGAGCAAATGAGGAAGGAGCTGAATTTCAGTGAGAAAGGCATGGTTTATGTTAAAGGCTTGTTTGAGAGATGAGATATTTTCTGGGTTTCTAGGGAAGACACATGTAACCAAAGCATATATATATACACAGTTATATTGAGGATGAATTTGTTTTGTTCATCAACATGAGTACAGGAGAATGCTGCTTTTTTACCTTGTTGACTAACAAACAACAGATAGCAAACATGCAAATATCCACAAATTGCACTGGTAAATCTTACTTGGTTGGACTCAACAGTCAACATACAGCAGAAGCCTAGCCAAGTGTTGCAACACTAGAAACATCCTGGAAATATCATATTGATTAGCAGCACTGCCATAACCACTATTCAAACCAGTCAATCAGGTAGGAGAGAGAGAGAGAAGAGTGTCAGTGTGGTAGAGACATGGATGGAGCAAAAGATAAGTTAACTTGAATAACAATTGAGGGATAATCAGTGATGCCACACATACATAAGATATATATACTAGCCACTTTATAGGAGGCACTTATCATTAGGGAAAAGAGCAAAATAAAACAACACAGCCTAGCCACATCCCTTCTCCAACAAGATTGCCCATCACAAAATTGGCCTCCCTACCAATAAAGAATTAAACAAAAAGGTGTCAGTATACAATACAAAACAGAACTAACGTATTTCAGTAACAGTTTATTAACCAGTGGCCTGAAAGTATTGACAAATAGTACCATACAACTTCTTTTCAAGTAAATACCACTCTGCACTGTTACATACTTCCTAACCAAGACAGTGCTCCAAATAAAGCGAGAAATATGTCCACAAGAGAGAAAATTATGCAAGAATATTTATAATCAATGCCCATAACAAATTATCTGCTGTCAACAAAGAGATTATTGTGGTGTAGCTTGTAATTAGTTGCTGAGCATCTCAAATGCTAAGACATTATAGGCAACCAGCCATCAGCAAATAACAAAGTTAGCAGTTAATTGCTATAACCTCATCAACTCAGAAATCTCAAATACAGAGTAATAATTGTGGCAATTGTGCAGTGTATGATACATGATGTGATCATTTTTACATACCTATGCATATTGATAATAGCTGAATCCCACTATGCTAGTGTTCCAAAATAGCATTCTACATTATAGTTGCCAGTCTATGGGAGATTTTCCCATTTTCTCCATAAGCTCATTTGTCTGTGAAAAATGCCTGTAGAAGTAATCATCAATTGAAGGGAAAAAAATGTTAGCTACCAGATACTTTTAAGTGAAGATTTCAAGATATAATACAATTGAGTATTTATGCTGTAAAACCATAAATACCATATTAACATCCATACAAAACAATAGTGCTCAAAATCCCTGAGCTGGTAAAAGTAAACATATTGAGAATTACTTATTGAAGGAATTCTTTTTTTCCCCCCTAAAATCAAACATAATTATAGGAGGTCCAGGATCATTCTCATACCCACTAAAATCAAACAAGGTCAATGAGATTTTTTATGCATCCTTAATACTTCATGGAGCCCATTCCTTTTCCAGCTTTCAGTGGGAAAGTTTTCTCCAGAAATAAAAGTAAACTAGATGCAGAGTCAGAATTAAAGCTAGTACAACTCTTCATATTGTATTGAACTTTCTTCAGAGAGAGTTTTCTCAGGAAATAAAAATAAACTAGATGCAGAGTCAGAATTAAAGCTAGTACATTTATTCATATTGTATTGAAGACAGGCAATTTAAGCAACAGTACAAGAAACTACAAGAGTGCAGTGATATATACCAGTAAATGCAGAAGACTTTAATGCAAAAATAAATTCATTGTAGGCTGACAAACCTGCATCCAAAGAAGCCTCTGTGTGCAGACAAACCAGAAGGATGTGCTGATTTAAGCACATAATGCTTAGTTTCATCAATTAGCCTGTAAAAATCTCTATTAATAAGAATACTAATTCCTGATTTCAAATGATATTTTAGTCTAAGTAAGCTTTAGCTTGGTTAGTGAAGGGGTTAACAAGGAGAAACTAGTGTTTTGGATCATATCAGCCAAACTATTTCAAGTATCATATAAGTTTCATTCAAAGCCATCATTTTATGTGCAAAACTGTACCAGTAAATGCCATTTATGGTCTTAGATTTTAAATTAAAAAAAAAAAATCTCTTCTACAAAAGTTGAGAAATAAGCATTTCAAGCAGAAACAACTTATTATAACTTGCCTATTAGCACATATATACTAAAACAAAAAAGAGCCATGACCAGACCATTTCTGATTAAAAATTTTGAACTTGATCCGAATGAAGCTTGTCACATTATATACCTGCCTTTTGCTTGGGCATAGTTTCCCCAAAGAAGGAAAACAACTCCTTTTTTCTTCTGAGAAATTGTTCTGATGACAGCATCAGTAAATTGCTCCCAACCTTTGTTTGCATGAGAATTTGCTTGATGCTGCCTAACTGATAGATGTTAAAAAAGAGGGGGCAATGAGAAGAACAGAAAAAGTGACAGAGGAACACATGATTAAGTGGAGATGGCAGTTGATCAATAAATAGAAAGGAGAAAATGAGAAATTGAGAGAGATGGCTTGACTTGAGGATAATTGATTTTATTAATCAAAATTTTGAAAATATAAATGATTGAAATAGTAATCTGAGAGGCTTCACTTTAAGCTGCTCATTGAAGTCCAAAATGTTCAAAAATAATCTGAGTGGATTAGACCAATTTAGCTTTCAACTGCATCCATATACTATCAATAGGCAATTGAATTAGGCTGAATTTTGGTTGGTGGGCAGCAAGGTGTTTAGTTTGCATTTACTTTTGCAACATTTACATTCTGTAGTAAATGCATTGTCAAACAATTTTGGGTGTAGAGAACAAAACAATAAATGCTTTTGTCAAATTCTTTATGTGCCAGAGGAAAACATCACTGAATAACGCAAAGGAGAGGATATAAGAGAGATACTGCATAATATTGATTGGAAATAAAACCATACCTGTAAGAACAGCATTAAGAAGTAGAACACCCTGCATATTTGTTATTTAATTCAGGAAATTAACAAATGGAAATAGAAATCAAAATTCATTCAACCTAAAAGAGTACAGGAAATAACACAAGGATGTCGTGACATGACTGAATAATGAGACATTCATAAGTTGTACAGAAGAGTTACCACAATTGAATAGCCTATGAGAAGAATAATGCTTATGAAAATTAACTTGAGTTACCTGTATAGCCCATCTTTCCAAATTTCCATGAGAAGGGATTGAACAGCCCAAGTCTTGCTTAAGTTCTTTATAAATATTAACAAGGCTTGAAGGAACTTTTACACCCTCTGGCACTGAGAAAGACAGGCCCATTGCTTGACCAGGTCCATGATATGGATCCTGACGGTAAGGATGACAATAAATGTTAGGGAAAAAAATATACATGCATACGGCAGTTTCAAATCCAGCACAGTTTAGTAGAAACAAATTTATAAATTGATCAACTAAGTGAATCTATCAGAAAGGCTTAATGTAAAGACTGAGAACTAGTTCCATTTTTTTGTCATAGTGACACTTCAATGAGTTCAATCATTTCACCTCAACTTAGAATGTTGGTCTCTCCATCAAGAAATCTGAAATGGGACCAGTGTTGAATTAATTTTTTCTTATAAATTCATTTTGGCTAAAAGAGCGGAAAGACCAATGTAATCTACTTTGTGAAAGCCAAGAAACTAATGTTGTCCATTTTTTTTAAGTTGTGAGAGACAAAAGGTCAAATTAGTTCTAAAGATTGATATGCAAGTACCATCAGCTAAACCTGTTTTCTTCTTAATAAGAAACTACAGAAGGAACACAGATAAAGAAAGGCAATAACATAACTAAGTATTTTAGTTCCTTCTTTTTTCTTTTTGAGGGGTGGGGGTGCATATGTCCAGGGGTACATGGAATTATACCTGTCCGATGATGACAGCTTTTACATTGTCAATAGAAGTAGTATTAAGGGCATTGAAAATCAGATGCTGAGGAGGATAAATTGGCACACCACCACTGCAAATTTCACTCTCCACAAATTTACACAAGTTCTTGGCATACGGCTTTTCAAACTCCCCCGGCAATGCTTGCAACCACGACTCCTCTACCAACAATTCCTTCAAGTTCACATACTGAGCCCCCTCACCTACCACACATTTACTCCCTTGAAATCCCTAATCGATTAAAATAAACAAGTGTACATAAAAGATCAGGCGTAATCATATAGACTGACCTTTAACAACAGAATTAGAGACTTTCTCAGCACAGTGCTTGAGATTGCGTTTCGCTTTGGCTAGGGATTTGTTGAATTCGATTCTCGATTTCTGGTCAGGAGTGAGCGCCGCTGTGGTTGGCAGTACGACGACGTTTTGGTCGGCATCGCCGTCCGTCGGAGACGACGAGGCAGTAGAAGAGAAGCTGTTGGCGACGAGAACGGCGGAGGGGGGAGACGGCGGTGGCGAAGAGACCCGTTTGAGGCGCTTCGCTGCTGGTTGCTTGAAAAAATCCAAAATGGTTTTCCCAGAAGAAGAAGCCATTTCCTTTACACAAGATTCAATATCTCTGCTCTCTAGTCTCTACGACTGTAGCGTAGTTAATGGCGATAGCAAAATGGCGCCTAGAAGGGGAAAGACGCTCTTTTGTGGCGGGAAAAAACCATTAACATTATTGTTTTATGTAGGGGATGTACCACGGATAAATTGATTGAAATATGCCAAACTACTTTGAGTTTAAATGCGCAATATTTTTTTTTTTAAACACTTCAAATAATTAAATGTTCAATAATTCATTTGACATGTACTCCGCAAAAATAAGAGTTAAATAAGTCATCAAATTACAAGTGAAATTGCAATTTAATCATCAACTCAAAAAGCTGCAATTAGATTATGCACTCTTAATTATATGTCAGAAGGTCAACAAAGGTTCTTCTACTGGTCTTAGTGTGTGGGATTCTTTTCCTCCAGTTTGTATCTCGGATTTGGTTTTATATTAATATATGATGATGTTTTGGTTTTCAAAAAAAAAAAAACATGTTAGACATAGCAGTTAACTTTTAAGAAGTTTTTTTTTTTTTTTTTTACATTTATTTTAATAATTTTAAATTTGATTACAATTTATTTTAAAATTTTAATTTATGTAAAATTAATAAAATTGATTTAAAAATTATTTCTTCAAATTAACTGTCATGTCAGCCTACAACTAGAGTACATATTGCTTTCAGTTTAATTGCACTATTTTATATTGTTCAATTAAATTGCAAGATTTTAAAATCTTGAACTTGTGTCCCTATCTGCAAGATAATTTGGAGGGTTGGTTTTGGCCTATGGGTTACTTGTTTCTCTGTATCTTGTGCGTTGGTGCATCTAATTTAACTCTTTTTTTTTTTTTTTTTTCCAAACTTCAATCTTCAAAGTCATTCTGGGATTTCTGGCCGTGGCAAACACATAAATGAATGGTTTTCTCATTTCCCTGTCATGTACAAAATTGAACAGTCTAGAGAGAATACGGTTTCCTCCCTGGATATTACATGTACATAACCTCTTTAGGAGCTTACCTGTTGAGATAGGAGAACAAGCAACCCCTGAGGGCCTAACAGTATTTCATTGATGAAGCTGACCAATCCAAACCAGACCACAGGTGTGACATCAACTCCACCAAGAGGAGGTATCACTTTTCGTGTCGCGATGAGTATTGGTTCTGTTGGTGCGTATGCTATCACGTAGGGGAATTTCCCGACGGGGAGTCTAGGGTACCAGGACATCACAATTCGCAATATGAACAGAAAAGAAAACGCCGATAGGAAGGGCCCCAGGAAGGTGATGGCCAATTTTGCAGTGGCAGGGTCCAAATCGAGTAGCACCAGTCTTTGCATCAATGCTGTTGCAGCCTGCGATGTCTCCACCGTTGTCTTTGCAAGAACACTAGGTGACTCGTCTAAATTGAAGCAATAGTTGGCGTGTGGATTCATGAATTCAACTCCCCGAGGAACTGAATCTTCAAGAGAACACGAGGTTTTAAACTGTGTTCTTCTCCATCGCTGACTAGCCCTTTTTATATGAAACCTTTCCTGCAAAGGAATGTCTTGTGTTAACAACTCATGAGTGTCAATGCAATATCAACTCAACTCAACATAGCTTTATAGTTAATTCCAATAACGTCATCTGCAAGGAAAGAGAGCGATATACAAGTAAATTGGCTGATGGTCCAATTATGATTATGGCCAACCTTTTGGCCAGATTCTTTGCTCAATTAAACTCGAGACTGCATGAATTCATGTTAGAAACTCTACGGGCACACAGACATGGGGATCCACACCAAGTGTAGATATCAGCTTTTGTGTCTACTGCTCCAATTTAAAAGTGGAGTTAAGGATTTCCAAGTTTAAAGAGTTGAGCACCCCAGAAAAGTGGAAAGAAAATACATCATGAAAACGAAAGAAACGAAGAGGGAAAATGCTAGATCCAGCAAATCACTAAGAACAATATCTTGTGAAAGTTAGTTCCATTTAAAATTCCAGACTAATGCAGAGGGTTGTTCCAGACTAAAAGTGCTAAAAATGTTGTAGACCACCAGAGAACCAACTGTCTATTCTTACAGATTTTGGTTTTTAAATAACTTTTGTAGAGTATCCTTGATAACTGAAATGCCCTCTTAGCTCTGTCACCGACTTTACCTTTCTTATCAGTGACATGAGTAAATATCAATTCCGTATGTTATATGAGAAACAATAAAAGGTATGGCCAGAGTAAAGACAAGTGAAAAAAAGAAAAAAAAAGAAAAAAGAAAAAAAAAAAAGCATTTTAACAGAGAATGCAGCATGAGCAAACAAAAACCTGTTCACTATCCTTTGTGCAATATAAGCAGTTGAATTCAAGCCAAATATCAAAAGACAGACAACTTAAGTTCGGAGTATCATATATAATGTCTCGTGGAGTATGAGCATCCTAGGGAGAGGGCAGGGCATTTAACTCATAAATAATTTTTTCGTATCTCATTACCCCTTACTAACTTAAAGGCCAGCTTCTCAGATATTAGCATGAAAAGTGCAAGGCTATACCAAATAATTCACAAGGATCATATACCGATCACATACCACCTCTACAAAAGCAAGTGGTTGCCATCAACCATCGACTCCTTTGAAACAACTTTCACCATATATAAGTCATAAATGACAGTTTAGCATTCTAAATAAATAATTCCAACAACAAATTCATACCATAACCATCATTTATTGGATTAGAAAAGAACACAATCAAATAGTTGGATCCTGATTATGCGATACGCCAACAAACATTGGTAAGTAAAATTAAATGCTGCTAACTGAGCAACTGTTAGCTAGCTGAAGTGAAATATACTTCTCTTTTTGCTTGATAAATTTAATTGAACTAGCAATAGTTAAACCCTCTGAGTGCACACCACTGACAAATATTAAATCCCCATTTACAAATTCCATAACCAATAACAATTCCTCTAGGGGTGAGTCTCCCTGAGACCATCTCATGGATCCTTTGTGAGACAGGTCGAGTCTATATGAAAATGTAATAATCATAATTTGATTGTTACTCATACGAGAAAGTGTAATATTTAAGGATTGAAAGAGTTATTAATGAGAAAAATATAATACTAGTCGGATAAATTGATTGATTACTAAGAAAATTGTATGAAGTAATATTTATGAGACAAAATTCAATACTTTTTTACGATAAATGTAAGTTTAAGTACTTATGCAAAATATTACTTATGAAAAACCCCAACTACGAACAGACTAGACATCTTATACTGAAAACACTCCCCAAAAATACTTAAATCTCTAAACAAACAGCTTCCACAGCATACGAGTATAAACTTTTTAACCCGAAAAAGAAAGAGAATCAGGTAAAGGAGCACGATTTCAGTCCTGAAATTCTAGGAGCTATTGCAAACAGAATCCACGAATGATTTAAAACCCTGAATTATGCTTGAATCTTGGAAGAGTATGAATACAAAAGAGCTCCAGATAGGATACGAGAACGATTTTTTAAATTAAAAAAATGAAATTCGACAAATTAACACTTGTGGGAAGCAGTCCAGGGACATACCAGAAATCTGTATCTCTGCTTTGTAACCAACGCTCCGGATTGAACGTTGGCAATATGGACCGTGAAGGTGGCCGCTCCAACAAGCATTGGTGACTGGTCGGAGAAGAAATGAAGGATATCCACCGACTGGTTGTCAATCTTTGGTCTGGAAACGTAGGGATTGAAATTCCAGAGAATAAGCGCCAACAAGACACTTCGTTATCTTGTATATGGTACTTTCCAGTCTCCACAAACTAAAAAATACTCCGTATATTTTTAAAAAGTACCCAAAAAAAAAAAAAAAATTACTGTGAGACACATTGGGTTTGACAACCAGAATTATGTGTGGTCTTAGAATTATAGAGCGGCGTTAATATAAAATAACAATTATCTACATTATTTTTGAATTCAATATTGCCATTCATACTATTATATTATAGATAAATTGTACACGAATTGAATAATTGTTTAACACATAAATTAATAATATATATAGTTAGGGATGTCAATGGGTTAGAGTGGGTTGATGAAGGCTACGTCAATCATCCGATCCACCTTATATTTTTTCACCCATCACACTCCCGACCTGTATCAGGTGGACTTTTTAAAAATCTACCCCTACCATACGGCATACAGGGTGCGGGTGTTCACTACGGGTACCCACCACTTATATCTTCTTTATTTTTTTTTTCCAAAAAATAATATTTGAATTACTTACCCAGTTACCCATAATAAAACTCATTAGTTATACTAAAATATAAAATAATAACTAAATTGTTAATTTTTAAAAATAAATTCAAAAGTTTAGATATAAAAAATTACACAAAGTTATAAAAACTTGTATAAATAACTATATATTAGTACTACTCCGTATTATATGTATGTATGTGTATATATATACACACACACACACATGGTAAGTCGAGTGGAGTTCTAGACAAACTTTGTACATAAAACTCGAATTCAACACCGACTTTACTTTTTTAAGACTCACCTAACCCACCATTCCCTGTCATTCAAAAAATTTGAATCCATGTGGAGCAAATTAGAGTGAATATCCAAATAGCGGATCAAATTTACAATCCCTGAATATAGTAAATCGTACAGGATAACGTTTTATTTAAATTCTTTTAAATGCATTTTATTTTGACTTCTTTACGTACTAAATACCCAAACTGGTCTAACGCATCTTCCATTAGATATTCTATATTTTTATATGAGATTTTTGTTTTTTCTTTTAACAAGAAAAAACTAATGAAGAATTTCGACCTTAAAAAAAAAAAAAAGAAAAAAAAGCACACGCGATGCTCTGTAAAAGTCAAAAATAGGAAAAAAAAAAAAAAAAATCTGAAGGGCGCAAAATTGTATTGTGCATATAAAAATAGAAGGTGGCCATTATTGTTTAGTTAAATTTAGAAAGACGATAAAGAGAAGGAGAATAAGGAGAGCGCACAGGACGAGAATTACGGAGGGACGTCTTGACAGGTGGTGTGGAGTATGGAATCTGCGGACTCCACCACCACCGCATCCGCCGCGGCCACCACCTTCGACGCCGTCGTTTCTCAGGTGCCTCCGCGTCCTCATACCGTTGACTATCGTGTTTTTCTAAAATAACCTGCACAAACTCCCTGATTTTCTTACTTTTTGTTTCTAATAATTTGACCAGTCGTTTTTCTTTTTATATATATATTTTTTTAATTTTTAAAATTTTTTTATTTACGTGTTAATGCATGTGAATCGAATTTAGGATTTTTATGTTACATTTATTTGACATGGGAGTGTATAAATTTATTTTGTTAATGTTATTTTGAATTAATTAATGATCTGCTTCTTGCTGAGTGTTTGTTTTTTTAGAGAAATCTTTCCCTAAGCTAAGTATTTGTCGTGTTAAATTTGTCATGGAAAAGTAGAAGGGATGAATGTTTCTACTTTCTGACGTAATTTCATATTGATAAATGGAAAATAAAAAAATAAAAGAGGGGAAGAAAAGAAAGATGAGAACTCTGTGGCTTAAAGGCAGTGAAATTTTAACAATATTAAATGATCATGACTGAAAAATTCAATCTTTAATGGAAAAGATTTTCATATTGGGTGCACTGTCTTTTATGTCCAATTGTTGAGATTGTGTGTTTGTTAGCTAAAAATGATGGGTACTCTGAAAGAAAAAGAAATTAAGTTTGAATCTGGAAACTTTAAATGGTGTATTAAGTATTAGTATTGTATTATAGTGTGCACAAAATACTTTGAATCAAAGTACTGGTGATGAGTGACGAGAACTAGCATATCAAAGACTTCCTTATATCAGTTATATGTAATATTTTGGGTTTTCTGGTAAGAAATAAAATGGTGGATTTTCAAGGGAACTGCGTGGATTGGGATTATCAATTTCCAAAAAGATTACAATTCAGTGATTTTAACACACTTATTTGGATTAAGTAAAAGTATTCTGAGTGACTGAGAATGAGTTTTTCTTGTGGAACTATCCTTTTCCAACTTTGACTTTGTTAATAATTTTATTTTTTCACTGACAATGCCCTTATTTTTGAGTTAAAATTACTCCCTGTTAGACCTTCAATAATTCCCATTGATTTATCTACAGTTAACTGCATTAACTCTTGCAAGTGTTATAAGTTTGAAGCTTAATTATGCATTTACATGCAGGAGGAACATTCCATAACATCTGTAAGTGAGGATCATGAGAAGCCATGCTGGGGTTGTGGGCTTCGCTTATTAGTCTCCCCATATGCACCTGCTTTCAAATGTGCTTGGTGCGGAGCTATAACAAATGAAAATGCAGTCAAACGTGATAACAGATGCCTTAAGTGGAAACGCTTGCGAGACCGTTGCTTTGTTATTGTGCTCATCATATTCATGATCTTCATAATATGTAAGTCTGCAAAATTTCATTTTCTGATTGAGTCATTGTTTTCTCTAAATGTCTTTGCATTGTCATGATAGAAATCGTAAGACGGATTGATTCTAAAGTGGAAATTAAATTGTAATGGAGAACAAAATTGAGGAGAATGGGTTTTAGAGAAATTTCATTTTTGTTCAGGTATTGCTATTTGGTCTGTATGCATCTAGGTATGTGGATCAACTACAAAAATAATTTACTGAATGCAACTGTAAATAGAACTAGTGTTTGACCAATGCTTTCATATTTCTTTATACTCATTTTATCCAGTTTTTCTCTGATGACAAAAGATTTTATTTTTTAATTTTTGTGTGCAAATCACCATTTTTAGGGGATAAATTAAATGGCAGCAATATCTAGATAATTTTGAGGAATTAGTTTATAACTAATGCTTTCATATTTGTAATGATAGATTATAAAATATCAGCTTAAACTAAACACCTTATGGCAATATTTTACTTCAATATCATTACCATATGGAAGATTGGTATTTGTAAGGGTAATACTTCAACTGAAAGAATGTCTAAGTTGATTGTCAGGCTTGATGAACAACAAATAATTAGAGATTTTTTTTTTTTTTACCGGTGTGTGATTTCGAGGTTGGCCCAGGACACTGGTACTTCCTGCAGAAGTCCCTCTGTGACTGGCACTGGGATGGTCTGCTGCAGATCAGTGTTTGGCACAATTCAGTTTATTGGATGTAATAATTATTTTCTATAGAATATCTTGTTAAGATCATTAGGAAAGAAGAAAGTTTCCATTGAAGTGGTGAGTAATGGTTTGTTGCTTATCATAGTGAACATGCAATAACTTCTGAAATGAGATAGCTCTGCTGTGTATTATTGTAGGGCCATTTCCTTGAGCAAAATTCTTCATAAAATGTGCCAACTAATGAATGCTTTTCTATGACCATTTTGTTACCTTAATTTGGTTGATTCAAAACTTCCTGACTTTAATTGATGTGCTGTTCTATATGTTTTCTGGTAGTGCAGGTGGTGGTATTTGGGCCATTTATCCAGTTGTCTTTGCCATCAATTATTATTATGGTGTTCTTCACCTTATAATAGCTGTAACTTTGTCCATATCTACCATATCTACATTTAGCTTCACTGCATTTCGATCTGCTGGTGCTCCTCCGAACATATTGTGGGGCAGCTATCCTGCAGTGAGGAAAGGAGGACTTGAGAACTATACATTCTGTCTGTATTGCTTAAGGCCAAAGTCACCTAGGACACACCACTGCCGTTCTTGTGGGACCTGTGTTTTGGATATGGATCATCACTGCCCATTTGTAAGTATTCTTATTGATATATTATATCTATGTTGTTTTTACTTTATTATTTATTTCTATCACCGATTCTTATTTTTATCTGCTGAATAAATTTACTTATCAAAAAAGATTATTGCTCTGATCATATCATCATTACCATTGCACTTTGGACCAAAATGTTTTCTTCGTTCAGAGTGTTGTGCCCTCAAATTTATACGTATGTATGTGTGTGCAGGGTTTGTTTTGTAGTTCCTTGTGTATATGGAACAAACCAAGGACAAAATGAATGATATCAATGGATATGTGATTTTTTTTTTCTTATATACAACTAAGGATGTGATACTTGAATAGGCGTCTGAATTTTTTTCTTATACACCGGTTTCTATACATTAGACCTGTTTCACATGCTACTTATATAGTTTTCTTATGTAATATTGTGCTTCCAAATATAAATTGCACGCCTTCATGGTTCTTGACTCGATTCCCTACTTTAATTTGGGAAGGTTGGTCTATGTAGGGGCGGGCGGGGTAGGGGGTTAGTGAATGAAAGTTGTTGTATCTTAACCCGAGGAATAACGATCTCTCACCGTTGGTTTTGTCAGATTGGCAATTGTGTTGGTGCAGCAAACCACCGATTCTTCATCTTGTTCCTCATTTCAGCGGTCACCAGCACAGTCTACGTTACCTTCATGTCAGCTTACGCAGCGTATCATATTTGGCCGCCATTTAGATATGGCACCGTTATCCCATGGGCCGGAGTTCTTGATCACGAGTTGCTCCTCAGAGCAGTGAGGGAATTTATGATCACCTTTCTAAGTTCTATGCTGTTTCTACCCGCGAGAGCGCTGGTTCTCATGTACCTGTTTATGTCTAGCGTTTCTGTGGAGATAGGCTTAAGCGTGCTCTTATGGCAGCAGCTATGCTACATTTACGAGGGGAAGACGTACTTGAGTCATTTAAGTTCACTGGATAGCGATGAAGCCACAACGAAGGACTGCGAAAATATTATTCGCTTTTTCGGCTGCCCGTATAGTACAAAGAGATATTTGCCTGTGTTTATGAGTTCTAGTAAGAGTCACGAGAAATGAAACATGAAGAGGCTTTTAGCCAATCTCTCTCTCTCTCTTTTGGTTCTTGTATCTCTGTCTCTCCTTTTATTTTATATTTGTACTCTTTGAACCCCTTGGCTATCTGGGCTCTGTTGTTTGTATTCCTCCTGGTGTTGCAACCTTTTTGTGTTCTGAGAGTATCCCAAAGATTGAGAAATAGATTTTTTTTTTTTTTTTTTTTACTATAAGATTGATAAATAGATAGTTTCCCCTTTATACCTTTAATATACAAATAGCGTACCTTCAATATATTAAAAATGTATTTTATGTCAATGGTGCAAGGTGGACTATAATTAACAGTATAATTTGTCCAGATAGGGTTAGCCAACATAGAATGTATGTTGGTCAAAACACGAATAGATGTGGTGTCACAAATGAGTTGGGTAAGGATGTGAGAAGAGAAATGTAATGAGTTCACCACCTTTCATGCACTCAAAAAAATTCTTCTGATATGCGAATATTAAAATATATCTTGCCAACTAAATATTAAGGGGTCAAGCGGCATCCGATGTACACTCCCATGTGGAAGGGAGTGGGTTTGAGCCTTAGTGGAGGCATCTGTTGGCTCTTTGTGCTTCAGTACTTTGAGAAAGTAGATATGAACAGATACTACAATGTAATAGAGTCAGTAGAACTCAAAAAAAAAAAAATATTAAGGGTAAATATTTTCAATTACCTTGAAACGGATGACCAAATAGGTAGAACATGATTTCTGTATTTAAATGTCACAAGTTTAATTATTGGTAACATCCTTGAATAGTGGTTAAGGGTGTCTCTCGTCACTCAAAAAATAAATATCTTTAATTTGAAAAGGCTAAAATATCAATCTATGTTATTTGCAAGTTGACTTTTTTTTTTTTTTTTTGAATTTTATTGGACCAATTTAATTAAAGGAAATGGTGTGCAGTTGCCAACCATGTGTTAAGGATAAGAGCATACCCATTGGCCATTACCCTACCAACACACATAGAAAGAAAGAAAGAAAAGCAGGAAATTGGATATCTTCAAGAATTAAACATGAATACAATTCCCAGTACTAGGCCATTTGAGGCTAAATCCTTGTACATTTTCCCAAGGGCCACCACCAACAGTTCAGCTTCACAGTCTTCTTCACCTAAAAGAAATGACCACCTCCCTTTGGTAACACCTCACTTCCCAACATTATATTGCTTTCATTCTTCACATTTATGTCTATATAAATGTCATATATAGATACATATACTCACTGTTATTATTATTATTATTCACATTTGTAAATAAAGAAAAAAACTCAAAGGCCGGGGCGCCGCCTGATAACTGTATCTACATCAGATGGAAAATGGCAAGGAAGCTGGAACTCTGACTACACCTTCTCTCTCAGGGATCTCCACCTTCAAGAGCTAGCAGAAGACATCAATCAAGATGCCCAAGTTTCTGTTACTCTCTGCATTCACAAGGTTCATATTTTTATCTGATTAGCCTTAGTTAATAGTTAGTACCACACCATAAAGAGTAAAGACTGCTCTTTTGTTGCAATCCATAATGCTGTGATAGTAATATGTCAAAAGAAAACAAATGGGGCCCACATGTGCAGCTCCACCAGAGCTGTGGAGCTGAAATTTGTCACAAGAGACCTATGATCCAGTCTCACTAGTGACTGTGAGAGCAACCCTCTCTCTTGTGCGTAGTGAACAAAAGTCTAAGTATATGTTGATCAGTTGAGTCATCATGAATTACCCCTCCACAACCCTGTTGTGGGAGCGTCTGGGTGGGCAATTTCACCTTTTGTCTCAAAGAAAAAAAATTGCAATGTGGGTGAAATAGTGAGAAGTGAAGCTAAACGAGGAATTTAATTTGTTTATATTATCAGCATACAGGCTTTGGTCTCTCCGTGGATGGTAGGGTCTTAGCATCCTTCACCAGAAAATGCAGCAACTGCTCCTCACCTTTCTGCAGAGAGGTACTTCAACTATTCAATAATGTAGTTTGCTCAAGCATTCATCATAGCTTTTGTCATTCTATTATAAAGATCCCGATTTGGGTGACGAGGAAAACTCACAGTCACTATTTGATGGTGTGTACTGGTAAACCCTGCCTTGTGAGTTGTGATCCTAGCTCACAAAGAACACAAGGAGGTAAACCAGCCTAAGTTGTCCAGACTAGCTCAAACTAAGAAGGTCAATAGGCCGTAGGCTGCTCCTCCTGTTGAGAGTCGAACTTATAAGTTATAACATTGTGATTACCAAGTCAACAGTCTGACCAACTTGGTTGGAGTTCATTCTAAAATCGCCTTTTTGAAGCATGGATTATGATTATTTATGGATAAATTGCTTAAATAATCCAAACTTGTAGAAAAGTGGATTATTTTTAGTCTTCATTTTGGTAATCTAGCTTTACTAATGTGCATTGCGTATTGCCTTCCTTTGATTTCTGTTGTGTAACATGCCAAACTATACTTTGGCTGCTCTCAGATTGATGCGAATTTTAACGTTTGGGTTCTGCCAAGCAGGCCAAAGGCCTCTGCTCAGGAACTCCCCTTTCTAGGCTATGAAGATCCCTCAGTAAGTCTTTACTAGTGCTGCTTTCTGTACCAGACAGTACACAAATAACACAGACAAGTTTTTCATGTGTGACTATCAGGTTATCTATGTGAGGCCGGGACATGAAGCCAACCTCGATTCACTCGTACAGGACACAGTTCGGCTTGCAACCTCGGTGAAGGTATGCATAGTCGCCTAGATATGCAAAACTTCAGAAAATCTTTAATAAAAATGCTACTACTTGTTGGGCGGAGGCCGGTGAAAGGGTCAAGTCCAACACTTTGCCTCTCGAAAATGTGGTGAAAAAAATATAATTGCGCTTGATCCTAACACTCAATGTTCTGCATGTGCTTAACTTGCTGGTTTTTCCTCTGTAGGAGACTTGTTCAGAGTCTTGTGAGAAGTCTGAACCTAAATTGCAGTGTAAGAACCCTAAAAGATGCAAGAACTAATACACTCAAAAGCTTAGCTGTTACTGAAGCAATTTGTTTTTGTGTCTTGCAGTTTTGGATAAACAGAATGCTGCCCCAGTTAATAGGAGGTGGTCTAGATTGTTGGAGCTAAAAAATGCAGGGTTATGAAACATGTACATTTATTAATAGCTCATTTATTTGTGTAGAAAGTGATATATGTAAACCTAATAGATATAAAGTAGCAAAGCTGGGCGAATAAAATGGCAATGCTGATGAGGAATAATGTTCCTTCGGACTTGTATAGGCTCATAATATACCAAGTGCATTTTCAAGGGATGGATTTGCATGACTTGGTGGTATTTACACTGGCAATTGTTTACATGACATGTTAACACAAAACCAGACATGAAAATAATCTGTTACTCCGTACTATTTAGGCCTATCGAATCCTGAATCTTAGATTAGAATGCTGTAAGTTTAATCTTGATCCTTCTCAGATGCACTGAAAAAAGAAATGATGCCAAAATTCAACTTGCAAAAATTGCCAAAAGAAAGTCTTGTTAGGACTTAGGACAAAATAAATTGATCAATTCAGGAAAAGGTTAAAGCAAAATTCTCCACAAGCAATAGATAAATCAATGTCAGATATGAAAAACCACTATTTCCTTCATTGTAGTCAAAACTGGATAAACTCAGAATGAAGCAATCATACATGCTGTTAATCACGTGAGAGAGAGAAAAAAAATCTTAACTTATGTACAGCTGTGATACAAGTGGTTATACTGTAGGCTATGCTAATCCTACATGGGTCTTGAATCTTTGATCACCCTACTTTTGATGGTTTAGTTTACATTAGAGGCCAACCTAGTTGCTCCTCGGTACCTTTGCTCAGAGTCCAAGCTCCTTCAATAATCTCGTTAACTAGTTGGTCCCCATCCCATCTCGAAAATCCCACAAAGAACCAAACATCATGGACAGATTTGTTTCCCGCTTTCGCTTCATCAAGTAAACGGAGTGTAGCTTCTTGATCAAGAAAGTAGATGTTTGGAAGGACTTCCGGATTATGATCTTCAATAATTCTTTTTGACAAAGCCACAAGAGGCATTCCGCGTCTGAGTACGGGACCACCAAAAGATAGAGGAGTTGCCTTAAGAAATTCTAAACCTTCCTCGATTTCATCCATAGACTCCCATTTGATCTGCTTATTCACAATTAGACCTTGAAATCCTAAGCTCTGATTTCCTTTCACAATGAGAATTATGGATTCACCAAATGGATGAGAATTCAGAAGCATGTCTGTTGCAATTAGCATGGAACCAACCACCACTTGAAGGGGCGTTTGATGGCCATTCAGAGAACTTACTATTTGTCTGTGCTTGGCCCCTGAATTTGGCATTCTATCTTTAAGTAAAACTTCATGGTATAAATTTTTCAGGAGAGGAGCATCTTTTTGTAAGTTTTCGTCCAATTCTTCCTCTCCAGCTCCAGTCCTTAAAGAGTCTAAACAAAAATGCATAAACATTCAACATCAGACCATTAAATATTAAAAACCAATAATTGCAAGCATTGCCAAGGACCTCGTATGTATAAACAAAAAAAAACTGCGAAAAACTAATAATAGAAAGCTTTTAATTGAGATTCTCAAAATGATGCAACACATTAGTTTGTAGGGGTTGCAAAGAAAAGAAAATCCATCTATGATAGAAATTAAAAATGTTGTGAAAATTGGAAATGAAACATTACAAGAGAAATGAGAATTGCCCTGAATCTAAGTGTCTCCCCTAAAGGAGCGGAGATTGTAATTAATTGGATTATAAGGGTATGAGTTAGACTAACTAATTGATTGGATTCAGTCTTTTAATACGATAAAGCCCATGTGCATTATAGCTCAATTGAGTGACCTTGGCCCAATCTTAGATTATAAGAGGTACCATCTAACTTTTGTTAGTTAATTATTAATTACTTATGACTTCCGAAAGAAACTATGAATTTATTACTTGCACGCATTGTTGCAAAAATCGCGCCTAGAATATCACCGTAATCGGTGTTCTAGGCGCCGACTAGGCTGCCTAGTCGGCCAATTAGCTATTGTTCCGGGTGTGTTTTTTAAGGGTTATTTCGCTCAATATGACATCGTTTTGAGCGAAATAACCCTAAATCAATCAAAACGATGCCGTTTGGAGTTCAGCCTTTTGATGATTTTCTCTATGATTCTATGATTTGATTTGGAAGATTGGAACTAAGTTGATACTTTGTGAGTTGTGACTTCGTGGAATTATGTTTTGATTCTTTAAATATTTATACAATTTACAATTCTACATGTTTTTTAGGTTAATATTTAATATTTTAGTATTAACTATTAAAGTATTAAATAGTTTATAATTATCAAGTCTTTAAAAAAAAAAAAAAAAAAAAAAGAAGGCGCCCGAAGAGTGTCTAGCGATTTTTTTGACACTGCTTGCACGTAGTACCTATGTATTAAATATTAGCTCTATCTTTATCGCCTATGTTCTATTCATTCCTAATCTTGTTTTTATGCTTGATCCAATAGAGAATAATCAATTCACTTATTGGACTATTTAGCTCACTTGTCCATCCCTATATCTTATGGATTTGTAGGTAGATTTTGGGAAGTAGAGGTGAATAATAAGCTTGGCCTTGAAGGTGACGTTAGGACACTGATAAATAAGTGATATTGTCCTGTGTTAATCATGAATTTTGGAAGGATTATTTGGGGCCAACTTGTATTCCGGTGTTTATGACTTTATGTAGTGTATTTTTGGGCAATACTATGACATGAATGTGTACCTTCTATCCTGAAGTTAAGCTATCTATTGGGGAAATGATATTTTGATTAGTGATATCAACTTTCTTTTCATGTGGGTTAGAGTGTGTATATATTGTTCATGGTACTTTCCTTGTGTTGTGCATGTTTAAGCAGGCTTTACATTAGGCTTCATAATGCTAGCTATGTCTTTGTAACATTGCCGGGCCATGCTTCACCATTTCAGTTTCAGAGCATGATAGAGTTGTCTAAGCAGGCTTTGTATTATACTAGCTGTCTTTGTAATATGGCCAGGTCATGCTTCGGTTTTGGGGGCATGACATTGAAATAAGGGAGAAGTGAAATCAATAACCACTTTGTGATTTTTGCATAACTTGGAAAATATTATTGTGTCTAACACCTGAGATATTAATTTAAGATTTTGCAAATTTAAGAAAGCTTACCTTTCTCCCTAACAAGACCAGACGAATCATTGCCATGCTCTTTAAGAAACTTAATGATCTCATATACAGCTACATCTCCTTTATAGAGGACAGCATTCTTGCTCTCAGCTGGAAATAATAGTAGTAATGGATAAACTTCTCTCTGCATATTTTAGATACAAGTACAGCATATAAGAACATGAGTAAAGTTTACTCTGCTAGACTGCTAGTCAGATATAAAGATAACAAATAACAATATTATCAAATAATAGCACTCATTTGAAAGTTATATTATTTAAGAGATCATATCACTAAGCATCAACAACAACAGGAAGAATAATAGTTTGTCATCAATGAACTATGCATAAAAATAGAAAGGAGGGTGGTGGTGGGGAAAATCACTATCAATGTTTAACATTTCAGTCTCCTGAATACTCCGATTGCACAAAAATTGAGAAGAAAATTACCATATGTGGCACCAATAATTAAAGCATATGTGCCTAAAGCATAACATGTAAGACAAAATGATAAGCATAGCTATTGACTCAAGGGTAATTTGGAGAACACTGTTCATTTTTGTGTGGACAAAAACAATATGCTCATACCTGAACCAGTGGTTTCAGGATCAAACTGCAGTCATTTAATGTACAGTCCATCAAGTAAACCAAGGGAAGCTTCACCAAGGCATTTGTCAGACCATCTGCCACAAGTTCACCAAAAGGATGGATTGCACTATAATTAGATCCCAAAGATTTATTGTAGCAAGTCAAGATCATTTAATTTCTCTCCATTTATAATGATGATGATGATGATGATGATGATAAGTCAAGATCATTTAACCATGCAGACTGTAGATTTCTCTTTAGTAGAAAACATGGAGTAACACCTTAATTCATAACCAAGGCTGCATATCCCTATAAGTGACGATAAATAAATGAATAAACCTTATTGGCAAATCAATTTTTTTTTTTATTTAAGATGGACTGTTTTATCGCATGCACTACATATTTATGTGGATTCTAAGCACAAAATTGAACAGCTTCTAATGCTTATTTGATTTTTCTCTTTCCAATTAATTTGAAGACATTCAAGCTAATGAGGCTGAATTATATAGAAAAGGTTGCTCGAGGAAAAAGAACCAGCCAGTTAACCTAGGTGGTGTCACTGGATACTCCATTACAAAAGATAAGATATGGGGGGATATATCACGTATTGATATTGGACTGCACAACTTACCTTCAGTCAATGACATTTTGTTGTCATCAAATGCAGTCTTTAGCATATTTGCATATCCATGGATTGCTCGATATACTTCACGAACAACCAACTCCATCCTCTGGCAAAAACCACACCAACTATTGCTGAAAAGAACCAAGACATCTCGACTCCATGAATTGCTAGCATACATAGGGTCAGAAAGATTTCCAAGAACCAGCTCAGTAAAGCTATTAGCTGTTATTCGAGGTATAGAATCTGCTTCATGAAAGTCCTGATTGACAAATGGTGGATTTGGGGCCACCCTGGGATTTGGAGCAAAAGGCTTAGATTGTTGATATGGAGGAAGACTCTCATTAATAAATCTATCAAGAAACTCGGCTAGCAAAGAATGGCTGAAAACTGCTTCTTCAGCTAAAACATAATGTCGCTGCAAAATTGGGTCTACTATTACTGCAGATGGAATCTTTGACCCCCCAGTTAGGGCTCTAAGCAATCTGTATTGACCATCACAAAAGAAGAACGAACCTCCGAAACTTCTCTCTTGATTTTGCTCATCTACATCAAGAGTTTTCTCAAAGATCCTCTCATTTTCCGAATTATCTGTGGCATCTTGTACATGAGAATGTTCAATAAAATTCTCGTTATTATTCTGCTGAAATGATTCAGCAGCAGAGAGTTCTGACTGTGCCACATGCTCTCCATAAAAAATATCTGCCTTTTCTGGCATTTGAATCTTATTTAAGTCCAGATTAGCTTCTTGAACAACTACTGGGTCTCCCTCAGAAGGTTGGTCAGACTGAACTTCTGCCTGCGCTGCTAAAGGTTGAGCATATTCTGTGTTAACATTAGAAGGATCATTATGAGAAGACTCTGAATCAAGAGTATCTTTAGACACATTATCTGTGGGGGATCCAGAAACTTGGTCGGAGTGATCACCTTCCTGTACTGCTAAAGTATCACCAAGTTCGATGTTAAGATCTTCAGATAGGAGTTGAAATCCTGCATCTTTTGCTATTGTGCTTAACTTCATCCCCTTCTTTTTCTTAAGTGCATATGTCAATATCTCATGGAGGGAACTACCTTGCAAATCAGCAACAAGGTTTTCAACAGAGACATGCTTCCCCTCATTCATTATAACAATAGACATCTTTTCATTGACATTTATCTTTTGTGCTGCTTGAAAAAGATCTAATCTACGGTGTTTGGAAGCACCCTTCAATTTTTGAATTGCTTCAGCAGATCTCTTTTCAGAAATTAAAGTATCTTTTCCACTCCCCATATGAGAATTATGATAATGCAGTGCTAACTCTCTAAAAGCATCCATCGCTTGCTTGCTCTCTTGTCTCAAAGTTGATGAATCTGAAGATCTATCGACAAAAAGAAGCATTGAGGGCTTATTAGCTGGAAGAGTGAGCCCAGGGTCATCTGCATCATTTTCCAGCTGCAGAGTATAAAATGAATCTATAAAATACATGGGATGGAGGAACGAAAAGGTGCAGTACTAACATAAGCTTATTAGCTTAACCAATAACAACCATAGGGTTCATAGATGAACAGTGAAACATGGACCTTTAATATTTGCAATACGATATTAAAAAAATTGGACACACACTCCAAGTAAAAATAAGATCACTATTCCTAGGTTGCTTATATGGAACAGTTCTAGGATAAAAAAAACTTTGGCACATTAATTAAGTCAGACAAATAGCATGACTGCATGAGACATACAACACATGCAGAAAGACACAAAGATGTGCAATCAATGACTGATATCCTGCTATCTAAAAATAAGCTAGATAAATAGACAATGGACATAAATGGAAAACTTACCTCAGCAACGAGTGATGCTTGGGTCTGTATAATGGTTTTTAGATCATCATCCTCTTTGAGAACATTTGAACAAGTTGGGCATCCAGCAACTTGCAGTGTCATCAACCATGGTCCTGGATCTTCAATATTTAGCACTGAAAGCAGTGATCTATTGGGAACTAGACCAAATTTTAGCCTTTCAGGAGGAAGAAAAAACTCTCTTGTAACTGTCAGGGATTTTTCTAAGAAAGACTTAAAATGTACAAATTCATTAATTTCACAAGAAGATCCACCATGTGTCGTATTTCCAGCATTTGTGAGAGCACTCTCATTCCCTAAAGAAAACTTGTTAAGCTGAGGAATGAAACCAACCCCATCATCAATGTCACAATCCATCTTCTCATTTTCCATCCCCTAGTTTGAGAAACATATACATAAACTTTTAACCATCATGTCAAATGTTCTTTAATCTTTATGCCAATACTGGCCTCATAATGAAAACAACTGCCCACCTTTTGAGCTGTACTCTCATTGGTTGAAATTGTTTCATTTAACTCTTCATTCAAACCTGTCCAAAATTGAACTTTGTTGTCATGATACAACTTCCATGCTACTTCACTCCAATACAGAAATGCCAACATTGCATCAATAAAAATTACTGGTTAACTGTAACAAAATCACAATTAATGTGAATTATCATATTAAGAAGGCAACTCCACGAATTAAAAGATGTTCCCATTAGTCAAATGATCTGAGATTTTTTAATTAATAGTGAATTATTGGTCACTCCCTATGTTTTGCAATGCTTGGAATCAAATTGTCTTACCATCCAAAATTGTTAGGGAAGTTAATTTTAAGTTGGAGAATAAATTTTGAAATTCAGCAATGTGATACCATAAAACGTTATGGTGCCATTTCTCTAGTGAGTGTTAGCAATGGAACTTCAAGAGAGGTAATAATCATCAATATTCACCGATGGTGTATACTTTTGGTTCATTCCTTTGGGAAGGTAAGTTAGCAAAAAATTTAAACAAGAACATGACTGGATACTGTATGTGTTTGCCCACTTCAAAAATGGTCGGAGGTAAGAAAATTTTGTTTCAAGTTAGACCACATAGGTCCCTCCACTGTTTAATAAAATCATGAGGTGCAGGAAAATATATGGCTGCACAACTAATTCTTAATTGGCATTAGATTGAGTGTTTGTGGGTCTGTCAGAATTCAGAAAGATAAAATTTCTCAATAGTAGAGTAGTCACAAACCATCTTTCATTCTTCCAGGAAAAGGAAAGAAATAAATTAAAGCACCAACCCCCTCCAGAAAAAAAAAAAAATAAATAAAATAATAAAGTAAAATAAATTGAAGATGTGATATATACCAAATCCATTTTCTGTTCCATTATTCTTGCCTGAGGCCAGCACTTTATGAGTCCAACCACAAAATTCTAATAGAAGTAAAGCCTTGTCAGTTGAACCAAGGAAAGCTTTCAGCTCCTCCGGTGTGTTCAAAGATTTCAGAGGAAGTTCTTCAGGCAATAATGACATAACATAATTGACAGATGATAATATGCTGTGAGCTCTAAGTCTCCCACGATACTTGTAAAACAAGGAATTATGAAAATATAGAACAGAAATTCCAGTGTTAGCACCGAGCGCTTCAGCCAGCATTTTCTCACTGTTCCTAAATAGTACCCTCAGCTTTAGGGAGCCAAATCTACATTGCTCACTATTTACTGCATGACCTAACTGCTTCATAAGGGACCTAGACTCTCCAGACCCTGATCAAGGAGCATTACAATAAATGTTAATAGTAAAGTGGTAAAAACACAGAGCATTTAAGCTAAAGAGATAGGTAGCAATTGCACATTTAAACACCAATAAAGTGAGCAAAGAGAAAGAAACATGCACTACCAGTGAAACATGGGCAAAAGATGATACTAAGTTGCAGCAAACAAATGCAGCATTAATCCGCAACACTAATGTGTGTTTTATCTCTTAAAAGTTGATATTCCCTACCACTCTGATCATGTATAGATATGCTCATTAATCCAGGCTGAACTGCAGATAATGTACTCGCCTATCAAAAGAGAAAAATCTAATAAACTGAAAAACCTAACATCTATGCGTCCCAAATTGTATGGACATTTTCTACATGCACTCCAGATCACGCAAATTGAACAGTCAGTAGTCCATTTTCTCCAATCTTTAATACCTCGATAATCTGAATTTGCTCAATCAATTAAAAGTTACTAGCAGTATATTTGCCCAACAAAAAAACTTCGGAAAAACAAAAGCACACTTGCGAACTAATTGCAATGAATGTTCATATGGTCGGCTACAAGAATTGAAAAAAGAAGTAAATCAAATAAATAAGCTGAAAACAGAGGGGATTGGAAAGAGTTGAGGCTTACAGGGAACGGTGACGAGGAGGAGAAGGTGGGGATGGAGACGGATCTCGGAAGAATAGTTGCGTTTTGTGAGGGTCTGCCATTCCGCTAATGGCTGCCTGCCGTCGCACTCCTCCGCCGCAACGGCTGGCCGGAAGAATGCCGGTAACGGCTGTAGTAGGAGCAGAAGCAAGGCTAGTGTAAGGTTCCTCATCAATTGCCGATGACCAGTAAACATCGGCGACTCCCGTTTCTATTCACTGCCGAGAACATCAATATCAATATTACTGAATATTTTAAAAAGATAATTAAAATGAATTTTCCTCTCTTCCCTTCACATAATTTGTACTCCGTAATTTATTTATTAAATACGAAAAATTAAGTGGATTTAAAAAAAAAAAGTTTTTAACATAAAATGTAATTTGAATTAATAAATTTAATATTTAGTATAAAATATTTGACCACAAAATGATTAATAAATTAATTAATATTCACTTCTCTGTTGTCTATTAAGTTTCAATTAATCTAATTTGATTAATTTTTTTGTGGTTCTTTGTTGTTCAGTTGTTCTTCATAGTCTTTGTCAGTTACAGAGAATCGAACTTAAAATTTTATAATTATTAAAGTAATTGTTTATCAAACTTAAAGATTTTATGATTAACAAACAAACCATCTGACAATCATAATAGCATACCAATTGGGGCAATGACACATTATGCAAAACAAAACAATACAAAAATAGTAAAGTTAGGGAGAAGCACAAGCGTTTGTTCATAAAAATAAGTTGTAAACGTCTGAACATACTCATGATAATCAATCCTAATGCTAAAAGGTGATCACAATTAGTATACACACAATTACTGAAATTCTAATGTCAAAATCCAGATCCCAAACCAATCCATTCCAGACAGGCAAATCTGATTACAAAGTGGTTTAAAACTTGACAAGGACAATGCACCCGCAGTACAAACCCATCACAAAAGTCAAGCCCATTGCAAAATGTTGATACCATTGCTTTGCAGAGTAGAAGTAGATCATCCCTTGGCAAAGGCCCCATCATATCAAATCCGCGACATTCATTGGCATTTCATCAATCTGGGTACTATAGTATTGCTCTATGTCCCTCAGAATTTTGATATCATCACTTTTAACAAAATTTATTGCAACACCCTGCAACCACAAAGAATAAAATATAAAAATGAGATGAAATGCACCGAGAGATTCCAGGGCATAACTTCTCTACTACATAATATATATGCTGTTATTGTGATATATAATAAGGATTCCAGGGCATAAGGGCATTACTTCTCTACTACATAATATGTATACTGTTATTTTGATATGTAGGCAAGAATACAAGGCGTTATTTTTCTTGCGTTTCACTGTTTTTGCCTACTATATAAGGCATATAATGCTATTCTTTTTAAATTAATTGCTATAAAAGCCACTTAGAAGTACTAATAAGTCAACTACTAATAAGACTTTTTGCAAAAAAAAAAAAAAAAAGTAATAATAAGTCAACTACTAATATATATTAGTGACCAAGTAAATATTACTTTCACGTTTCAATAAGATCAGTGCTCAACAGATGCAATTATTTCTTCAATCAAGATTGCCAGTATTTTCAAAAAAAAAAAAATTTAAAAATCAGTTATATTTTCTAACTGTGCTAAAATTGCTACTTAAATTTTAAAAAGCTTCAAATAACAATAGCACTGATGTCAAAGCAGAATAAGGAAAAAAAAATACCTTCCGCCCAAAACGACCAGAACGACCAATGCGATGAATGTAGAGTTCTCGATTGTTTGGAAGGTCATAGTTAATAACCAAGGAAACCTGCAAATTAGGAAAAACCAAAATTAGAAGGTTGCTTACAGAGATTACAGTAAAAATGGGCAGTCACTTTGTCAAGTAAACAAATCAAACTCTAGCACCCTTGATCAGATCTTTTGGCATAATCCATATTTGGTCAAGACAAAGCAAGAATATTGATTAGTTCAAAATAAGGGTTCGAATATCCAGTATTGCAGTTGCAGGTCAGTTTAAGATCAGAGAATTTCACCTCGTCACCCAACAGGGTCTAATTTTACTGGGATGGTATAATTGTTGAGAATATTGATCCATCAGATCACAGTTTGCATTCTATTTGGTAGGCACTTAACTTAACACTGGCTTCTTTCAATTTTTAGCTTCCTATTTCTTATATTTTGGTCCTATATGTCTTTGACTTATTTGTTAATCAACACATTTAGATAAAGCTTTTGTAATATCGAGTGTTGAATGAAGAAAATTAGTTACTTATGAAATTTATAAACTTTGAACTGCAAAGAAAAAGAACTTGCCTGTTGAACATCCAGCCCTCTAGCCCAAACATCTGTGGTAATGAGGACACGAGTTGTGCCAGACCGGAACTCTCCCATTATAGCATCTCGCTCCTTTTGTGGCATATCCCCGTGCATGGATGAGACTGTGAAGTTATTTTCACGCATCTTGCTAGTCAGCCAGTCCACCTGCCACCATAAATTATGATCATTTTATTCCTTTATCACAGCATCCTATGAAACTAAAACACTATTAATTATTTGATGAATCTTGGTTTCAGTTTGAACATTTTCTTAATCCCATTGTAATTACTTGTTGGGGTGTGTGGTTAACAAACCTATCTATGAAAAAACATAAATTGCAAAATTTCTGTTTTGAGTAATAATATTATCTTAATTCCATTGTAAACTGACACTTTAAAAAGTCTAAATGTTGTTAATGTTGTTCTGGCTTCTTATATACACTGCAATGTTTGGCTTGTTACACTAACAGCACAAACATTGGATCAATTAGATATCTAGTGTAACCAAACACTCCCAGATTTAGAAAACCCCAAAGAAGATTTGATAAAAACAATCAATAGCATCTCCAAATTAAGGGAAAATGGACCAAGAGAACATGTAGCAGTGTTACCTTCCGCTTTGTATTGCAAAAGATAACAGCTTGGGTGATGGTCAGGGTATCATAAAGATCACACAGTGTGTCAAATTTCCACTCCTCTTTCTCCACAGCAACAAAGAACTGTTTGATGCCCTGGAATGAGTAAAATACCACACTCAGATACCACAAATTAAAACAAATAAAAAATATTTCAAACTGTAGATATTTCAATGTTTCCTAGTGGAAAAGAAGACTTGCCTCTAGGGTCAGCTCATCACGTTTTACTAGGATCCGAACAGGGTCTGTCATAAATTTGCTTGTCATCTCCAAAATTTCATTTGGAAGTGTGGCAGAAATCAATACAACCTACAATTTGTAAAGGCAAACCTGTTAAGCTATATGTTACAATAAAGTCTTACCAACGGAATAATGATGCTAATACAATTAAATAAAATAAATTTCAATCAATAACCTGAAGAGATAAATCTGGGTTTCAGTAAATGACTTATACTTAATGTTAACAAATGTCGTGTGTAACCTCATTTAAGTATCAATGAGCAAATGCAGGATATTTTCTAATCAAAATAATCTCAAGAGCATATCAATTATCACATCACACATGCAAGTACTGTACCCCAAAGAAAGAAATCAAGTATATTGACTACAATAGCCTCAATAAAGTTACACATATATGTATGGAGGAAGCTAGAGTGAATGTACACAAAAAAGAAGTAGAGATAACCTGAAGCTCTGGTGGAAGATATCTATAAACATCATAAATCTGATCCTTGAAACCACGGCTCAACATTTCATCAGATTCATCCTACAAAAGTCCAAGGATTATATAATATTAAATCTAAGCCCATGAAAATGCAGAAATGTAACTTTCATAAAGGGAAGAATTATTGAACTTACCAAAATTAGTAGTTTTATTGCTCTCGTACGTAAGGTTCTCCTTTTAATCATATCACACACTCTACCAGGAGTTCCGGAAACAACATGAACACCATGCTCTAGTTTTCTGATATCCTCACCCACACTTTTGCCACCAATACAAGCATGTACCTGAATATTTATGTGATCACCAATAGCCAATATCACCTTTTCAGTTTGTGATGCAAGCTCCCTTGTAGGTGACAATATCAATGCTTGAACCCTAAGGAAAAAGTGTTATAAGTATTCCTGAATTGAATTTAAGATCTACTAAGCAAATCATTCCCACAAGGGGCAAGGAAAATATGGCCTTCCAATTGAAATCTGCACATCCTAATTATTATCTTCTGGATATGGTTTCTTCCAAAATATTTACAGAGTCTATCAGGTAATAATAAGGAGCATAAGAGTAAAATAGGCAACCAAACTAAATTGCTTCTAGGGTTGATAAACTAAAAGTTAGTAACACTATTTGCATCATTAGAGTAGCCCCTGACATATTATATATGATGGTACCATAAAGCTTTCAAAAAAATTAAAAAATCTCTTCTATGAAAAATCTAAACTGGAGTTAAAACAGTTTACATTAACAGACTACTCAAAATCCTCCAATTTCAAACTTAAACTACTCCTAAAAAGCTAGAGCTATAAAATAACCTCAATTTAGAATATTTTCAAAACACCCTATGGCATCCAAATTAACAAGACAATATTTTGTAAGCTAAAGTTAGTGTATTTATATTATTTTTCACAGTAAAATTAGCACATCTGTGAACTTCAATGTGATAGATCTTAGCTCTGCAAGTTTCCCTCTAAACTTCTAGAGTTTTCCAGCTCCTTCATTATGCATCTGGAGGAGTATTATGACGAATTTAAAAAACAGACATACCCAAAATAATTGTATGGTTAACATAGTTTCACTTTGTTTTCCATGACTCACACCCAAAACCTGAAAATCAAATTTACCCACCTACCCTATAGAAGAAAGCCATGACTGTGGCTAAACCTTAAATTGGAACATAAACTACCCAAAACCCTATAAAATACGCATACGCCGTTAACAGATGAGAAGAGAGTTCTTACTCGGAGGATTTGGTGTCGACCATCTGACAAACGGTGAGGGCAATCATGGAGGTCTTTCCAGTACCAGACTGGGCCTGGGCAATGACGTCGCGCCCCGACAGGATGGGCAGAACAGCCCGCTGCTGGATGGCAGACGGCTTCTCGAACCCGTAGGCGTAAATCCCCCGCAAGACGTCGTCCTTGACGCCCATCTGCTCGAAGGTCGATATGGGCTCCACCCCCTCCGAGGTCTCGAAGGTCATCCTCTCCTCCTCCATCGGGACCCTCCTCCGATTCGCCGGAACCACCGATCCCGAAGCTACCGCGGCCATAATTATCGACTGAAATCAACACCAATGCTTCACGGAATTGGGTGGCCTGGATGATAAACAATCAAAACCTAGAAAAGTTTTCCCCCGCTTTTTGAAGCTGAGAGATAGATAAAAGCTACTACAACAGAGAAGCCGAACCCTAGTAATATCCAAGTTGCAAGCATGTCGTGTATCGCCGACTATGTATAAATACTTTAAAGAAATAATCCTATTCCAATTAGAAATAATCCAAGGGCTGTGACGTCTTTTCATATAGTTTATTTATTTTTTACTTTTTTGGGTAATTTTTAAATACTTTAAAGAAATAATCCTATTCCAATTACAATTCTACTACATGGACTCTCAAATTTTGCTCCCTAAATTTTATTTCTTGATGTGACAAACACTGATAGGTTACTTTTTTCATGTAGTACATCCAGAGTTTGTGTGTGAAAGTAAAAGTTGAGTATAGAAAATGAGAGTACACATAGAGCCGTCAATATCGGCTTAGCCTGCCCCGCCTCGCAAAAAAAAAAAAAAAGGGGACCGACTTTGATATTTTAGGCGTGTATTTTGGCCTGCCCTCACCTACCTCTCGGACTTTGGAGGGGCGGGCTGCTAAGCCCACCATATGTATAATAAAAAAATTATTAAAATAAATAAATGCTACAATAGTAAATTTATAACATTAAATGTGTCTTGTAAACTTGATTATATTACTAAAATTAGTGTGTGCATGTATTCCTATTCAACGGGGTTCAAGTCTGAGACATCTCACTTGAGAAGTCACAACTATGACACTCAACCACAAGACCTTTGACAAATTAATTACTCCTTATATCTTTTTTTTGAAATCATTACTCCGTATATCTTAGTCACTTAAAACATTTGGTGAGCATATTATTAATGCAACTATAAGTCACGATATTAGCTTATGTGTTAGATTTAAGACCAAAGAGGGTCATCCACTACTTTATCAAATACTTCTAAAATTGAAAGCTTAAATGTGTTAGATTTAAGACCAAAGAGGGCCATCCACTACTTTATCTAATATTTCTAAAATTGAAATTGATTATTGTAAGTTTATCTATTTTGATCTCCATTTAAATTTTTTTGTTAAATCTAAGGCTAATTTCTTTCCTGCAATTCAAAGCATTGTAATCTATCATGGACTGGCACACCATATTTTTCTTTGTTTTTCCCTTTGTTATTTTTATAATAATAATATAAATAATGCTTGCAAGGTTTCAATTGTTGTGATGCTTTTAATATTATTTGTTGTAACTTTTTGTTGGCTTTTGACGTTGTTTACTTTATATATATATATATATATATATATATATATATATATATATATATATATATATATATATATATATATATATATATATATATATATATATATATATACACACACGTAGTATATATTATCAATATAATTAAATGATACTCCGTACTAGATTGTAAAGATTCATATGTATTTTTACCAATATTCTAAGGGTAACTTATTGCCCGGAATAGTCATGAGTTCGAACCTCAGTGAAGACGATATTGACTCGTTAAATTTCAATAGATTAAAAAAGTATATATGAACATATACTAGTACCGGGGTAAGTTGTACTCCAAAAAAAAAAAAACGGATAAATGAACACATTTAATTCTTAATTCCTCTTTAGAAAATGGAACGATGCATTCACAAGTTACACCATAATGTCATGCATTCTCTAAAATTGCTGTTATTAGGGTTAACCACAATTATTCGAGCCCTAGCAATGATGCTCAAAGTAAAAAAGATATCTTAGTAGTAATTGACGTTAGGTTTAAGAATACAAGACTCATAATCAATCAATTAGTTTAAATGAATAAGGAAAAAATGCAGTTTCCTAAATCTGTAGGTTTTCCTTTAATTTACACAAATACTTGAAACTTACAACACATCCAGTTGAGAAGGAAAAATGGAGTCCTCTTCTCATCCAGACACCAAAAGGCACATTTTCTATCTGCACTGTCCTGCATTCTGGGAACGATGAAAGCTTAATCTAACAATAAAAACAGGAGGGAGTGAACATACTGTGAAGATACAAAACACGATAGCCTATATTAATGACAACCAGGTAATATATCTGAAGTCGTGGTGTTAACTTCAATTGCTCTCCTCAATTGCCCAGTATTATTCGTCCTCAATTGCTCTATAATACTATACACTTCTTCCTCGATTTAATTTGCTACGGTTAGAAATGCAGTTGCTGATGCGTTTCCATTTTCTTCGAGAAAATTTACAAGAAGAGGCTGCACAAGAATAGGGATATAGTTACAGGTATCGATCAAATTCAAGTTATAATATACTATACAACATGTGATATGAGTTGCATGAGCTGATGAGCATATGCTTATTATAAAGATCAGTTTGGATAACATATCTGGGGATTATACCTCGTCGTTGTGTGTGCGTGAAAGGAAGAAAGGTTCCTTCTCTCTTATCCCGCCATTCTGAGCAAATATCCTTTCTAAATCCTGCAATTGTGTAAGAGAAACTAAAATTTTAGTCTATACTATCATAGCAAGATAAGGTCTACAAGCAGATGAGATATTCAAAATTCAATATATCATAGCAATTACTTCATCTCTTCCTAAAATGTCAGAACTAGATAATAAGAAACAAGAATCAGATATTATACTCCCTGGAAAGTAATAATTGGTAATTTGGTATAGTCTTCAGAATATAAAACAATAAAAGCCCAAGAATATATATTCTAAGGGGAGAGATGAATAAAGTAGATGGAAAAGTGTCATACCAAATTAAAGTTATAAATAAAAAAAATAAAAAATAAAAAAAGAAGGAAAAAGGTCAAATAAGCCCCTGAACTTTAGCTGAAAGTCAATTAGGTCCCTGAACTTTTAAAAAGTGCAATTACACCATTTAACATGTTATATCGGTGCAATGAAGTCCAATAGCCGGTAATTGACTTGCTATTACAGGTCATTCCAATTCCGGCACACAATGGTACACAGGTTCACATAACAAAGGTTCTCATTTGAACCTAGTTATATTTATATATACACACACACAGACACACACATATCAGGAAGCTATTCAAGAACATATAATAAGAATCATGGACAAACTGTTTCGAAACAATGATCTACACCTCCTTCCAAAGAGGAGGTAAGTGAACCCCATGCATAAATTTTTAAGTAGTTAAATAAAAGCACATGCCAAATAAAACTTTCAAGAACAGAGAAATTGAGAGCTTTAGAATAGATATACTCTTTCAAATAGATCTAGAGCACCTTACCTTCCCAGTTAAGATTTCATATTCAAGCAATTCTTCAACAATTGTCTCAAGTACCCTACGGTTATTTTGAAGCATTGTTTTCGCCTTTTCATAAGCCAGGTAGTACATCTGCATCAAAGATGATTTGATATTGGAGGACATAATAAAAATAGAAGTAATCCAGTTGTCTCAGTAAGACAATTATTAGGTTATCAGTTCACGCCTTGAAAACAATCTTCAAAGATGATCAGGTTGTAGACATATTGCTTTCTAGACCCTTGCATGGTATGGGAACTATGGGCACTTGGTTTAACCAATTTTATGATGCACAAGATGCTATGCCAAGAGTGGACATGAAGAAAACAGGGGGAAGTCTGATTAGTAGGTCACTAGTTCAAGCCATGGAAAGACTCTTAAAAGGAGATAAGGTTGTATAAATATTGAATTTTTAGACCCTTGCATGATGTGGAGTCTTTGATCGAGCAATCTTTCAAACCAATTTTCTGATGCACAAGATGCCATGGCAAGAAATTCTCAGAATCTCTTGATGACTTTTAAAACAAAGAATAGGAGAATATGAGGATACTAAAAACCATAAAATAATAAAAGTCAATTATCTCCAGATAAATAAGCTTAAAAGTTTCACCTTGAAAAACCTATTCTAGATCACCCTCCTAATGACTAATTTATATTTAGGAAAAAATGGATTTCATTATCTATACTAATGAAATGCAATTTTTAAAAATTTCAACGAAATCTAAACTAATTAAAAACATAACTGGAGTGAATTTCATTTTTTATTCTCAATGTTTCAGCTTAGTCATGATTATGTCTAATGTTTTTCTAACATTAATTTAAATATTTAATCATTAACTAGTTTAAACCCCGAGTGATACTTGAATACATTTATAATTAATTTAATTTATTATGATTAAATAAATTTATTATGAATAAATATGGAGTATTATGACTAAATAAATAATATTTTGATATTCTCAAACATTTCTAATGTTTTAATTATCTTATTTTCAAATTAGTTAAAACATATCTCCAATATGTTTTTAATTAGTTTAGATTTCGTTGAAATTTTAAAAAATTACATTTCAAACTATTATTGATGAGATACAAAACTTAAGTGTTAAATAAATAATTATTACTATTTTTATCTAATTCCAAATAAAACCAATAATTGTTGAGTACTAAAATTTAGCTTATAGTGGTTTGTAAACAATAGAGAATGACCTTTAAATCGATAATGGGAAAGGATAAAATATTATTTTTTTATTAATTAATAAAATAGTTGTTAACCTCTTTTTAAATTTTAAATTGATATTAATATTAATTTTGATTATATAATAAAAAAGTAACACATAAGTTTTACTATTAACCAATCAAAAAGGGCTTTAAAAACATTATCCCATAAGAAAGTGGCGTGTAAGCATTCTTATCAACCAATTAAAATGAGTTTTAAAAACCATCGTTTACTATAAATACAATAGATGTTTCAAATAAGATTTTAATGATCCTTTGGTCCTACCCTGACATTTCCAGTGAGTCTCCCTCCAATTATGGAAAACTTTCCATGAGAGAGTGTAGTTGTGCTTTTCAGGCTGATAATTATAAAATACTTTCACACACATGATTGTTCAGCATTATCTTATAAGTTATTTGCAAAAATAAAAAATAAAAAATTACACACCTAAAGTAACCTCATTAATTTTTCTTTTCTATCAATTTCTCTCCTCAGGTTAAATATAAGGGGATGACCATTTAATACCTTATACCTACGGGATGAAATCGCGATTAAGCTAAAAAATTGAGGTTGAAACATAAAATTTATTAA
Organism: Ipomoea trifida; assembly: GCA_003576665.1. Taxonomy (NCBI): domain Eukaryota; kingdom Viridiplantae; phylum Streptophyta; class Magnoliopsida; order Solanales; family Convolvulaceae; genus Ipomoea; species Ipomoea trifida. Next base: position 4,064,827 of record CP025647.1, on the reverse strand, counting down.
TCCATCATTCAAGAATTGTTTAAAAAAAAAAAAAAAACAGGCAAGATATGTACCTTTTCAACTTTTGCAGCAATCTCATATTCATGATTGTTTCCCATACTCAAAGCAGTCTCCTACAAAGCAATTTAGGAAGAAAAAACATAGCAGAAACATAAATATAAAAGTTGAAAAATGAACTCTTAACAGAAATCAGGTCCAACATCAGCCTATTAGAAAGATTGATGAGAAATATTGATCTACACATTGACATTAGTAGTTATATAACATAGCCCCCAGTGATTGTCAGCAATGAAGCCTCTAATACATATACTAGTGATTGAGAAATTGTTAGTAATTACAAATTCAAACTCCATTGAAGTATGCATTCAACCTCAACTAAAAACGTGAGCTCTTAGTGATGTGTTAGTGAGGATTCACATTTATTACTATATATTATTCTCAAGACACCCATGACCCACTTATGTGCAGACTGAATATATACATAAAATGGAAGAAGACTTTCAACCATTATGTAAAGAAAAGGGAATACCGCATTGCCATGGTGGTAAATTGTAGGGCTATCATCAGGCCCCCAACCATACTGGATCACCATCCGAGTAGATATCTGGTACAAAACATCAAAGTTAAATTCTTGTATCAGACCAGTGAAATAAGAAAACTGACAGAGTCAATGAGAAAAAGTGGAAGTTGCTGCAACCTCCTGAGCCTGTTTCAACTCTGATGAAGAAAGAACATTATCCTCCCCAAATGGAAGCAGCAGCTGGGCAGAAACATAAGATCCAAAGCAAAATACAAGTTTCTTTTCAAGATACGATCTTGATTCAACATTCCCATTGATAGAACCTTCATTCCGAGCCTTAGTGATCTTTGTGCACCCAATGCCCTACAGCAAGAAACTTTAGACTTTGAAAAAGTTCTGTTAAGTATTATCTGCAATTGTAGTTTCCTTATCTTTTGAGTAATAAGATGCATTATATAAGTTTCATTTTCAGCCTCTTGAACCTAAAGAGCTTTGCAAGGGACAGGATGTCTTCTAAATTCTAAAAGCCACTGCATTTGTAGCCTGGCATGGCACATCGTGCAATAGGTTAACTGTATACATTATTTTGGCCAAAAAAAGGGAAAAAGTTCAAGTAATGGTACACACAGTATCCTTATCCAAAACAGAATTTCAAGCTATTTTCTTGAAAGGCCATTCAACATCTCCTATTCTGAAATGGTTTATATTACATATTACTAGTCATGAATCATGATACTATAAATTTTGAATATAATGAAACATAGTAAATCTCTCTAAACCTGCACTTATATTTTCAGACTCATTTCTACGTTTTTAGTATATTAACCTCAGTCTGATACCATTTAATACATTCTTGTGGCTTCACATAGCAACCATGTTTTTGAGAGCTTAATAGTTATTCACAAAAGAAGAGTACCAAGAAAAGAGTATACTGCACAAGGCTTTATAAGTCCACAAGCAACCTGCACTAAATGCTTCATTACACAAGAATAGCAGGAGTGCAACTGTGAAAGAAAATTCCATTTCAACTTGTGCACCAAGAATACTGCCCCATTAAACCAATGTTTGTTTCTTCTTCACATAACAACTATTTTTAGTGCCACCACAACTAATCAAATAATCAAATTACTAAAAACACTAGACTCAATGATGTGCTATTACTGCTATGACCTTGCAGTTTATTATCAGATAATAAGAAATCTATGAAACCTCTGACAGAACTGCTCAACTAATTTGGTAGCATATATTATTTTTAAAGTAAAACACATAAGAATAGTCGATGCATGTACTAGATAAACTAAGAAACAAAATTTAAGTACCTCCCAAGAAAAAGGTTCAAGCCACAGATTATCAACAACATCAAAGTTGGGTAGAAGCAGAGCAATCAAGCTGCGACCTGCAGCCCAAACAGCATGAGGAAACTTCGTTTCCCTAGTCCACTAGTAGAAATCAAAGCAAAAAAATTAGTTTCAGTTATATAAGAAAAATATAGCAGATGAGATAATCTCAATGTTCAATACTGATTGTTATCTCAGATACAGAAAGGGTGAAAGCAACTACACATGTCCAAAATAGTTACCAGTAAAGCTGAATTACATGAAGCCAAAGAAAGGCAATGTAAGAGATGTATTTTAACAGGCAAACATGAGATGCATAAGATATAACAAGTTGACAACTGAACAAGTTACCAGAACTCACATCAAGAGGAGGATTTAGAAATTCTATCCCATTGCTTATCTGACCATATGGTTCCATTAGGTCAACCACATTATCCAAATCCTCTTTTGTCAGTGTAAGTCCAAGATGGTTAATAAGAATTTTGCTAAATTTCTTCATAATTCTTGTTTTCCTCACCCAGTTGGGGACAAGGCCACTGAAGGTCTGCATAATACGAAATGGAATAAAAAATCATTGCAGTAGAAGCTAATAAAAAATAGAAATTGTGAAGCATAGCTAAGAAAATGGGACAAGCCCGTATTTACCTCAACGTGCATATAGAGTGTACATGTATTCAAAATCATTTAGCAATAAGCAATTACATCCCTTTTCGTAATATGGTATCAAAGCCCTAGGATTTTCTTGGGAATAGACCTAGGTGATCAGGCCAGACAATGCTTTTCCTGTTAGAGTAGTCAACCAGTTTATGGAGGCCCCCTATGGTGGCTGCTTGGGAAGGGCAATCCATATTGGAAAATATGTGGAGAGTGTACCAAGAAAAGGAATCTTGAATGCTGATCATGAACATACAAATATTGAGGCACTCTCTTATTCTAACTGGGCTGGATCACCAAACTCCCCACTGAATAACATGGTATCTATTACTAGGTATTGTGATTTTGTGGGAAGAAACTTCCTCTCAGGAAAAAAACAAGAAGGAAAATAAGGTTGCACAATTTACAATGAAGGATGAGTATTATGCTATGGCTCAAACGACTTTTGAACTGGTATGGATACACAACTTATTGAACAAACATATCAAGGTGGATTGAGGTTCAGTCAAGAGTAATTTCTACATCACATGTATGGACTGGAGATCAATTGGAAAGTTTATTTATAAAAGGGCTCAAAAGAAGTAGAGTGGTCTATATTTGTAACAAGTTGGGCATGATTAATATCTATGCTCCAGCTTGAGGGGAAACATTAAGCATAGTCCTGTGAGTACAGGCCAAGCCAATATTTATCTCTGTGTATATAAAGTGTAGATGTATGCAAAATAATCTATCAATAAACAAGTGTGTTCCTTCTCATAAGAGAAATAAGTACAATACTCAATAGTTGCTTGAATTAATAAGAAAAATCAATGTTGAGAAGGTTATCAAGTCAAGAATATTGGCAACAGACAATGCAGTCCATAACCCAATCAAATAGCCCCCAGCCCCTCTCGCTTTCCTAAATATTCTGTTTATAATTGCTTAGGGCAGTTAGGGGTATTGTTTATATTTTCTATTTAGGAGTGGTCAGAGATCTTATTTGCACTTTCTATTTACAGGTTTCATGTGGAGGAACTCTGGTGTCAACCGAATACTTTTTTTTTTTTTTTTCCTTTTTTTAAAACCCTGCTCTTTGCACAACAGCTGGAAAATGAAGGCTGGCTTTAGTAAGTCTTTCCTTCCTAGAACTTTTTATCCTAAGTTTGATGTTAATTACACTGCTGGAGTGATTTGCAGAAATGTTCTTTTGTTCATAATCTTCTGCAGTTGACCACAAGATGGTCAACACAAGTGATATTCGCCAGTTGACCACAAGATGGCTTTGAATCCCCATTTTCCCTGATCAAACATTATAACCCAAGAAAAGGGACATCCCCATTTTCCCTGATCAAACATTATAACCCAAGAAAAGGGACTCCACAGTTAAAAGATAACCCCATCAGTCACAGCCCTGTAATAAGCACTAAATTTTATTTTCCTTCATGACCAAAATTTTTGTTGATGTTAAAAAATGATTTCCTCTGTTTTATTTAATATGTAAAAATGGAAGCTAGAAAAAGTTTTTTTTTTTTAAATAAAAAACATCACAGGCCAATTCGCAGTATAAGCATAAAATTTAGCGTCAAATACAGAATTTTATGGCAAAACAGTCTTTCTGACAAGACATATGAAGGCTGTATGGAGAATCAGTTTGTAGTATATATGGAAAAGAAGTTCTTACAGCAAACCAGCTGCAGTAGCTCATAAGTTCTTCCAAGTCAAGGAATTTACTCCTGAAGGCACTACCTTCCAAGGCCACAGGAACAAGCTTTAGTTCTATTGGGCGTAAAAGAGCTGTTTTCTCAGCAACCTGCACAAGGATTGTGAATTTAGACAAAAGACTTTCCACTCAATTTAAAAAGAACAAATAAATTAATAATTAATCATGAGTAATAATAATAATAATCAGAGTCAAATAGAAAGTAAATAACAAGAAAATAGAATACAGTGATCTACACTCTAAACCAAATATTCACACATAAATTTTGGAAAAGGTATTGTCCCACCAAATTCAATCTTCAGTTAATGTTAAGAAAGATTAAAACATGTAACAATTTCCCCTAATTTCTGGGTGTAAGTTAGGGCATTATCCACCTGGACTTTATAATGAGATCTGTGACTCATCATAATTTAACCATATGCATCATAGGTTCTTCAATTAGTTTTGTATTTTCTTTTGCAGATGGGGTGTAAGAATCATTGTGTAGCAAAAATCTCAAATTTCACCATATGCTACCAAATCAAAATAATATTTTTCTTTCTTCTGGTTTCTTAGGTAAACTGATGGGATATTTGGGATGCTAACCAGGCCATAATTCTTTAAGCAGTATAGCAAAACAGACCAAAGAGTTTACAAAACAAACTATTTTCAGTATGAAGGGATATGCTGGTTCAAAAACATAGGACATGCAGAGCAGATTAGTTTGACAAAAATATGTTCTCAACATCTCCAAATAAATAAATAAATAAATAAAACAACCATCAATATTATAGCCATAGTACCTTTCTCCAATCCACAGAATCAATGAATTCCTCATCCATGGTTTCTCTTGCAGCAATCTTTAGAATGTTTTCCCTTTCCACTTGAGTTGGCCTTTGAAGATGGAAAACTCTATCCATCCTGCCAGGGCGCTGCAATGCTTCATCAATTTGACTAAGATTTCTTGTAGTAGCCATTAAGACTACACCATCTTGCTTCTCAAAGCTGCATAAAATGCGGTGGCACAAGAAGAGGAGTAAAAAGGATCAGAAAATGAAGCAATTGTTCAAGTAAAATCAATTGGTTACTTTGAATATTAAATGAATACAAACTCTCAGTTCCCAAAATATTGCACCATCTGTGCCATCATGCCCTATAGTATGTTAAGAATCACTCAATGCACAACTTAGGAGAGAAAAAAGGTCCAACATTGAGTGGAGTAAGCAGGAGTGCGTTACATTCTGATGACACTCCTACATCTTCCATTAAAACCACTATGGCTGACCATGGAAATAACAACACTCACAATGATGCTATGCAACATAGTTCTATGCATGAAATAATGAGAACTTGAGTAAGGGGTCCTCTAATCTCCTATCTGATACATGGCAGACTCGATCTGGTCCCAAAGAAGGTAACTTGAGTAGGGGGAAAACTTAGGAAACAAAACCTATATCAAAGACTATACATATTTACCTTACCCCAACCAAGAAAACTGCCACTCAGAAATTGAACATTGTTAGAATCTAAGATTGGGCCAATGTCACTAACATAAGAACTTTCGATACATTAAATGTTCATTTTTTGAAGGTTCATTATTTGGTATACTACCTAAAAATGAACTTTCAATACATTAAAAATAAACCTTCAGTATATTAAAAATGAGCATTTATCTATGGTCCACATTGCAATGTGGACCATAGTCCATAGTATAATTTGCCGCTATAATGCAAATGGCCAAACCACACTAAAAGACTGAATCCATCAATTAGCTAGTCTAACACGTATGTTTCTCTCTTATTTTTCAATGTTGAACTCTTAGCACTCCCCCTCAAGTGGACAACCAGGCCATTTCGAATCTAACCGGTTGACCTATCCCACTAAAACGAAAGCTTTGGATGCCACCAAAGCCATGGACAACCCGGGTGAACTCAAAGTGGACCGAACAATCTTGGGATTGAACCCTCCCAAACCATGGGTAGACAACCGGGTGAGCACAAAGTGAAAGGTTGTAATGCACATGGGCCAAACCACACAAAACGATTGAATCCAATCAATTAGCTAATCTAACCCATGGCCATATAAAGTTATAAACCCATATGTTTCTCTTTTATGTTTTAATGTGGGACTCTTAACAAACATTATCATAATAGCATTCTCAATTGTGCTTGAAGGTAATAAAAATCCCAGATGTAAAAGGCAGAAAGAAATTTAAAAAGGGCCCAAATTTTTTTTAAAAAATTTAGTCCTTCGATGGCTATGTAATTCTCCATCTATAACAAGCTTAGAAGTGTTTCTGTTAACAAATAAGGAGGGCAGCCACCCTCATCCGGAATTCTGCAAAAGCACAATAAGAAATGTGCATATTGCAGCTCATCTTCTCAGGGAAAGAATTCATGGACATAATGCAAGTTTAGAATGTCCTTTATGTTGGAATAAAGGGAGTAAGGGACAAATAACTAATATCATAAAATACATGATTGATGAGAAATAATCACTTCCAACTCCAAATAGACAGTAGCAGTTAATGCAATTAAAGAAGAAATCACACTAACAAATTTATATTAATGATTAGTTATCAACTTTCAGAAAATTCTGGAAAATAATAAATCCAGCTAAAGAAAACTATAATAAGAGCAGTAATAATAAAAATTGGGTGAATTTGATACCTAAGCAAATACTACTAAGTACTAAGCACTTAGAACATGGGTGAATTTGATAGCTTAGATATGATCATTAAAGGTACAGGGGAAGTGAAAAATATATGAAAGGGTTCCCACCTTTTAGTAATGTTTTACTACAAGATCATACAAATAGCAATTCTTTGATTAATAAACACAGACTAGCACATGAGAATGAGGAAAAGCTTACCCATCAAGTTCCACCAAAAGTTGATTAATAAAAGCTTCATGATCTTGTTTTTTGGTATGAATAAATTTGCCTCTGACACCAGCAAAGAGGTCAAAATCCTCCACAAATATAATGACAGGAGCCTACGAATGGAAAATGTTATCAAACAAGATAAAAATAAAATGCTGATTGTTCTTATAAGCTATATAGATAAGTATACCAAAAGTCTTTCAGTTCAAAGGGGAATGAGAAAATTCAAATATAGATGATTTGACTATTTTTCGGCATAGAGAAGAATATCAGATGGTCTAGAAAAAATATGAGACTGTTTAAGAGCAATTACTCAAGCACAAACAAGTACCCTACACTTGGCCAAAAGTTTGCCAAAGGTTGCAATAGACCATATAAAATAACAGGCAACTCTTACAAATGTATTTGATCACAACACAGTGTGTTATGGACATCAAGTTGGTTCGACCATGCAAAAGCAATATAAATAACTCTCCATTTTTATTTGACAGATGATATAATGTTGTAAAATCAGAGTCATGCTTGTAAAAAAACAGTCCCAATGCAAATCTTTGTGACAAAAAAAACAGTATTTGGCCTTAAGAAATAATAGTATCACTCTGTGAGAGACCTGTAAGGAGTACATTGGAAGTCACCATTATTTAGAATGCTCCCTTACCTACCAAGCCTATATGAAAATTCTTAATTTGGTTGTATGGTGACTATTTTCAAATGCTAAATTTATCACAATTGAACACACAAACAATCAAATATTCAAATATATTATTCAGTTCATAGTTGACTACCAAACTTCAAAATTCTTGACATACTGTGGAATTTTAAAAACTTCAAGAGAAATGAATACAAAAATAAACTGGAGATTTAAATATACTATGTAAGGCATGTAAAATAGAATATAAATGCATTATAACAAGTTAGTACCACTACAGCCATCAAGATAATATGAAACTTAGCAAACCCTAAAGTCCCAAACACGTGGATCAATTGCAAGGGATAATATGTTCAAAACCATGTTTAAGAACTGGTAGTGAAAAGAAAAAGAAGGATGGGGTTGTAAACAAAGCAGTATACTTGTAGAACAACTGCAGTCAAAGCTCATATATGTTTGTTTGTATCGTAATAGTGTAATACATACGCCCTCTCTCTCTACATCCCAAATTCTTTCCTATAGAAACATTTTAATGATAGTCAGGAAAAATCATGGTTGCAGTAGGCGTTAGTCGGGCGGTAGACTAGGTCCTAGGCGGTGCACTATAAATAAATAAATATATATAAATATATAAATATATATATAATAAAATAAAATAAAAATTAACAAGGCCGAATCGTCCGAGTTAGGCGCCTAGCGCCTAGGCGGATTTTTGCAACAATGGGAAAATACATATTTTTCTACTTTTGCCCATAAAATAATAGATAATTCATCGAATTATTGACTTTTTAAATCTGGTGTTTAGTTTAGGAAAGTAGACAACATTTTGAGATAGCTAATAAAAAAATGTGGTCTAATACTCTAATGTCTACCAAACTTGTTCACATACTTTGCAAACAAGTTCGCTTAGTCTGTTTTCAAAAAAAAAAGTTCGCTTAGTCAGTCACTCTCAAATCGACTTGAAATACTAAAAATTTTAAACAAGCTGATAATCAAGCTTGTCCATAAACAAGTTTGATAGGCAAAACTCATTTAAGCGCAATGAACACAAAATAAAGTGAATAGCACTTGAACATAATGTTCAAATATTGGTTATTAAATAAATGATGTTAAACACGCCAAGCTAAAACAGCGGCTCATTCAAACACCTAAAGGAGGCAAAAAGATAGCTACCAGATCACGTGCTGTTTGAAATAGCTCTCTAACATTTGATGCACTCTGACCAACCCATAAATCACCCTCCAACTGTTGAGCTTTAATTTCAACAACAGGAACCTTAGATTCTGCAGCTATCGCCATTGCAAGGGAAGTCTTCCCAGTTCCCCTCTCACCCACGATAAGAACACCCTGTCATATTGTACATACAGAAATCAGAGATATAGCATCAAAAATGAAAAACTAAATTAGTTTTGCATCTGATATTAACAAAACAAACTAGGAACAAACACACACAAATACTTCAAGATATACTTTTTTTATGTGATCTCGATATGTAAAATCAAAAAAAAAAATAATAATAATAAAATAAAGATCAGAAAAAATGTATAAATTCATCTTAAGAGAAGCAAACAGATGAAGATGAGAACATCCAATAAGGACAATGCAACCAATGAGCTCCACAAACAGACAGATCTAAGAATGGATGATTAACAAAACAGTGAATGACATTAAAAAAGTCAAATAAAAATAAAAACCTGAGCTCCAAGATTGAGGACAATAATTTGAGTAGTCTGCTAAGCAACTTGCTTGACAGAAACCTTATAGGTATGACCAAAATAGTCTCAATATGACAGCTAAGATAGAGATGTGCCCTGCTGAGAGGACACTAGAGTACTGAAGCTTCTAGACACATGATTTTTCAGATTCCAAAATGGATTGGAAGGTTCTCCTAAGCTAATTCTGATTTATCCTATTTTTCCCCCATTTTCACCCAAGAACTCTTGTCCCACCTAAAATGCATCATTTCCATTCTCTACTATAATAAATCATTCTTACTGCCAAAGAAAAAAACATAATACAAAAACTGCATTGTCTCCAAGTTTCAACTGTGCATGCCAGATACAAGTCTAGAATTGGACGTGTCCAACAATAAAACAATGTCACTATGGATGACTTGAAAGTTTCTATCTGCTAGAATGAGTGGTTTTGCTGAGAGGAGAGAGAGCCAGGGAGGGGTTATTTCTCTAAAAACTAACCATCAAGAGTGCAAACTGCATAAAACTAGACCTGCACAGTATAAAGTAGTCTTATGGCAAGGAAATGAAAGAAACCAAAAGGACCACCAGATAAACCTAGAAGAAGAGAAAAAGGCACATATTCAACTAGGCTAGATGAAATTATCAAAATTAGCATCCATAAGGCACTTTTGCAAACACATACCCGAGGAGCACGGGCTCCCATTTCTTGAAAGGCACGTGGATTTTGTAGGAATGCCACCACTTCATAAATTTCTTCTTTCATAGATTCAATACTAGCAAAGTCTTTTAACCTTATAGGTGGATTCTTTATCCTCTGCCAAAAGGCACAAACAATCTTAAAAGAATTGATCCATCAATTTTCCAATTCAAAAAATGGTTGACATAAAAAAAACATAAGAACCTTCATTTGATCAAAAGCAGTGCTAATTGGATCAATACCAGCTCTCTTCTTCCTTTTTATTTTCCCAGTTCTGTACTTGAAATAAGCTTTCTGCAAGATTTTATGAAAATAAAAATTAAAAAAAAAAATTGTTATCCACAAAATGTAATATTTCTTTAATGGCATTAAAAAAAAAAAATTTTTTTTAAAAAAAAAAAAGAAAAAGAGAAGAAGAAGATAAATAACAACTATAATAATAATAATATATTTGATTGCACCTTAATCCTAAACTAGTGGGGCTCAGCATTAGCATAAAAAAGTAGTATATTATATATAATCTGGAATCTACTCAATTGCAGAACAAGAAACATTATATAGGTTCAAACAACACAAGTTTCAGAAATTCAGAGGAAAGATTGACATTGGGCAGCTCTGTGCAAAAGAAATAGAAAGAAGCTCATAGTTAACAACAGCAATATAAGTTAGATTAAGAAATCTCCTTTTATTTTTAGGGTAGAATTGTAGAAACAGAAGTTAATATCCAGTGACAAATAGACCAATAGCCAAAACATTATTCATAGACTAATCATCAATTTTCTAAGATGAGATTGGATACTCTGTTGTGTGTAAGATTGGTTGTATCTGTAAACTTGGCTATGAAAAGATAAAAACCAGAAGTCCAAAATGTACTTCAACACATTTTTTAAACTACAAGTTGCTTTCATAAAAGAGCTGTATATATAGTATGGCAAGACCAAAGGGCTTTCCAAAGGAATGAATGCTAGATAGATCTTCAAATATATGTTTTCAAACCTACCAGAGAAGAATAAAGAATGGCCAGAAAAAGAGAACATACAATGAACAAGGAATTCAACAGGCTTCCATGTGACTAAAATAACTTCTTAAATTGGGAAAAAAATTCAAGCTGCAGATTATAAAGTTATTTAACTTATGACTCTAGAAGTACTGATCCACAAAGAGGGGTAAACTTCCATCCAAAATAACCAAGCATGTATACTTGAAATGATTCCCAACACATTATTCCTACGTCTAAAAGTTTTTCTTTTAGTATTTAAGCCCTCGCATAAATGTAAAACACTAACAGAGCCACGCTGATTCAGCTGACTAAAACAGCTCTATAAATGGCAAGAATCCCCATAATAATGATGCTTAAAGACTTACAGTCATTAGAAAACTGAAAACAGATAATCCAAGCCTTTGGAAATCAAATATGGCAAAAGTTAATAAAAAAACTTCAGAATAAAGGATGTAATTGTACCACTCTCCTCAATTTCTTGAAGTTTGGATCTCTCCGCAAAGGCCCAAAACCAAGAATTCTTGGAATTTTCCTTGTCATAAACCAAGCCACATAATACAACACATACCCAAATATTGCAGCTCTAGTTAAAAACCAAATATACCACCAAAATCCATCCGTCTTCCTTGCAGTAAACCTTCTTTCTGCAATAGCTTGGCACTTCAAGTACCACGAAGAGGATGCAGAGTCTTCTGCTCTCTCAGGCCAAGCCATACCAAGTTGCATTCTTAACTGTTTCAGGCATGCAAAAATGCATTATATTCTAGTTATTCACTGAGAAATCAAGTTGGATGCTATTTGTTACGAGTAAATACCCGATAAGGGATAACATTGTCCAGAACCGGAAAAACAATCATCATCATTATATCTTCAGTTATATTTCCAACTTTTGTCCACAACCAGTCCCTTCGATATGAAACAATAGGAGAATTCCAGAGTCCTGCTAAACATTGATTACAAAGATTCGCTATCAAGAGAAACTGTTGATGAATCTTCAGCTCTAAGAAAGGAATCCACATCAGCTGAACAACAGTTGGAATTTTAGAAGAAAGCATTCTCAAATACAAGCCGTCAAACCCTCCAAATTCTTCAAAAATCAAATCAAATTCCTGGTATAGATTTAATGAAATTAAAACCAATAATAAAGCATATCAATGGTCAGTGAGAAAGAAACTGAGACAGATAGCACTACACCTTAATATCAACATAATATTCTTTGTCATCCCCCTTCAGATTAATGAACATGATAGCCCAATCATGCCTGATTCTAGCACTCTCAATAAGCTTCCTGGAGACAGCATAAGGAACAGCTATTGGATCCATCTCCCACCTATCTTTTTCTTCATTGTACCATGTCTTTGACACCACCCTATCCCGATCTAGAAGAATCCGTTCCTAGAGTGTGCATTCAATATCCCAATTTTAGAAGAGATTAGTTTATCAAAAAGTGTTTGCTGTCACATACACAAACATATATAAACCAAAAAAAACTCTACTCAGGTATAACATATAATCTCAAATATAAATCATGGAATTGTTTGATTTACTACATTTCATAGTGCCAAATGAAGAAAATTCCAGCAAATTGCAAGTAACACAGTGGTTCTTGAATTTGACACCCTCATCTGTTTTGGTAAAGGATATTTTGCTGCAATATCTATCAGAAATCAGTGACAACACATGCTGAAAATGTGACACATTTGACCAGTCATGGTGGATTTAGCAAGCACTAAGAAGCTCTTGTTTGCATGCATGCCCACTAGCACCAAGCCACCAACAATGTGGAAGGATCAACCACAATGGCTCTGGATATAAGCAATGATTTGTTTACAAAATCTATTTGGACTTGCTACAGGTTAGGAAACACAGATCTCAATTGAATTTACATGAGATAGAAATATTAGGGTTTTACATGGTACACAGTCTTTCTTTATTGAAACATGTATAATGTATTCCTGTGATTTGACTTTCAGTGATTGCCATGAAACTAAGAAAAAAAGGGAATAAATGTTTTAATTTTCATTCTTATATTGTTAATTATATAGAAGACAATTAGAATTATCTGGTTGGGATTGACTTAATAAAGACAATTATCTAAAAAATGTGAAATCAATTAAGGCCTAAAAAGCATCTTTAAAAAAATAAAATAAAATAAAATCACAACAGTTACTGAAAATTTAATGGAATTAGAACTATTCATAAATCTGAATGCACAATGGTAACAATGGACACACAACATGTATAGCTGTATTGCCTACCCATAACCCAATGGCATGTGGTCTATGGATAGTGCCTAAATAGAACCTTGCAGATTTATTGGATGAACGATGTTCCGTGGCCTGTTTACACAGCACTGCTGTAGATTTATTGAACTAAAATTTGAAGTTTTTCGACTATCAAACAAACAAACAAAGGGAAATTACACTTTTAGCCCATGGATTATACCCATTGTATAGACTCCATCTCTGTTTGGTATATCTAGTTGGAAAGCTAGAATTAGAATTAGAAAGCTGTTAAGTTAGACAATTGGGGTTAGAGATATTATATATAAAATAATTGGATCACGTAAAAAATAGTTGCTTTTGAAAAATGAGAATGAATCTCGTCCGTCCATCACAAAAAAACATATAGGTGGAGATTTGTGCTTAAAATCTAACTTCTACATATTTACAAAAATATCACATCTTTCATTGAAACTTCTACTTATTTTAACAGATTTTCTCAAAAAAATAAAAATAAAAATTGCGGGTTTTACCTACAGCGATGCGTGTTTTACCCAAAATGATATCGATTTACAACTAAATGATGCAACAGAAATTTTGCCTATTTACAAAATGTCACCAGGTTTTTCATTTAAAAATAGCTCTCATTCATCCACTGCTTTGCGATGGACGAATAAGATTTATTCCCATTTTTCACACAAGCCACTCTTTTTACCTAATGCCACCTCTATATATAAGCCAAACAGAGTTGATAGCTTATTTATAACTTAAAATAAGCAATAAGCTCTAAAAAATAATAATAAATTAAACATTGCCATACAGAGCCTCAAACCCTCCATAGTTATGAGCTCCAATTTTGGTCCCTGAATTGATTGCGAAGTGGAGATTTTAATCCTTAATGTTAGAGATCCATTAGTGGCTGATGAAAATGTGTTGATACTCTAATATGGTAGTGTTATTATTGCAACTTGACATCTCTCTTCCCTCAAAATATATGCTGCAACAACCCCATTCTTCCTCCATAACGGTATCTTCTTATCCTGTCTAGCCACTAATTCTAGGACCCAAATGTATAATAGCAATATAGCATGAAAAATAAAATCTAGAAAATCAATCTCAAACAAGGTGACAGGTGACTCAAAAAATAATGAGCTAACAAGTACAACCAAACAAGTAATAACCCTTCTCGCTCCTCTGTTTTCTTTTTCTTTCTTTCAAATGAAGAATTTTCAAGAAAACTCAACAAGGACATCCAGTCTCTCTAGTCACCCCAGCTATAGCAGCCCTCTTGATTGTCGACAGCTTCTGTGTCTTAGGTTTTGGTTTTCTTCACTTTCTCATTGGGCAAATGAAGAGGAGAATGAGCAATATAAGGATGAGGGTGAGTACAAAGCCAAATATGATTTCAACAATGGTGGTTTTAGAGAGCTTCTTGGACTTTTTATGGTGTGGGGTGATTTGGGGCTAGGCTGATAGAGGAGGTGGGGAGAAGGGAAAAATGGGTTGCATGAGCCATTGCGGAGACCAATGTTTAAGGCAGAAGATTACACTGGGAACTTGATCAGTGTAACAGGATATGACCCATTGAGGTGATTATTTGAAGAGTAATGTTATCCACCCCTCCAATCTTTCCCTCCTTACATGCCATTTTCTAATTGGACAATTAACTTTCTTTTTAATTAATGGTGGGGTTACCAAATTCATGGGCACTAATGATTTTAAGCCACACCATGGGGGGAAATATTAGGGGAAAGATTTGGAGGGGAGAATATCATTTACATTTATATTAACTGAACCCTTTCATTTGCAAGTAAAGCTTACTCAAAGAGGTTAAATTCTTAGCAGTGAAGGGATTGGGGCTGTGAATTTGTTGGAGAAGAGGTTTAGGTGGCTCAACCAAAGTAGGAGGCATGAATTCCAATTCAACAAATGGAGGGAATTGCAATTCTCTCCAACCAAACAATGTCCAAAGAATTGCATTGTAAAGGAATTACAATTATAGTGTACCAAACACCCCCTCATTGAATGCAATGGGACAAGCGCAACCCAACCAAAACACAGAAACAGCAAAAATGAAGTGTTTTGTTAAGAACAAATACTAAGAAAAGACAGGATAACCAAATGGCATCTTGAAAAGAGTTCAAAGTGTATGATAGTGTGTCATTCCAGTCATATACTTAAACTTAACAGCATGATTACCTGCCTTTCAGCAACATACTTTTGACCAAAGTCAGCATTTTCCAGCAAATTTCTTTTGAGGTCTCCTTTAACCTCCTCGCGCCATTTCTTCCAGCCATGATATAAGTGAGTGGAAACTGCTTTTGGAACAACAACTTCTTTCTTTCCAAACATCCACTTTAACTCAATTTCTGGGAAGCCCTTGACAACTTCATCTATAGGTGTATTTACAACAAGCTTTTTTTCATCACCATATCTTTTCAAGTTTTTCCTTATATCAGATTCAAGATTCCTTTGCATCTCATGGGATACCTGAAGAGCTTGTTTTATACGTTGAGCAAAAGCAACTGTCTCTTCATCAAATCCAATATCTTCATTTTCCAAAACATTAGGTAAAACTGTCTCTTTCAATAACTGTATTTGTGAATTTTGGAGTGTTTCCTTTATCTCAGATCTGGAAAGCTTGGTGAGAGGGCTGACAGATATACTTCAGAAGAAACAAATTTCAGTGCGATGTGTTTAGAGGAATATACTCTATCTAGCATCGAGTGTTAAAAAATATGCATTTATGATTTCTATATTTAAATAAGAGAAGAAAACAAATAATCTTGAAAAATATCTACCGCAATGCACATTTATATTACCTATCTGATAGTTTCAAACTTCATAGTAAATGTTGTAATCAATGGGAATAAGAATAGACATGAAAGATTCAACATTAAACAGTGTTGTGAGTTCAATTTACAAGAGTTGTAATCAGGCTAATGAATGAATTATGATCTGTGTTTGATATTACAAATAAATTAGCAACAAAGCATGCAGTGTTACAATAATGTCTCCAAAGGAATTTCAAAGGTGAAGCCACCATGGATTGAACCCATGAAATTAGGAAACAAAACAAAGTTTAAAGCAAGGAAAAGGAGAAAAGCCCTGTCCAGTCCCTAGTAGATTTGAAAAATGAAATCAGATAAAACAAAGGTTTGATACTTTGATCTTAGCATCACATGGTTATTCTTCCTCAGACTTTCCCTGACATTAGCTCATGATACAAAATTTTGAAACTATACATGAAGTTCACTAAAAAAAAAGTTCAAAATTAGATAACTCATAAAAATATGTATAAGAATTTTAAAAGTCCAAAAATAGATAACAGACATCAAAAGGTACAGACTAAACCTGGCGCATTTACCTTTCGTTCCTTGGCATCTTAATTCTCTCTAAAAAATTCCCAACCAAAGTTACACATTCCTGCTGAATGGACAAGAGCTCTCTCACACCAATGTTCAGTGCTACTGCTTCTCTCTGAGTAATCTCATCATCAATCTGGTCAATTCTCTCCCATGCCCTGTTATACTCCTCCACATTCCTGTTGATTTTTTCTTGAACCTCTTCAAGTTCCCCCTTTACTGCAACATCATTCCCTTGAGAATTCCTCAACAAACTCTCTTCCTCCATCTTTGCTTTCAAAACAGACTTGAGAATCTCCTCCGTCTGCTGGAGCAACATTCCTCTCTCTTCTTTAAAATCCCTGGTGTTTGCATATAATTTATCCATAATCTCCTGTTGCAGCCTCTCCCTCAGGTCTATCACATAATCAAGCCTATTCTCGAGAACGCCTACGCTCATTCTACCCGACTTCACCGCCTGCACCCCTCTGAGCAACATTGGAACAGCATCTAGCAATCTCTCAGTGTAGCGCGAGTACTTATGACCTTTAACCTCTTTCTCAACCTTCTGTCTGGACCGAAATAACCAGGTTTTCACCGGAGGGGCGGCAATAGCCGCCGGAACACGAAACCCGGTAATCGGGAAAAATCCGAGAGCAATGCAGAACAGCGCACACGCAATGGGCTTCGTAATAGAATTGAGCAGACTTTCGTCATTATTATTATAATAACTAGACGTGCTTGGTGAATCTCTGCCTTTTATGTCAACCGATGAAGCTTCTGGATTTTGAAAATGGGGAAATTTTATCCCAGCACGAAAGAAATTTCGCGATTCGTTACGTTTTGCAGAGGATTTGACTATGAATTTCCTGGTGCGGAGTCTGTTGTTAGTGTAATTTGGGGAAATGAATGAGGGAGGGATGCAAGGAGCAGAAGAAGTAAGTAGCGTAGTGACCGTAAAACTCATTTGTTCGCCGTTAGAGGTCAACGGAAGGTGTGGTCGCGGCGGCGGTGGCGCTAGTGATGCGGGAGATGAAGAAACGGTGGAGGCAACATTTTAGGAGGGTTTTAGGATAGAAGCGCCGGCAGTCTAGCAGTGTGCATAGCAGTAGAAGGCAAACGCTTCGTTCCGCTCTTCTCCACGGGCTCACGGCTATCTTTTTCGGATTATTATACTTTTATTTGCATTTCGCCACCCAATTTTTAATGTATTTCGATGTCTACCCCATAATTTGACCACGTACTCATTTGTACCCAAATTTTAAATACAATGGATGTATTAACAATCTCCTTATTGTTATGAAACAAAAGAAATGTGGATGTCCACGTAACCTCAAGCATGAGAAAGCAAAGCTATCTTTTGATCAACCAAGTATACTAACTTTAACACTTGTCTATCTTATGCAAATAGTATATTTGTTTACTCTCTATCCTGATACTATAAATACCCCTACCACTCCTTTGTAAAGATTATCCCCCAGCAAACATTAATGCAATGCTTCTTTGAATTCTTTCTCCCATTCCAGTTTCATTGGTCTTCATTTCATTCCTTCATTATTCATGTTATTATCATAGTTATTATTATTTTCATAACACTTATCAGTTTTTTTACCAAGTACTTTAAACATTGGAATCAAAATATAAAATATAATTAAATATTTAATATCCGTAAAATAAAAAAAAAAAAAATTAGTACTAATCAACTAATTATGTAAACGTAGAAACAAAAAAACGCCCATTTTGATCATTGAGCCAAAGAGAATACATGCCTTGCCAGTTGCCTACAAGAAGATACATGTCTGTCTATGAAGAAGATGATTATAGTACAAAAAGTTGGGCTTGTTTGGTTAATAGATGAGTATGTATGTCATTTGTAGGGGTCAACAGGTCAAATCTTGATAAACTGGTCTATGGGACAAAAATTAAAGTACATCTATGTTTATAGTATTAAATGGGCTAGTCCTAGTCTGCCCATTGTAGCTAATGGACTAGGTTGGACCAACACAAATGAGTCAATGGACTGGACACTGGGCTAACACGTTTGTTTGACACCTCTACTTGTGTCCAAACATGTGGATACATTAAAGGATTCACATAGTTGTAAATTAAAGACTAAATTCAAAAACAAAAAAGTTAACAATATAAATGTATTGTACGCATGTGTCAATTGGGTGCGCGTGCATTGCACGCGCTTATTGAGCATATGCATACAATATACTCATATTGCTATCTTATTTACATGTGCTTGTTGAGCACATCAAAAGTAGTGGACATAATACATTAAACTTGACAACTTAAAATACATAAAAATGAGCAAATAAAGTGAGATAGAAAGAAGAAGAAATGCATGCGCACGGTAGGCGCTCATACATTGCACGCGACCACATCTAAACTTGCAAACAAATTAAATAAAACTTATTAACAACTTAAAATATGTGGAAATTAAAAATACATGGAGCGAGATAGGAAGAACAAAAATAAGAAGAAAACGTGAATAATAAAAGTCAAGGGAGAGACCATAGAAACATTGCATACGACTTGAGGCACATACTCTCTGGTTTCCTAACAGCCTCAATGCTTCTCATGATCTACAACATAATTAATAAAGAACATAACAACCCACTTTTGATGGTTTAACATTTTACTTAATTTATTTTTCATTGAAAATCTATGTACATTTTTAATATATTTCGATGGTTTTTTTTCTAACAAATCATCTTTGTTTTAATATATACATATGTATTTCAATATATATTACATGATCTTTGGCTCTCACAACTTTAGATCTCTGCATAATTTTAAAAATATGTTATCAAAAGTTACACTACAGTAGTCATTCGGCTAACGAGTATATATTTATTAATTAAATATATACAAAGTACTAAGGATGCAAAGTGAGTTTGATGCTATGTTAGACTGGGCAACCTTCTTTGTCGATGAGTGAGTAAACAATCTTTTTCTTTTGACATATTTACTTAGTGTATAAAAGGTTGAAAAAAATCGCTAGGCATCTGATTTATTTATTTTAATTACCATCAGAGCTGAAAGACGCCTCCAACCTTCCTCCACAACTGTCGACCGTCCGTTAACAAAGGAGGGTTGGAGGCGAGAAAACTCATTGTTAAAATTAAACGTTTAATTTTAACAATGAGTTTTCTCGCCTCCAACCCTCCTCCACATAAGCATGGAAGACGTCATCACCATTTGAAATCCATCGCCGACCGCCAACCTCCAGACCGACGACTTCCAAGGCTTTAGATCTGACCGGCGTCATCCATCGCTTTGACCTCCAAAGCTCCATATCTGAAATCCATGGCCAGCAACCTCCAAGGCTCCAGATCTGACCGGCGCCATCTATCGCTTTGACCTCCAAAGCTCCAGATCCGAAATCCATGGCCAACGACCTCCAAGGATTCAGATCTAACCAGCGCCATCCATCGCTTTGACCTCCAAAGCTCCAGATCTGAAATCAATTGCCTCTCGTTGCCTATAGTACAACTAGAGACATCGCCTCTCGACCATCCAGCGACCGCTTTCGTCTATCTCGTCACCTGTTTTCCTCTTTCCGACGGAAAAAAAGAGAGGGAGGGGTGAGACGGGACCACTGCATAAACCGCCTAGGTGCGATTTTTGCAACCTTGAGTGTATATGACTCCTACATTATTAGTCGTCTTGTAAATACTAATACTTTAATTAGCCTTTCTAATCATAATTGTATTACTATGGAGAGTGTTTAAAAAAAAAAGTATTACTATGGAGAGTTTCCTATGATTCTTTTTGGTGTTTGGTTTAATACTTTTTTTTTTAATAAAAGCTAAGCACCACCACCACCCTATTATATTTTAAAACTGCACTAAATTGCAAGGATTTATAATTAAAAAATATTTGCGAATCATAATTATGATTATATAACATTAATGTGGCGTTTGGTTAAAAAAAATAAAAATAAAAGAATAAAATAAATTTCAACCAAAATATAATATGAATATTATCCTATTGTTTAGTTTACAAGGAGAAAAAAATATTGAATTATAAGGAAATCATATTATTATGTTTGGTTGGACCGATGAATAGAAAATAAATATCATTAAATAATCAAAATATCACTATTCAAAATCAAATAAGAAAGGAATTAATACAGTTGCGTTTGTGTGTATGTATATATGTATATATACATGACATATATACATACACAAAATTTGGAGGAACAAGATAAACACATAAATAAACACACACACACACACAAATATATATATGTGTGTGTGCGCACGTGTGTGCGTGTGTGTAAAGTCGTAAAAAATAATTTTGTATGCCGGGCTAGCTCGCCCTTCTCCACCTCTTATATAGATAGGGGATGGGTTTCTATTTTGGTAACATACAAAAAAGTGAGCCTTAGAGTCCCACATTGCTTGAATGCTTGGGTTGCATGCCTAGGCGGGTCGGGCTTGGCATACCATGGGCTAGTGTTCCAATATATATAGTTTAATATTTTAAAAATTTTAAATTAGAGACATAAAAAGTTTAAAATATATAAATGGAAAAATTAAAGTAACAATTATAACTTTTTCACTTTTAGAAATAACAATAAAGAAATGAAAGTCATAACCCGAAAGAGTTTTGAGACAAACTAAAAAGCCCTAAAAGATGTATGGACTCATTAAGTATCGGGTAAGGCCTCAAAGCCTGTCCCGCCTTGATACAATGATTATTGTATGAACCATGGTCCACACAGCTGTGTGGACCAAACATAAAAAGTACATTATTTTTGTACTGAAGGTACATTATTTTTATACTGTAGGTACATTATTTGACAATATATACCGAATAATGTACCTTCAGTACAAAAATAATGTACCTTCAGTATAAAAATAATGTACTTTTTATGTTTGGTCCACACAGCTGTGTGGACCATGGTCCATGCAATAATGATTGATATAGGCAAATTATTGCATATATATGAACGTATGGAACTGGAATAAAGAAAAAAGCATAAACTATATATACTCACACATATGAATCTAAAAATGAAAGAAAGATGAAACATAGAAACACGTTATGTACCTTAGTGATGACGAGAAGCCAACTGGGAGGCCTATATATGTACTGATATGGATAATGGATTGATAAGAGTATTTTTAGATTTATAATAGTAAATAATTTTTTTTTTAAAAAAAGCTATTCCTAATAGGGCAAATTATTTTGTGGACCCGAGTCTAAAAATACATAATTTACATATTAAATGTTCACAATTTTTATATGTTAAACGTTCACAATTTACCTACTGAATATTCACAATATAATTTACATAATAAATATTCGAGTATCGGTCCCACCCTCTTGTGTGGGACTGAAAACATGATGATGGATAGCTTTGAGATTGATACATGAATGGGGAGAATATGATATATGCTTTTAAGAACTTCTTGTGTTTTTAGCCTCAGGGCTTTGGTTTGTACATAGTAGTTAAGCAGCCCATGTTAAGGCTTTTAGCCTCTTTCCCATGCAGTGGTCACTTTTGGGCCCTGTATGTATAGACTCCTTTTTTGATATATGATATCTCAGTTTAAAAAAAAAATAAAAAAAAAATCACAATTTTATATATTAAATGTTCACAATTTACAGCATGTACATTGTAAACAATCAATATATAAATGGTGTATTTTGACCCAGTGGTCCATGGCATAACAGTCGTTCCTAATATATTAGGAATAGCTCATATCAATGTGGGCTTTGGAAATGGCTATTCCCCTTGCAAAGGAAAACGAATAGATTATTTCGTGAAATTCAATTTATTTGTTGCTGTAAAAGTTGAACCAAACAGAGAAATATATGTATATTTTGTGGATTGACATTCCATTACTAATGGATTTCACGAATCAATTGTCACTTAGAATTCACTTTTAAAATTGAAAGAATATTTTAGAGACGTAAATAGTAAAAAAAAAAATCAATTATATTTAGATTTTTTGGGCGAGGACAACAAAGACAACCAAGATAAACTTTGCTAATTAACGTGTAATACCCTGATGTAAATTATACTTCATTCACTCGATCACTCTTTTATGGACAATTATATTTAGTTTGGTACGTCATAGAAGTAAGTGTAGATCGAGTAACAATAGTTATGAAATAAATAATGGGAAACTTTCATTAATATACATTATCACACATGAAGATATGAGCTGAGATATGAAGTTTCCATGAAGAAACAATTGATGAATACATAAGCAAAGCATCACTACACACGAGGCAGATGACACATATTGTTTACTTACATTTGGAAATTAAACTAAATTAAAACACAACCTTTTATTTATAGACGACGATTAATTAATTATCTGCCACCTAAAAACTTGTCAACGTCGCTATTCGTTCCCCTCGACAAAAACTTCATACAAATCGGCGGTTTCACCCCGGCCAATGCTAAAATCGAGCTAGGAACCGACCAAAGCCCATCCCCACAGATCAACCCAGAAGCCACAGCGGGACCAAACGCCGCAGCTTTAGCCTTATCCGTCATCTCCCACACAAACAGTATCAAGCTTCCGAGGCACATGTCGATGGCGAAGTAAGAGCCGATGTAGAACGGGATCGCCATTGCCATGGGGAGAGGGATGAAGCGCGACCACTTGCGCGGCGTGAAATCCTTGACGGCGTTTATGATCATTGCGCCGAAGAAGAAGATGCAGCAGAGGAGAAGGCAGTATTTGGGGAGCGAAGAGAAGCCGTCCACGCCCAAGATGGCCATGTTCCTGTACGCCAAGGCGAAAGGCGCGGGGTATTGCGAGTCGGGGTCGCCGAGATTGGGGAAGGCGTTGTAGAATAGCCAGAAGACGGACGGGGCGAGCACGCAGCCCATCGCGGTTCCGATCACTTGGCTTACGAACATTGACCGTGGTGACGCAAGTGTCATGTACCTGTTAGAATGCTAGATATAAGTACACTAACATAAAACTTGACCCAACCTCGTACCTGTTGCTTTTGGTATGGTTTGCACAAAAACATTAGTGAAATTAATCTATCACTTCTTTCCTCAATATTATATAGTGTATTATATATGTCATCCTAAAATTGATAATGAGTTGGAATAGATCGGAATGACTACAGCCACCATGAATTCATATAGACAAATAAAATTGA
This sequence comes from Ipomoea trifida, assembly GCA_003576665.1. Lineage (NCBI taxonomy): Eukaryota > Viridiplantae > Streptophyta > Magnoliopsida > Solanales > Convolvulaceae > Ipomoea > Ipomoea trifida. Next base: position 4,041,009 of record CP025647.1, on the reverse strand, counting down.
ATATCTAAGTATCTTATTTCGACTTATTAATCAGTCTCATACTTGTACCACAATAACTTAATTAATACAGCAAATACCAATTTTAGTTCACGAGTATTAACAAAATAACAGTTTTAGTCGGTATGTTTTATTTATACCAATGCTCATTCACGACTATTATTTTAGTACAAATTTTCATCTACAACTATTATTTTAGTGCCAAAATTAATCACATCGGTCATTCGTCCGTTTAAAACATGCCGAAATCTAAAGTTTTAAGGCTACTTTCGTCTTTCTCAAACTTAATATCTCAATTTAAGCATAATCAATAGATTTAAGTCTTAGGATTGATCACAATTCGTAGTTCTCCTCCAAACTGTGAATTGTAATCGATCTTAGGGCTTAAATCACTTTATTCATGCTCAAATTGTTATCTTAATTTGAAAATGACAAAAATATCCTTACAAATTTTAAATTTCGGCACGTTTTAAACATATGGGTGACTGACGCGATGAATTTTGGCACTAAACAATAATCGTAGATGAAAATTAATACTAAAATAATAGTTGTAGATTAAAATTGGTAGAAATTAAACATATAAACCAAAACTGTCATTTTTGCTAATATTCGTGGGACTAAAATTGGTATTTACTATAATGTATACGATTAATATATTATTATATATAATATAATGGAAAATTCTTACAGTACCCTGTCTTGAAATCTTGCATCAAGTCGGAAGCTGTTGAAACGATGTTCATCATAACCCCGCAGGCCGCTAATCCTGCCAAAACCCCGCCGTGCGACTTGCCCGCCCACGCCCCGATGGTGAAAATCGCCAGTTTTCCGTAAGTGGAGGCCAGGGACCAGTCGGTCAGCCCGCAACCGTAGGCGTTACAGAACGCCAGCGCCGGCGCGACGATATAAATGACCAAAATATAGTACCATTTCAGCTGCGGAAATAGCTTAGGCAGAGTTGCAGCGGAAACGGCGGCGATTGCGACGTAGCCGCCAAACGCGAGCCAGGTCGGGATTTGGTCCTTGAGGAAAACCTGAGTTCTGCGCTGATCGTCGAAAGAGGGAGCCGCGTCTGGGTCGCCGGAGGAAGGGCTGTTGGTGACTGGGATTACGCCGCCGGGGCCCTTTTTCTTGAGTTGAGCGGACAGGGCAATGAGCGTTCTGCTCAGAACTTTGAAGAAATTGTAAAGTCCATCTCCGAGAATCATTGATATTGCAATGAAAACCTGGGTTTAAAGGAATCTTAGCACTAAAATACATAAAACCAGAAATCTTGTGAAGGTTAAAGGCAAGGAAGGAAGATATATGTATAGATATACCCTGTAACCTTGGATGCCATGGAGGCTGGTGTTGCTGGGTTCAGTATACCAATCACCTTTTCTGTTCTGGATAAGAGGCCACATTATACCCCAAGAAAGAATTGCACCAAGTAACACCGAGATGTTGATTATATATGGGCAAATCATTCCCACACCAACATATGTTGCTGAGAAATCAAAGTAAAACCTGAAATGAAGATCAGCACAAATTAAGTACTGTTTGGTGCTACCCTCCTTCAACAGTTCAAAGCTGCACCTGTTGGGAACAGGCGAATGACTGAAATGGACTGCATGGCAATTCATTGACAATAATAGGAACGCTAAGAATGTTGGACAAAAGGCCAAAAAAAATGAAAAATTGAACGCAAATAGGACATGCGTTTCTAACTTCAAACCATGTCCCAAGTGAGTTTTTCCTACTTTTGTCCAACATTCTTAGTGTTCCTATTATTGTAAATGAATTGGCATGCGGTTCCATTTCAGCCATTCGCACATTGGGAACAACTTAAGTTGGTCAAGTTGTTGATTTGATAATTATTGGTAGTTTCAAATTTGACTCCAGTAGTCTTGGTTTGAGCGGTCAACTATGATAACCTATGCTGATTTGCCTTTTTTGTCCTATGCCGCTAGATCACAATGCGAGTTTACGTAATGCACGCTCTCAAATAATGACGGTTGGTTTTTCTGGTTATTTAGAAAAAAGTTATACCTGTTTGCATAAGCTTTGAGGCCGAAAGTTGGGAAGGAATCGAATCCACAATCCTCTCCTGCAGTAAAGAACCACTGGAAGAAACCCCACAAAAAGCTGAAGGAGAAAAACTTGCCCAATGCTCTAACCTGTTTCCTGGTTCAGAAATTTGTATTCCCAGAATTTAATTATCAACAACAGAGATATGTAGCATATCAAAGGAGAGGGTGTAAAGGGCCTTACTTGGCTAGCTTTGCTCCTTGAGGAGTATGAAAACTGTTGATAAGGTGAGCAGTTGCAGTGCCACTTGGATAGATCAATTTGAAGTCTATAACCATTATCTGCAGAGCCATTGATATATACACCACAGAGGGTTAAAATCTATAGGGTGCCTTTAGTAACACAAACCCGAAAAATTGGAGAATTGAAATAAACGCATCACCTTTCGAAGAGGCACCACAGAAAACAGGCCAAGAAAACTAACGATAAACAGAAACCCAATCATCCATCCCAAGTGTGGGTTTTTGATGTTCTGTGCATCCAATGCTTCTGATGACTGTTTGGCAACTGATTCACTCATGCCAAAGAGATACGACCCGAAACCCCCTACAACACCATCGAGTCAAACCAACACTAAAAAAAATAAATTTAACACTCTAACAACAACATGTTTAATTCACGGATTAGGCCTGGAATGAACTGACAATTCTGAAAATAGACCTATTTCATTCTTTTTATTCCCAATCAAACACTAAAATATGTCTGTTCCTGGTCTATTCTATTTTTTTTTTATTCTAGGATTAAGAGAAGGTTCATACCACTAAAAGCGATACCCGAGGTGGCAACAACACAAGTCTGAATAACAGTATTCTCCTGCCTGGTAAACGGCTGTTTCAGCATCCCAGTTCTTTCCAAGAACGCCGTCCACGTCTTCACAAAGAAGAACCCCAGCAGCCCGGCCGACACGTTAAGCGAAGGAATGATTCCGGTGGTGAGGTTAAACTTCATCACAATCACCGTGAACAACACCCCCAATCCCAGGCTCACCACAAAAGCTCTGACTGTCAACTGGTTTTGCCATGGCGGAACTTCCTTGTCCTTGAAGATCATCTCAACAGACTCCACTCCCACTTCTTTCTTCTCATCATCAAAACCTTCATCTTTTAATTCCTCCTTCCTTATCATCAGATCTGCCGACCCGTTTTCAACCCTATCACCATTCGTAGAACTCTCCATTTTTCAGCTTTATCGGAGCTATGAAAATTAACTCAAAAACAATATACTCTTAATTGATCTATCGAGCTGAGTTAGTATAGTATTTATTATCATGTTGCATTTATATATTGCCATTGTTTAATTTCTTGCTCTGCCATTATCGAACAAGCTAATGATGATAAAGCCAATGAATCTGGGCAGGATTCGTGGAATGTAAGACGGATTTGTAGTAAAAATACTATTATTAGACGTTCGAGCTCGTACGGTGAGTTGTCTGTGAAAATGACTTGGACCCTGGTTTCTTTGACGACATCGAAATCGTTGTCGTTTCTTCACTAGTATTCTTAGATTACAGTGTCCAACTGTATAGATCGAATTGAAATCTGTTTATATTTATAGAAGATAAGGTATTCATAGAGCACGGTGATGCATCAGTCTCCATTTATACATTTGAGAACTAGAGTAAAATTTAAAAATTTGTAGTTGTTAAATAAATAATTTGATGTGAAATGACTTTGTAGTCAAGTGACATGCAGTGATTCTCTTTTCGACTTAATTTTTACATTCCAATATTTCTCTGTTTTGATTTTGTAACGAGATTTTCACAACATAAACAAAATTGACGGAAATTAAAAAATTTCAATCAATTTAGTTATCATTTATTTATGTGACAGTAATTAACCAATAATTTGCTTACCCCTACATATATCATTGCACAACTCTTAAAATTTTGTACATATATCATTGCACAACTCTTAAAATTTTGTAGCAAAACAATCTACATGTTCAATGTTGGCACAACAATAACTTAATTTCCTTCGCGATCCCAAATTAACCATACCCTCCATTCCTCCAACACTAATTAACGTGGGGATGGAGTTTGGAGCAACGTAAAACCTGGCCTATCAATGCGTTTGATGTTATTTATTTGTTGTATATATTCCTTAAAATTGCATATAATGTTCACACAAGGAGATGTGACATTATAATAAAATAAAAGTTATAAAGTTGTCTTTTATATGTATAATATTTTCTAGTTGATAGATGCTTTCACAAGAGACGACATTAGCATGGAATTGAATTGAACATTATTGTTATTATTTTAGTCCATTTGGAATTGAACATTATATTGTTGTTAGTATTATTTTAGTCCATTTTGTTTTTTGAAGCTAGAAGTTAACATTCATTAGTCAGGGGTGATAATATAGATATAACTAACTGAAAATCGAAAATCATAACCCATTTAAAATATTTCATTGAGTTTGGTAGGACATTGAGTTTATGGAGTGATGAGTTAAACTCTAAATAACACACATATATAGACTAATGATCAAATGAGTCAATTCCCTTCCTAAGTTTGTGTGGACTCGGCCACTTAATGCTCGAGATCAATGGCATAGATTTCGCGAACTGTGCAATTAAGATTTAGTAACACCATGTGTAACCTAACAAAACCATGTCATCGTTTTGTGGTATGCAAACCTAAGAATAAGATACCAACTCTTTGCCAATATATTCGAGAAGCTCACTCACTTCATGGCCTATAGCAAATAAGTATTACCAACGAGAAATACTATGATGGTCCATATAGCCATAAATAAAAGCAAATTTGAGTAAATAAATATCCTCAAATTTGAACAAGAGGATGGACAGTATGCAATTGTGAGCTAAATATATGAGCGGGCCTAGATTTATGGCTAGTTTAAATACCTGAATAAATAAATACTAGCCCAAATAACAAATATAGTAAGTCCAAACTAATATATAATTCCGTAGAATTTAAACCCAAAAAAGATTAACCTAAAGCCCCAAAATAACTTTGTTGAGTGAATTGGGTCACGCAAGACCAGATAAAATAATATAACCATTTTGCTTAAACAATTGGAGCTCAAAAAAAATCCAAACTTGTGAGTTTGTTTATATATGTGGCCCAGGTCTGCGCGAATTGGGTCAGATCCGGCCCAAGCCCACATCCTCTTTTTTTCAGGTAAACCTAGCAGTCATAATGCGCAGCCACAAAGAGAGAGAAAGATCGGGGGAACCGGCCGAGCCGACGGAGGGGAGCAGCGCCGTTCACCGCCGTCGCATCGCCGTCCGACGCACAGGCCACCGTCGTCATTGCCATCGCAGCGCCGGAATGCCGCCGTAGCCGGGCTGATTTCTCCGTCACTACGTCAACAACCACCGGACGAAGCTGGCCACCGCCTTCGCTATCGCAGGGCAGACGCCAGAAACGCCGTCGTCGATCCTCCGAGCAGCACCGTCATCGCCGAAGGCCGCCGTCGTCAAAGAGGTATGTTTTTCGAAAAAAAATACTATACGATCTGGGATTTTTTTTGGATTTGAACAACTAAATCTGAAAATTTTCACATGTTCTTGAAAGATTTCGAAAAACCATTTCTGGAAATTTCGTGGAGGTTCGAAAACCCCGGAATATGTATGTATATACTAACGATGATGTACGAATCCCATTTGTGTTTTGAAAAAAAATGGGTTTTAGTGATTATATATGAGCTATTACAATCGCACAAGTGATATGATTGCTTAGAATTCTTTGTTTTATAGCTAGGAACAACTATAAAAAAAACTGCATCTTTCACAGTAAGAAAATACAGCTGACATCGACAGGTTTCAAAAACATGGGATTGGATTTATTCCACAAAATCAAGAATGCATATGTAATCACCAGAAAAAAAAGGTTCATCACAAAAAAACAAATCATTTTATATTTATCGATGTAATTTGTAATCGGAATAGAGAGATGCAACAGGAATCAAAATATATACAAAAAAATTGTACTGGTATTCTGATATATGAGAAAAAAAAATGCTATGTTAAGCATATAATCCTACTTAAAATCTGATTTTCTGCAACCATATATACATAGAAAAGATGAAAATATATGTGAAATGCATGATGGGCTATAAAATCATATGCAGACAGATAATAGTGCAGAAATTTTGGATATAAAGCATACGCATATGTAATTATGTACAGTAGAAATTAGAATACATATGCCGGAAAGGAATATCATTCTTTTGAATCAAGATGTTACCGAAGTATATAGAGCGTGTTGATAACGTGTTGGAAAAGATTTGTTGTGCTCATTGGCTTTAGATCCTAACCGTAAATGGTGAGTTACAAAGTTATGAACAAGCTAAACTAACAAGAAAGAATAGAGACAAGAAGAAGAAGAGCATTCTCATTCACCGGTCATTGCCATTACATCATAGGAATACATATATAATACTAGTAATAAAACCAACATAAATAATGACCGTAACAGGTTACAATCGTTACAATGCTAACAATAATGGCCACAAATATTTATTTATAACAATAACAGATTAATTTTTATTTTTTTTGACCAATTCGAATATCGATCATCGAGTTCTTCAATTTCTTCATAATTATGCTCACCCTACATGTAGTAATCCATTTATTTATTATAAATCGAGAGGAACGAATCATATTTTCCAAAATATAGGGGTTGGTTTATAATTTCATGAAGTATAGGGGCATAGGTGATAATTAATAATCACCCCTTTCAAAATTCTCACGGTTTTGTGCACTCCGCCCCGCCATGCAGAACTGAAGCAATGAAGCGATGCTGTTCCTCACCGCCAATGCCCTCGGATCGCTCGTGGAATCGGCCGTGTTGAACCGCTCTCTGCTTCTCGGCCAAGCCGTTCATGCGAAGATCGTCAAAACCCTCGAACCGCCTTTCCCTTCATTCATCTCCAACCACCTCATCAACCTCTACTCCAAACTCGGCGCCCTCAACTCTGCCCAACTCGTCCTCTCACTCACTCCCACCCGCCACCGCTCCGTCGTCACTTGGACTGCCCTAATCGCCGGCTCCGTCCAAAATGGCCACTTCGCCGCCGCGCTCCTCCACTTCTGTGACATGCACCGCGACCGCATTCAGCCTAACGACTTCACCTTCCCTTGCCTATTCAAAGCCTCGGCGTTCCTTAAATCCCCTTTCATTGGCCAGCAGATTCATGCGTTGGCGATTAAAAGCAGCTTGATATTGGACGTGTTTGTTGGGTGCAGTGCTTTTGATATGTACAGCAAAACGGGGATTAGAGAACTTGCAGACAAGGTGTTTGAGGAAATGCCGGATAGAAATATTGCAACGTGGAATGCATGTATTTCCAATGCTGTACTTGACGGAAGGCATAATGATGGGGTTAAAAAGTTTGTTGAGCTATTACGGGTGGGCGAAGAGCCTCCCAACTCAATAACCTTTTGTGCATTTTTGAACGCTTGCTCTGATGGCTTTTATTTAAAGCTCGGGATGCAGTTGCATGGGAATGTGATTCGACGTGGTTATGGTTTGGATATTTCTGTTCTAAACGGATTAATTGACTTTTATGGCAAGTGTCATGATGTGGAATCCTCTGAGTTAGTTTTTGACAGCATGGATGAACGCAATGGTGTTTCTTGGTGCTCACTGCTAGCAGTCTATGAGCAGAATGACTTTGGGGAAAAGGCTCTTAAGGTTTTCTTGAAAGCCAGGGAAGAGGGAATTGAGCCGACTGAGTTCATGGTTTCAAGTGTGCTTAGTGCTTGTGCTGGGTTGGCTGCATTTGAGCTGGGAAGGTCAATTCATGGCCTTGTTGTAAAGGCCTGTATTGAGGAAAATGTGTTTGTTGGGAGTGTGCTTGTAGACATGTATGGCAAATGTGGGTGCATAGAGGATTGTGAGAGAGCATTTTATGAAATGCCTGAGAGAAACTTGGTAACCTGGAATGCTTTGATTGGTGGTTATGCTCATCAAGGGCATGCTAACATGGCACTGGATTTGTTTGAGGACATGACAAGAAAAACCCAAGATGTGGTGCCTAATTATGTTACGTTTGTTTGTGTTCTCACTGCATGCAGTAGGGCTGGAGCAGTTGAAACAGGCATGGATATTTTTGAGGCAATGAAGGACAAGTATGGTATTGAACCAGGGGCAGAGCATTATGCGTGTGTTGTGGACATGCTTGGGCGGGCTGGAATGGTTGAGCGTGCGTATGAATTCATAAAAGGAATGCCTATTCAGCCTACTGTATCAGTTTGGGGGGCACTTTTAGGGGCATGTAGAGTGCATGGGAAACCAGAATTGGGTAAGATTGCAGCAGATAATTTGTTTCAGATTGATCCACAAGATTCTGGCAACCATGTGATCCTTTCAAATATGTTTGCATCTTCTGGCAGGTAGCATTACCATCATTTTCTGTTTGTTTTTTTGTTTAAAGAGCTACAATGCTTTAATATCTTAAATTATTATATTACTTTTGAGCAGTATTACAGACTATATATACACCCTTTGTTGTCTAAAGAATGTCCATCCATTTCTTTGCTTTCTCCAAATATTCTACATTAATGTGTTTTGATTATTTTCCATGGATACCATCCAGACCCCTTATGCCTACAACAGATAAATTAATTGGTGAATAGGAATTATGATTGGGTTGAGCCGTTGAGGTACCCTGTTTTTTGCACTGAAAGGATCTTACATTCTTACCTGCTTCAATATTGATTCAATAGAAATTAGAAAACCTTAGATACTTGTCTTTAAATTGATGGTCTGTATACTTTAGTATCATAGAAATTAAGTGCCTAAGAAATGTTTGATTCATTTACACAATTATAAAACATTTTCTATGACATTTTTGGGTGAAATTTCTGTAATCAGTAGAAATTACAAGCTAAAGAAGCTATAGGTTATCATGGTTCCAACAATCTACATATTGAATGACGTGTTCTATCTCAAGTAAACAATTAAGCTATCAGTGAGGATACACATTTATAATTTTATATTTATCCTCGACATACTTTCTCATGTGTGGGCCAAAAACTTTTCAATGAGTGAAGCACTTCGAAATATTTTGATGATGAGTAGCATGCAGGATTTTTACCTGCATTTTTTGCCCTTGCTAATATTCTGTTGAATGATGTGTTCCCCTCACAAAAAACTTTGCTTATTAGTGAGGATACATATTTATTATTTGTATAGTTATCCTCAAATATTACATATGCATTATTGCAATACATAATTGAGATTCCTTGTCTAAGCTGGCAACTTATTAATTTGTAATGTTACTCTTTCTTCACTTTCTATACTGTACCTTGAACTTGGAAATTTGTTTTTTTTCTTCTTCTTGCTCTCAGTGAACTATCAATTAGCTACACTTTTGCTGCACCATGTTAGTTCAATGTATATGTTGAGCTTTTATGTACACCTAAATACCTAATCATTTACTCAATTCATTGCAGGTGGGAAGAGGCTAACCTCGTGAGGAAGGAGATGAAGGACATAGGAATAAAAAAGGGTGCAGGATACAGTTGGATATCTGTTCAGAATTCTGTGCATGTTTTCCGAGCAAAGGACACATCTCATGTAAAATACCAAGAAATTCTTGCAATGTTGGCTAAACTAAAGAGAGAGATGAAAGCTGCAGGTTATATCCCAGAGACTAATTTGGCTCTTTATGATCTAGAAGAGGAAGAAAAGGAATCCGAAGTTTGGTACCATAGTGAGAAGCTTGCACTTGCATTTGGTCTCATAACTATTCCTCCTGGAATCCCTATACGAATAACAAAAAATCTTAGGGTTTGTGTGGATTGCCATAGTGCTATAAAGTTCATCTCAGGCATTGTAGGCAGAGAAATTATTGTGAGAGACAACAATAGATTTCATCGCTTCAAGGACGGTCAGTGTTCGTGCAAAGATTATTGGTGATGCTAATCAACAGTTTGAAGATTTTTACATGAAATTTCTTTCTCCTGTCATTATACTGGGCTATATATATCAAACTTACTCCTGTGGCTATGATGCATCCAAAACCATAATATTAAGGTTGGAACCTGATTGAGCTACAAGTAAACATCTCAGGCCACTGATGAGTGTTCGTCCAATTTGCCCAAAATCCCTTGCAAGATTGTGACAAACTGCCCATACTTGCTGGATACACCTAAATCCTGATCAGCCAGTATGTTACGTTTAACTTGAAGGTATCACTTCTTCCTTGCCATTACATCTTGCAGACTATGGTGTTCCATTCTTAATTAGGTACTAACTTTCCATTGACATACAAAAGGTACATGCCCGCATCACAGGATGGCAAATGGCAATAATATTATCTACGGAGTTGAGATTGAGCGTGATGATAACTTTGTTGAATCACAGTGCAATTGTTGAAGGGCTTTTTACATACATTTCAATACTGTTCTGTGGGCATCAGGCTGGTGGTAGCCTTCTCTGGAAGGGGTTCGTTTCTAATATACACTCCTGCATTAATAGCAGGTCAGGAAGGCATTTCAAAGAAGAGGTTCTAAAAATAGCTTGAAGTTGAACTAATTATGTATCCGCCATCTTCATAGCTCACAATGACCAATTTATGAAGACGTACATAATGAGAATTTTGGCATTTTTCTATCAAATTTTGATTTGCACTTATTTTATGGAGTAAAAAATGTTACAATGAGAACTTTTTTGAATACTACTGTCTCTGTTACGATCTAGTATCTGTTCATACATACTTTCTCAACTTACTGAAACACAATGAGCCAACGCCCCCACTGAGGATTGAACCTGTGACCTCGAACTTAAATTATCATGTGAACTTGAGAGCCAATCTGAGCATTTTATTGGATGCTTCATATTTTATTTTTGGAATAAGGGTCAAATAGGTCACTGAACTACACACGAAATTGCAATTAAGTCATCGAACTCAAAAACAATGCAATTGGGTTCTTGAACTACACAAATTCATGCAAATTAATCCAAAGTGACTTGTTGACTTGATCTTCGGGTTACCAACTTTAAAAATAATATTTTAAAATAATTTTAAATAAAATACTTAATTAAAATTAAATTTAAAATTAATCAATTGGGTCCTTTTTTAATTTTAAATTTTAAATTTAATTTTAATTAAGTATTTTATTTAAAATTATTTTAAAATATTATTTTTAAAGTTTGTAACCGGAAAATCAAGTCAAACAAGTCACTTTGGGTTAATTTGCATAGATTTGTGTAGTTCAGGAACCCAATTGCATTGTTTTTGAGTTCAATGGCCTAATTGCAATTTCGTGTGTAGTTCAGTGGCTTATTTGACCCTTATTTCTTTATTTTTTGTTTAACATTTGTGTCTTTTATGTTGGGGTCATTTTTGATAATTTTTTAGGGCCAAGGGTGTTTTTATATTTTCGTTACCCTTTTTTTACCGTGATTAAAATATTAGAAACCCTTTTTTATCCATTAATTAGTCAAATTGTTTTACCCTGATTTTGTGGCGGTGCTGGTTTGCATTCCGATTCTTCCCAAGTCGTGAACGGCAGACGGCGGTGTAATGGCTAGTGGTGGTGGGAGTCTATGGGATAACAGGCGCCCTTCCGGGTATCCGGTAGGGCGTGCAGCCGGCCTGTGCGGCGAGGCTTCGACGGCTGGGTCTGATAATCGGGGGACGAAGAGGCTTGCATCTCCACAGTTAGCGAGACGAAAAAGCGGTGTGTCCGGCGTAATGTCGACAAGCGCGCGTCCGGTCAAGGTAAGCTTTTTGGTTCCGGTGGTTGATTTGGTTAGTTGTGTTGGTCAAAAATTAGTCGCGTGGGGGGCGGGTGGTTGCATGGGCTGTTAGGCATGCTCACGGGTCTGTATAAAAATAGAATTAAAAATAGATAAATATATATCTTTCGCTGGTTCTCGTTCTCCCTTGCTTTACTCTTAAACCCTAAATTATTTAGGTTTTTTCATATCGCAGCTCTCTGATGAAGATGAAGTACTGGATGTTTGAAATCTAATTTACATTATAATGCAATATTGATGTACCATGTTCTTTTTTTCCATGATTTTAACACTGGTTTTTGATATTATATCTAGGTCCCAAAGATAAAACAAGCTGCTTATGCTATAAAATATGAGTCTAGCACTGATGATAGTAGCTCTGATGAGGAGATGCCTGCTGCCAAGAAGGGTCCTGCTCCCAAAGGAAAGAATGCACCTACTGCTTCCATTAATATGAGAGATAGTTATAGTGATTCCAGCTATGATGATAGTATCTCAGATGAGGAAATGCCTGCTGCCAATACGGGTCCTGCACACAAAGGAAAGAGTGCACTTGTTATTAAGAAGAAAGATAGTTCTAGTGTGCCTGCTTCCAAGAAGAGTCCTACTCCTGCTCCCAAAGGAAAGAGTGCACTTGCTGCATCCATTAAGAAGAAAGATAGTTCTAGTGATTTCAGCTCTGATGATAGTAGCTCAGATGAGGAGATGCCTGCTGCCAAGAAGGGTCCTGCTCCCAAAGGAAAGATTGCACTTGCTGCATCCGTTAAGAAGAAAGATAGTTCTAGTGATTTCAGCTCTGATGATAGTAGCTCAGATAAGGAGATGCCTGCTGCCAAGAAGGGTCCTGCTCCCAAAGGAAAGATTGCACTTGTTGCATCCGTTAAGAAGAAAGATAGTTCTAGTGATTTCAGCTCTGATGATAGTAGCTCAGATAAGGAGATGCCTGCTGCCAAGAAGGGTCCTGCTCCCAAAGGAAAGATTGCACTTGCTGCATCCGTTAAGAAAGATAGTTCTAGTGATTTCAGCTCTGATGATAGTAGCTCAGATGAGGAGATGCCTTCTGCCAATAAGGGTCCTGCTCCCAAAGGAAAGATTGCACTTTCTGCATCCATTAAGAAGAAATATAGTTCTAGTGATTCCAGCTCTGATGATTTTATCTTACCTGCTGCCAAGAAGAGTCCTGCTCCCAAAGGAAAGAGTGCATCCATTAAGAAGAAATATAGTTATAGTGATTCCCGCTATGATGATAGTAGCTCAGATGAGGAGATGCCTGCTGCCAAGAAGAGTCCTGCTCCCAAAGGAAAGAGTGTTGTTGCATCCATTAAGAAGAAATATAGTTCTAGTGCTTTCAGCTATGATGATAGCAGCTCAGATGAGGAGATGTCTGCTGCCAAGAAGGGTCCTGCTCCCAAAGGAAAGAGTGTTGTTGTATCCATTAAGAGGAAATATAGTTCTAGTGATTCCAGCTCTGATGATTTTATCTTACCTGCTGCCAATAAGGGTCCTACTCCCAAAGGAAAGAGTGCACTTGCTGCATCCATTAAGAAGAAATATAGTTCTAGTGATTCCAGCTCTGATGATTTTATCTTACCTGCTGCCAAGAATAGTCCTGCTCCCAAAGGAAAGAGTGTTGCTGCATCCATTAAGAAGAAATATAGTTATAGTGATTCCCGCTATGATGATAGTAGCTCAGATGAGGAGATGCCTGCTGCCAAGAAGAGTCCTGCTCCCAAAGGAAAGAGTGTTGTTGTATCCATTAAGAAGAAATATAGTTCTAGTGATTCCAGCTCTGATGAGGAGATGCCTGCTGCCAAGAATGGTCCTTCTCCCAAAAGAAAAGAGTGCACCTGCTGCATCCATATTATTATTAGTCACGTAAAATAGAAGTAGAAAAATATATACACGAATGCTCATAAATGAACATCTAATAATATCTCCTTAGAATATTATTGTGCATAAAGATTTTTAATCTATGAGAAATGAATAACTACAATTATTTGTAAAATGATATTCGCTTTGTTGTTCGTTGATTCAAATATTGTAGCCAGAAATTAAATGAATAAATCGCTTTCCTAAAAAGTGAGAGCAATAATAATCAGTTTAAGTTTACTTACAGTAAAACGTAAAAGGACACAATGAGATTATGGATGCATTGAAACATCTCCAAGAAACTTCTGGTCTCACTGTTAATGTTGACAAATCTAACATCTTTGTTGCAGGTACCCTTGGTAATGACCTGAATTTTGTTGATTTTCCTGCTGGTTCTCTACCAGTTAGGTACCTTGGGGTGCCCTTGGATGCACAAAGGCTCAAAGTCACATATTTCTCCCCTCTTATTGATTCTATCTCTCGCCATATTGCTGCTTGGAAGAGGAGTAACTTAACTTTTGCAGGTAGACTTGAGCTGCTGACATCTGTGATCCAAGGGACTATTAGTTTTTGGCTCCAAAATTCCCTCTTACCTTCCAATGTTATTGAAAATTTAGTTTCAATGTGCAGAAAGTTCCTTTGGTGTGACAAACCATCTCCAATCTCTTGGAATAAAGTTTGTCTTCAAAAGGAAGAAGGAGGTCTAGGCCTTCATGATTTGAAAATCTGGAACCTTGCTTTTATTTCAAAAATTCTTTGGGACATCCATAGTAAACGAGACTCCTTGTGGATCAAGTGGGTCTGTGGAATCTATCTTAATTCCCTTGATCTTTGGGACTGGAGTCTAAAGCCCCGGGACTCTCCGCTGTTTAAAGCAATTTTTACTGTGAAATGTGCTCTTGTGGAGCGTACGGGCAGTGACCACTTGGCTAGAATTTTTCTCCTTTCTGCTTTTAAGAACAACAAATTCCATATTGTTGTAGTTTATGATTTGCTTAGGCAGCGTGCCCATGGGACTGTTTGCTGGAGATTTACATGGAAGCCGTGCATTCCACGTAAATTCTCATTCATTCTTTGGCTTGCTCTTAAGAACATATTACACTCAAAAGACAGATTGATTTTTTTTTTACCATGAAACAGATTGCTCCTTATGCATATGGCAATTAGAGACTGCTAACCATCTATTCTTTAGATGTAGTTTTTCCTTGCAGGTTTGGAACAAAGTTAGGGACATCTTTGGATTCCCTAAGAACACAGTCGCAATTCGGAGTTCAATCAAATGGATTCGTAGGCTTTTTAATGGTTCCCGAAGGTACTCTAAAGCAGTCTCTATTGCTCTTGCTTGCACAGTCTATCACCTTTGGAGATTTAGAAATCTGGTGGTACATGAGTCAGTTTGGACTCCTCTTGATAGCCTTGTTAAGTGTATTGCCATTGATGTTTTTCGATCGGTTTTTACGTTTCAGTAAAAAAAAAAAAAAAATCTTCGGTTTTGTTCCTTTCTGCTGAGCTTTCTTCCATGGCCACCCTCTCCTCTACGGGGGATGTACCCCTGGTTTTGACTTTCTACTTGCTTAGTGATGATTTTGATTCTCTTGGTTTATGCTTTGTTTTGTGTTCGTGTTTTGTGGGATTCCATTCTTGGTGGAAGTCCATCTTGGTTTCTGTAATTTTCCTTCGTTTGTTGTGAGGCACCAATCTAGTTGGGACTTGGGACCTCTTGTTTGGTTTTCCCCTTCCTTCTCTATCTTTTTTGGAGCTCCAATCTTGTTGGGACCTATCTTGCTTTGTTTTCTCTTTCCCTGTTTTTTCCTTCTTGTTGTGAGTCCATCTCTTTTGGATTCTCCTTTCCCTTTGGTTTTCTAGCCTTTCCAAAAAAAAAAAAAAAAAAGTTTCTGTTCTTCTCTTGTGAGTCTCCAGCCTAGCTGGTTGCTCCATCTTGGATCCTTCCTTCTTTCTTGGTCTTTGCTTTAGTTTCGTTTGATTTCCTTCTTTCTCTTCCCATACCTCTTTCTTTTTTCTTTTCCTTGTTCTTTCTTTTTCGCTTGCTCTTGGTTTCCGGTTGGCTTTGCTTTTTTCCTTCCTGGATTCCGGGGTATGCCCCGAGTAATTGTAATTTCATGCTTTTTGCTGGCTGCACACGATGCTATCGTATTAGATTGCTCATGGTTTTCTCTTGGTTTTGCTTTCATTACTGCTGGGTTCCGGGGTATGCCCCGAGTAAATGTAGTTTATTGCGATTTTTGCTGGCTGCACATGTATTTCTGGCAGCCCAGACAGTTTGGGTCTTTGGTTTTTTTTTGGATTTTATTTTTTTTTATTTATTTATTTTTTTTTATCCTTTAGCTTTTCATAATCCTCTGGGGTATCCCCAATCTCCTTGTATACTTTTGATCATCTGCCTGCTATCTTGTTCTTGGGCCAGTTCGTTAGAAGATCCACTCTTTAGGGCCCAAGACGTAGCCCTTTTGTGGTTGTCGCATATGGATGTTGCAGCTGTTTGTGTTGAATCAGATGCCCAGTTAGTTATCATGGGTGTGGGACGCAGCGAGTGCACATCTTATTTTGATCTTCTGCAGTTCTGCTTAATGATATTCGTCAACTAGCTAGTGGTTTTTCTAACATTAGTTTTTACGTTTGTTAAGCGATCCGCGAATTTGGAATGTCGTGTTGTCGTGTTCAATAGTAGTTGCAGGGAGTGGTTTACCTCTCCTCCTCCTTTTATTTCTGATGGAATTTCGACTGTGGCCGTTTGACTTTCATTGAATGAAGTTTATTTAAAAAAAAAAATTATTGCATTGTTAAATGTGGTTTAATAAAATTAAGTTCAACTAATTGTATAGTGAAACTATACCACGACAAGGTTAAATTGAACACAAATGGGGCCCAAAAAGCGGGTCTAGGGAGTGCTGGCGAGATAATCAGAGAGTAGGGACCATGAAGGGAATTGGATTCTTGGCTTTACTACTAAAATTGGTAAAATTACAAGCTTTGTTGTAGAGCGTTGGGGACTTCGTCAGGGTTTGTCACTAGTGCCGGACATGGGCCTCAGTGCTGTGGATATGGAACTTGAGTCTGAAGATGTTATCAACGTTGTCATGGGGACCACATACGATAGGCTTGAGACTAGAACCTTGGTAACTAACTGCATAAATCTCCTTAGTCATATTGAGACTATTATGATCTCTCACATCTTTAGAGAATGCAATCAATGTGCTAATTTCTTAGCCAGCTGTGGGCAAAATCACGAGTGAGGCACTATAATAATTGATCGGGCGTTGACTGAAATGGAGTCTTTGCTTGGACGGGTTGCTGCAATTGTCTCGACGATAACAATTTGATAACACTTGGGACCTAGGAGGTCCCTCCGTAACACAAAAAAAAAAAAGTGACACAAAATAAAAAAAAAATATTTTAGATTTGATAAAATGAAACTAAAATTGGTAATATTAAATAAGGTTTATATATATATATATATATATATATATATATATATATATATATATATATATATCATTTGACTATTTACAAAATTTACATAATAAAATTTAGAGAAAAGTGTCAAATTGGCCCCCTAAGTCGGATGGATAGTGCAATTAGGCCCCCTAACTGAAAAAAGCTCCATTTAAGCCCCCTAAACCGGCAAAAAAGTGCAATTGAGTCCTAAATGACTTGTTTATCAGGTCAAATTCAGTTAGGGGGCCAAATTGCACTATCCACTCAGTTTAGGGGTCTAATTTGACACTTTTCATTTTTTATTTTATTTTTCAAAACAAATATTTTTATTTATTTCAGTTCAAAAAAAATATTTTTATTTATTAAAAATATTATTTATTATAAATAAAAAATTAAAAAAAAATTAAAAAACAACCACCGGCCGTTTAATAATTTGGTCCTACTGTCAAATTAATTTGTAGAATTCGTCCCCAAGTGTTGGCCATACGCATTTTTCGTTCCTATGTTATAATTGATGTTGAATTTTTTGTGCCTTTATTAATAAAACATTAGGGACGAAATTTATAATTTTAGTATAACTCACGGACGAATATGTTGGCATTGCATTTTTCGTTCTTTTGTGCTCACTTCTCCTTTAGAGATGAAAAATGTAATTTTCTATTTTTTTTTAAATTATTTAAAATAATTATTTTTAAATTATTTAAAATAATTTTACAAAACTTTTTTAATTATATAAAAACAATTATTTAAATAATTTTTTTGAAAAAAAAAAAGAAAAAAATCGGCAGTCCCCAGCTGGGATTGCCGACTTTTTTTTTTTGGTTTTTTTTTTCTATTTAAAAAATTAAAAATTATTAAAATTATTTATAGAATACAAATTAATTTGACATTAAGACCAAATGTGATACAAATTACAAAATTTTGCACTTAATTTCAGTCCAAGGAGTAGTAACCTGATAAGCAAGTCATTTAGGACTCAATTGCACTTTTTTGCCGGTTTAGGGGGCTTGAATGGAGCTTTTTTCAGTTAGGGGGCCTAATTGCACTATCCACCCCACTTAGGGGGCCAATTTGACACTTTTCCCTAAAATTTAATCTATCTATAATACTAAAATTCATTAGTTAGAATAAATTGTAATTAGTTACAATAAATTATATATATATAATGTTGTAAATTAAAAAGCATATTTTTGACTAACTAAATTGAATGAATTGTTAAATTTACAAATATTAATTTAAATGCTATATAAATGCCAAATTCAAGATAGAATATTGCAATCGCCGAAATAAATTTTATATACACACACACACAAGATTTACATTATAAATTATAGAAGATTATACTATTCTATATATATATATTAATGTGATTATTTATGGGGTTTATATATTAAAATATACATTACAGAAAAAGGTGGAAATAACGATAACAAATTCAGTCACTAGAACGAAAAAAAATCCGTCGTTAAAAGAGGTCTCGCTTAATTTTTTGTGACGAATTTCAAGTACGTCGCTAAATTTAGTGACGATATATCAGTCACTACACTTTTTTTAAAGTCGCTATTTTTCTCCTCACGAATCACGATGATTAGGAGGACGAAACTTGCAAGGAAATAGCGACGGAATTTCCGTCACTAAATTTGACGTCGAATATTTCTGTTGCTATTCTCTATATTTATTTTGAAGGTATTTATTGTCTGCGTATTAGCTACGCTTTATGTTCATCGCTAAATTTTTAATATAAACAAAATTTGTCCACTAATTATTACTCTCTCCGTCTCATTGTATGTATGTGGTTCGATTTACGATGATTGACTAAAGTTATTTCTAATTCAATTTTTCATAATATTAAGTTTAGTATTAGTATAACAAAAGTTATATATTTAGAAACTACACTACAAGTATTATTAAACACAACAAATTAAATTTAAATATAAGTAAAAAAATACTAAACAAAATAAATAAAGAATAAATATTTGCTCTTTTCTCTCTGCCTCTCCTCTCCATTCTTGCCTCCCCCATCGTCGTCCACCACACCTACGATCTCACACCGTCTCCTCTCCATCACCATTGAATAAGGAAAAGAAGGTTTTGGGTTTTTGCAAAAGGTGAAGTAGGGAGTGGTTTTTCTTGATTCAAAGCAGTGCTGTTTTTTTATTAGTAAGTTTTGTTGTTATTATACCTTTCGTTTATTTGCTTCTCGCATCTTTAGCAAGTTTATTCCCTCTCGCTTCTTTTGTGAGTTCATTCCCTCTCGTTTTTTTGGCGAGTTCTTGTTATAAGCGTAGAACGATAATTGGTCATGGCGTATGTGAACCACAAAAGAATGAAGATTGATACTCGGGTGGTGTCAACGACTTTTGAACTAAAGTATGCCTTCGTTATGTTTGACCAAATTACTAATGACAGTAAAGAAGCTTGGAGTGCTCCTGTCGACTTCAGCTTCAAATTTGTGAAATAGTCTGCGATTCAAGTTTTCGATAACATTGTTAGAAAATTTGTTTATATGTCTGACTGTAAGGAATGTTTGTCCATTCCATTAATCTTTCTTGTAAACGTTTCCGCTTATGATTCAATGAATTAGTCTCGAGAGATTATTATCAAAAAATAAAAAATAAATATTTGGTTTGACCAATGAATAATAAGTAAGACATATAAAATGAGAGCATTTCATAGTTGTATTAAACCTATAATATAGTACTTCAATAATATAATAATAATAAAAGTATAACATTGTAGAGTGTTACATCGTTTGAAACGGTATTAAATATATTAATACACATAATCTAATGGTCACCTAAGTTTTTATCATTTGAATTTACAGAATGTTAATCTATAGTACTTGGAGGTCGTGGCATTTAAGTGGGTAGCATGTCGTTGTGACGCAATTCGTCCAACAAACTTGTAATTTGAACTTGCATAGCCTGTATCTGAGCTCTTTCAACGTGCAGTTGAGTTCTTTCAACTTGTATTTTAGTCTACATCTCAACTCGCATGGTCTCTAACTGTTGGGTCACCATCTCCTTCATTGCATATTGATTAAGTTGTGAAGTAACATATGAGCTACATCTATTATTGTTGATTAATGAGGATGCCTTAGACCCTAGGTCATACATAAGTTGTTTCTTTACCACCAGCTATTAAGGTACCATGCTTTAGAGATGACTTGAGGACTGGAATTTTTTACAATTGACCACAAAACACGATTACACCGATGATGCGATGTTTTTTCCACTCTAATAAAATATAATGAATTTTTAAAATTGTCTTGTAGTAATGAAAAAAAGTTGTAAACACACCGTGAGAATAACAAAAGAAAATTCATAAGCAATGAAGTATTAATTACCATACGTAACATCAACTAATGGTTAGCGCGACAAAGTCATTGAACTTGACATATTCGGGACATTCAATGAACGTTCATTGGACGGTGTAAACATGTTATGCATATCAACTGCAATCTGTTTTATTCAAATATATATAACATCATATTGATCGTAGAGAAATTGTTTTTATTCAGACATATATAACAACACATTTATCATATAAAACAAATGAATAAATATGTAATGAACTAATTGAAAAAAATCTTACCATCTGTGACAACAGTTGAAGGTGTGAAGGACCCAATTGTATCGTTCAAATTATATAAACTTAGTTGGCTAGAAAATGTAATTTTTTTTTTACAAAACAAATAATTAATTGCATCAAATAAAGACAAAATAATATTTATACGTAAAAATAGAACAAGTAATAAATGTCTAAATATATAAAATTTGATTAAAATATTACTTTAGTCGATATGTGAAATATAATAATTTGAATATAACATATACCATTTTTTGTTTATACTTAATGATATTTCTCTTGTGTCCACATTATTATCTTTGAACGGACTTTGATTAACTGCAACAATTTAACCTAACAAATAAATCAAAATTTGCATATAATTTAGCCAATTATGTTATATTATATTTTTGAATAGTACTACATTTGCTGGGTATATTAATACGTGTTGATTGAGAACAACCGTAAATCCACCAAACAATTCTTCATATTGAGGAAGAAAAAATTATGACTGCATTTTATACAAAAAGAAAATAGGCATTTAGGCTATTAGAAAAATAAATTTTATTACCATTAAATCTCAGATGAACTGGATTAAATGTTGAAGAACCAACAGTTGTTTGCAATACCGACTCATTTTTGAAACAAACAAAAAGGATCAATATTTAGACAATTCTCATACAATGATTTGTACTTTAAACACACAACTTTTAATGTATATCCTATTTGTAATATCAAATCTTATATATTAATTGCATGTATATTATTTGGTTTGATAACCGTTGCAATATTTTTGAGAATAATCAAATTAAATAAGTACATAATAATTAACACATTAATTAGAGTAAATCAATAATTTAAAACAACAAATAAATCAAAAATTGTATATACTAAAATGTAAAGATTATTACAAATAATTTGAATTTGAATAAAATGTAAAGGTTATTACAAATAATTTGAATTTGTGTTAAGTAATTTGAATTTGCATGGAAGTATATGTATGTATTATTAGGATTAGTAATTTTAATCTAATATCCTATTATGAATAGGAAAGTGTTAAAGAATATAATGTATTAGGAATTGTATTACCATATTTCATTGTAATACGAATAGGAATTGTAGTATCCTATTAATTTTAGGAATAAGAATTGTATTACCATATTAATTTTAGGAAAAAGAATTGTATTACCATATTTTACAATATTTTACACTTTAATCCCCTATTTTACAATATTTTCTATTTTAATAGTATATAAGTGTTTTAGGCGGAAAATTAAAATGAAAGATTTTATTTTTATTAATAGTAAGTAATTAATAGTAAATATAGAGTATAGATATAGATATAGATTAAAACAAAAAAATAATAATAGGGAATAACATCGTAAATAAATTATGGGTCAATATGTATATTCCATTAAAATGGAAATTAAAAAGAAAAAATTTAAAATATCTGTGTAAAGTGTAAACCCTAAGTTAGCGCCGCTGTACAATAGCGTGTATAAATACATGCCCTTCGCTGGTTCCCTTTGAGCTCTCCCCTCGCATAAACCCTAATTTATCTTTAGGGTTTTTCATATAGCCGTTCTCTCCCCGCGGTCTCATCTTCCATCACAATGGGCAAGTCTTCTAAGAAATCAAATCTTAAGGTAAAGTTTATCGTCTAGGGATTTCTATCTCGGTGTAAAAGTTATTATTTTTTCCGTTTACATTCTTTATTATGGATTTGTCCAGGTTGATGCCGCTCCAGCTGTAGTTGCTCCGACTAAGCCGATGCAGAAAGGTTCAATTTTTTTAAAAAAGTTTTATTTTTTCGTATTGTTTTTGTCTGTAATTGATCTTTCACAGTTTTTAATTATTGTTTTGTTTTTAAAATCTGCTATTCGAAAACGAGTTCACTGTTTTTGGTGACTTTGTAGGTAAGAGAGAAGTGGAAGCTGCGGTCGAGAAGGTCAGCGCAAAAAAGCAGAAAAAGGATTCAGCTTTAGAACAAGCTATAGAAAAGAAAAAGGCCGATGCCAAGATTCAGAAGAAGAAGGTGGAAAGCAGTTCCTCTTCATCTGATGACGATTCTTCTGATTCTGAGGAAGAATTGAAGGTCAGTAGATTAAAATATCTCTGTATTTGCATGCTTGAAAGTACCGATTAGTGTTGCATGCTTTTATTGACCTAAATTTGATTTCCTGTAATTAGATTCTTATAAAAACCACTGTTTTTTTTTGTTTTTTTTTTGTTTTTTGTTTTTGTTTTTGTTTTTGTTTTTGTTTTTAGGGTATGGGTTCTTGGTTCCATTCAATGTAAAAAAAAATATTGTGGGTTGTGTTTTAAGTACTGAGTATCTGATGGTGTTTTTATTGTTGTCAGAAGCCAGCTCTTAAAACTGTAGCTGCACCTAAGAAACCAGTGGTTGCCAAAAATGGGAAGCTTTCAAGCAGTTCAGATGAGAGTGATTCTGATTCAGATGAGGAGATGCCTGCTGCCAAGAAGGCTCCTGCTCCCAAAGGAAAGAGTGCACCTGTCAAAACTGTTAAGAAGGAAGCTAGTTCTAGTGATTCTAGCTCTGATGATAGTAGCTCAGATGAGGAGATGCCTGCTGCCAAGAATGGTCCTGCTCCTAAAGGAAAGAGTGCACCTGCTGCATCCATTAAAAAGAAGGATAGTTCTAGTGATTCCAGCTCTGATGATTCAGATGAGGAGATGCCTGATGCCAAGAAGGGTCCTGCTCCCAAAGGAAAGACTGCACCAAAGAAAGAAAGTTCTAGTGAGGATGATAGTAGCTCAGATGAGGATGCCCCTGTTGCTAAAAAAGTGCCTGATGCCAAGAAGGGTCCTGCTCCCAAAGGAAAGAGTGCATCAAAGAAAGATAGTTCTAGTGAGGATGATAGTAGCTCAGATGAGGATGCCCCTGTTGCTAAAAAAGTGCCTGCTAAGAATGGTGCAGTAAAACAGAAGCAAGCTGAATCCAGCTCAGAAGAGGATAGTAGTTCTGATGAAGAAGAAAAGGTATTGAAGAAGCCTACTCCTACTTCATCTGCCCCCACCAAAAAAGTTGAAAGCAGTTCAGATGATGATGACAGTTCTGATGAAAGTTCTGACGACGAGCCATCCAAAGTTGAGGCTGCTAAGAAGGTATTGAATGATTGTGATGTTTTGTAATTATTGAATCTTTATACAATTGTTATTACATTTGCATGCGTTTCATATGTGTATATCTTCTGAGCTTACCTTTCCTGTCTTTTGCTGTGGCAGTCTTCTACTGGGAAGAAGGAGAGCAGTTCTGATGATTCCTCATCTGAGGAGTCCAGTGATGAAGAAGAGGATGCACCTTCAAAGACTCCAAAGAAGGTAATTAGCTTCCTTGTGATGAATTTGATGGACTCTGGGCATTTATTTTTGATTTTACAACTGTGAATTACAGGATGAAATTGTGTATGTTCCTATTCTGTGCAAAAGTATTGACTTATCACTTCATTCAGATATTGTTCACCTTATGATGCTTAATTTATATAGCATTACTGCATTAGTTTTATAAAAATTGTGTAACTTTGAAAAGCTGTCTTTTATATTACCAAAACAAAAAGTTTATTAGATGTTAATTGAAACAGGGTGCAGATGTGAAGATGGTTGATGCATCTGAAAAGAAACTTGTAAGTGGTTTTCAAAGTGTAGTATACTAATTGTTGTTGGAAAATTATTTTATTGGTTAAAACAATTGTATTTGAAATGCAGCCAAAGACCCCAGTCACTCCTAAGGCTGAATCCCAAGGATCCAAAAGTCTTTTTATGGGAAATTTGTCATGGTCAATTGAACAGGCTGATGTGTATGTAAATTTTGTCTCTGGAATATTTAAGCATATTGGTACTTATTTTCAAACAATCTTTTTAATTGCTTTTTCAATATTCTTGCAGAGAGAATTTCTTCAAAGATTGTGGAGAGGTAAAGGATGTTCGTTTTGCTTCACATCCAGATGGGACGTTCAAGGGCTATGGGCATGTTGAATTTACTACCTCTGAGGCAGCTTTAAAGGTAAATGATTTTTTGTTATGTATTTGGTTGTTTCATCTATATTCTGTTTCTTAAAAGTAACTGATTATTTTGCAAAATATAAATTTTGAACTATTATTATGCCTTCATATTTTTATTAAACAATATGTTTTTGTATGGTTTCGGTTTGATCCCAATCTGGTTTAACCAAATTGAAACCAAACTCTATGCGCTTTAGAACCATAACTTATTAAGGATTTGCCTAGTTTTATTTAATTGTTGATGTTATTGGCATTCTTTTGACACTGGAAGCTTGGAATTTTGCTTTAATTTATATTTTGTAGTTTTTAATGAACCCAATTTGATACTGAAATATTTGATTTTTGTTTGTATTAAATTGAGCTTGAAATATTTTGTTTTTTTTTCATCCGTTTTAAAAAAATGATAAGCCTATAGATATTTAGTTTTGTTTTGGTTTGGCCTTCAAACTGAAGTGAATCCCCATATGCTTGCCCCTAATAGGCTATAATATTTTTCTAGTAGTGTCTATTTTCTTATTCTTACTGTTCTTTTTTTTTTTCTTGTACTTGTTTGTGTTGTTTAACATTGACAGTTGAATTATTTGTTGCTGTGTTTACAAATCTGTTGCAGGCTCTTGAACTTAATGGTCAAGAGTTAATGGGCCGAGAAGTGAAGCTTGACCTTGCTAAAGAGAGGGGAGCTTATACTCCGAATAGTGGGTAAGGCCATCTTCCCCTAAAGTTAGAATCATGGATTATGAGTTAATCACAAGTGTATAATTTTCTTTTTTGGTAATTTGTTTACTGTAGGAAATTCGATAACTCCTTCCAGAAGCAGGGCAGGGGTGGAGGTGAAAGTACAACTGTGTTTGTTAAGGGTTTTGACAAGAATGATACTGAAGATAAGGTACTTGTGGTATTTTTGTCTGTGCAAACTTTTGATCCATTTTTTTTATTGATATCTGATCTGGTTGCCTTTGTATATACTATTTGCAGATCAGGAGTGCTCTTGAGGATCATTTTGGTTCTTGTGGAGAGATTAAAGGTACCAGAATCCCAACAGACCCAGAAGGGTACATTAAAGGGTATGTCCTGGAACCTTGAACTAAAATTTCAACTGCACAATGCAATGGGTTTATACAGCACATTATTTTGTTAGGTTTTCCTTTATTTAGTGGCTGCCCATTGCTAATGATCTTATGTCATTTATTTCTTTACAGGATGGCTTATGTAGAGTTCACGGACAATGATGCAGTGAACAAGGCTCTTGAGCTCAACAACTCCCAAATTGGAAACAACACCTTGTATGTTGATGAAGCTAAGCCAAGAGCTGATAATCGTGGAGGTGAGAGTGGTGGCAGAGGAGGTTGGGGTGGCAGGTCTGGTGGTGGAAGAAGCGGTGGTAGGGACAGCGGCGGCAGGTTTGGAGGAAGGGGAGGTGGTAGACGTGGTGGCGGTGGTGGCAGGTTCGGAAGTGGTGGCGGTGGCGGCAGGTTTGGAGGTGGTGGCAGAGGAGGCGGCCGAACTCCTGGAAAGCCAAGCATGACTTTTTCTACTGGTAATGATCTTTATATATATTTTTTGCTGCTATGTATGTTAACTAAAATCCCATCAATTCTCCTTATCAAGTGACACTATTATAATTGTGCAGGCAAGAAGACAACTTTCGATGATTGAGGCGCGTAGGCTGTGAAGCTTGATATCATGCAGCAGCCAGCATATTTGCCATTTTTGTTTATTTTAAGACTTGAGAGTTTTAGTTTATTCTGGAACATGCCCTATGATAGTTTGTATTTCTTTTATCCATGTGGGGATCTATCTTGTCAACAATAGTTTGTTTGTTTGTTTACCTACTATTTATTTATACTCTACCGGCACCTACTCATATTTAGAGTTTCTGGCTTTTACATTCTCTCTATAAAATCCCTTCCTTCTACAGGCTTTAATGTTCATTTACATGTTTGAGTTTGTTTCTGTTTTAGAAAAGAGTAATCATTAGCCAGCCAGCCATATTGCAAGTTATTAGTCAAATTTAGGGAACATGTTAAATTATGTATGTATTAACACTTCATCGTGTCTAAGTGGATCACAAAATTGAGCGAACAATTGGTTTGCTAAAGTAGGTAGCTAAAGCCGGATTAGAACAAGCCAATATCGACACCGGAAAGTCGGGCTACAACTAGAAATGATTTGCCTTTACTGGCAAGCCGTTTAGGATATCACTTAACCTTTGATATAAAACTTTGGGATCCAGGTTTAGATGAATGCAAACCAGGATGGGTAGAGTGAATAGATTACTCTAGTAGTGCACATTGTGTACGGAAATCAAGACCCAAGAGAACTTCCTCCAAGAACTGCCAATCAACCATATCATGCATATGCCTTGCGCAAATCCACCTTGGTGAGCAATCCACATGTTATAGAACTTGAATGGCCTGCTGCCATGAACATTATTCTCCAAAAGCTTGACAACTGCTGGACAGTGGTCTGAGAAGCAATTCATTTTTCCAAAGTTAGTATGGCGAGCAGGGTGGAACCAGAATTTTTTTTCCAATGGTGAAATATTAAAACAAAAGAGATAATTTTAAAAAATATTAAAACAAAAGAGATAATTTAAAAAATAAAACACTTAAAAAATATAATTATAAATATTGTTGGATATAGACGAAAAATAAAACAGAAGCTTTATAAAAATATTCATAACAAAATATGAAACATAATTAATTTGATAAAATAATTCAAATAGAAAACATATTATAAATTACACATCTCATTATTAATGTAAAAAAAGTTATATATATTAAAAATTACAAATTACACATATCATTATTAATTTAAAAATTATATATATATATATATATATATATATATATATATATATATATATATATATATATAAGGCTATATATGGGGTGAGATTGGGTGGAGTGAGTAGAGGCAGCTGCCAATATAGCTCCACTTTTTTTTTTTTTTTTGAAAACATAGCTCCACCTTTGATGACAAGTAAACCCAAGATTTTTCCAACCTGCATTAATAAGGACTTGGTCCAATTTTGCCTTAACACGACCTTTTGACCATGTAAAGAGCTCTCTAGTTGAAGGCAATCAATTAAATCCAAATTTGAGCAAAATTCCACAAACTCATGAGTAAGGTAGCGGGTTGGTGTGATACCCAAATTGTTATACGGTGGATCATGGTCCAAAAACGACGTTATTTTAAGTAAAGAAACACTAACAGTTATATTTAACAAAAAATTTTGTATTTGTGATGTGCTCAAAATAAAATGAAACTACAACGTATCTAAAATGAAACTGGACAATATGTCTCATATATTGAGTATATATTATCAAATGAAATTGTAGTTGAATTGAAATGCTACTTTAGTTGTGCTGAAATGAAACTACAATATGTATAAAAATGAAACTGAATAACATGTCTCACATATTGAGTATATATTATCAAATGAAACTATAGTTGAATTGAAATGATACTTTAGTTGTGTTGAAATGAAACTACAGTATGTATAAAATGAAACTGAATAACATGTATTACATATTGAATGTAGATTTTCAAATGAAACTATATGTAGTTATATCAAAATAATACTTTAGTTGTGTTGTAATGAAACCATAGTATATATACTTTACCTACTTTGGATTTACCACTTTTTAATATTTTCTCTATTATTGTGTTTTCCTCTCGTTACTTTCACGGGTTTTTTTTTTCCTCTCGTTACTTTCACGAGCTTTTCATTATCATTAGCATTAATCGTTTAGTTTGGTTTCGGCAAGTGTTGATCATATCCTGGGCGAGCAAAAAAAATGATGACGAAGACCCAGATATTTGATGAAGCTTTAAGCTCCTTGAAGGAACATAGCTTCCTAGTTATGAAACAGTTTGCGATTTAAGTTTTCTATAGCATAGTTAAAAAAGTTGTTTCTATGTCTGACTGTAAGGAATGGTTTACCATTTCATTGATCGTTGATGTAAACGTTTTATGTTATGAATTAATGGAATAACTACGTTTACCTTCAAAAAAAAAAAGAATTTCACATAGTTGAGCGTATATTGTCCAATGAAATGGTAGTTTAATTAGAATTATACTTTGATGTTGTAATAAGATTGAAGTGTGTATAAAATAAAATTTAATAACAAGTCTCAGATAGTGAATGTATAATATCAAATGAAACTGTAGTGGAAACAAAATGATACTTTAGTTGTGACAAATGCAACTACAACGTATATAAATAAAATTGAATTTGTCAAACAAACAGAAGCAATTAGACGGAACGCCTTTAAGCACCATGGTCCAGAGTAAAATTTACCTATGATACCACCAAGTTTTTCTTCCGGGCTTTGCAATGTTGAAAACTTGAAATCACCCCCGAGTACCCAAGGATAATTTGTTGTTGGAGCCTGATATATATTATTCTTGCACTAACCCCATGCGTATAAGTGGTATGTATTTAGCCTCCGAGTCAACCTCTGAGTTAATTGACCACTACCGACCGGGGCAAAGGTGGTTCCCAGTCTAATAAGGTCGGGGCAATCACGAGCCGGGTGCCATACTCGAGTCGCTTGATCCCCTTGTTCCATTTCGACCTTTCGATTGTCCTAGCCTTAGCCTCTGACCTATTCCTAATCTGTAGCACATGTACGACGTTGCTTCTACCCGGCCTTGCGCCTGTGCATGTATGCCACGTGCGTATCATGCTGAGGAGATGGAATTTGAACATTTCCTCTATCGCATTTATTAAGGAGAGATAAACTTTTAGCTATTCTTACCAACCATAGCTATGCTCTCGGAGATCTAGGGTCTAGTGTCCGATTATCCAAAAGACCGAGACTAAACCACTACCAGATGTTAGTATAAGTCGGGCCGGTCGAATTAGTCATCCTGTACCTAGTTCCCAATAACTATAATAAAAGTACAATTACACTTTTGGTATTTAGCCAGTATTTACGTTATCAGAGCCAAAGAACAAAGTTTCTGCCATAACGCCCATAAGGTTCTCCTTTCCATAAACAAAAACAAGGGTAACTTTATAGAAAACTTTTTGATTAAAAGTCATAATATTTGGCATGGTAACAGACTAACAGTACTGTTACGCATTCATGAGGGTGAAGGGAGGTATCCACTTGAATTAGAACCCTAGCAAAACCCTCTTTTTTTTCAAATCTCTCGTCATTTTGTCAGTGCTGTTTCTCGCCCGATGGCTTCCATGGATGCGCCAAGTTCTGGTTCCAACGTTAACGCTCGTGCTTCCCTCTCCATGGACGAGGAGGAAGATGAAGGTCTGGTCATAGGCATTGATGAAGTAAACGAAGATAGAGTAGAATACAAATACATGCTGGTGGGAAAGCTGCTGACTGACAAACCGATCAAGTTTAAGGTCCTTAGAGACACCATTGCCGCTACTTGGAGACCTGTTATGGGTATGATGATGAATGAGGCAGAGTATAATCTATTTGTATTTCAGTTTTTTCACCAAGTGGATATGAAGCGAGTTATGGAGGACGGGCCTTGGTGTTTCGATCAGAGTCTTCTGGTGCTCCATAGAATGCAACCAAGTGAATGCCCTAACGACATCCCTCTGTGTAAGGCGGAGTTTTGGGTTCAAGTCCATAAGCTTCCAATAGGGTTCTTTACGGAAAACATTGCCAAAGCTATTGGGGATTATCTGGGAACGTTTATTCGAGCTGATAGGAGGAATTTTGAGGGATCCTGGAAGTCGTTTCTAAAGGTCCGAGCACTGTTGGATCTCACAAAACCCTTGCGGAGGAGAGTGAAGATGAAGAAAGAAGGGGGAGAATGGTTTTGGGCTGAATTCAAGTATGAGCGGTTACCCCATTTTTGTTTCTTGTGCGGATTAATGGGTCACACTGAACGTTACTGTGAGAGAATGTTGGAAGGGGTCACGGAGGAGACGGTGAGGCCATATGGTTCTTGGCTCAGGGCAACTGGCCGACGTTTTCCGGCCATTGGTAGTCGTTGGCTGGTCGAGGAACGACCGCGTAGGGAGGGGATACAAACGCCACAGCCTCAAGAGGTGGTGAGCCCAAATTCAGGCAGGGAGGAGATACCACAGCCTCAAGAGGTGGTGAACCCAAATTCAGGCAGGGAGGAGATACAAACGCAACAGCCTCAAGAGGTGGTGAACCCAAATTCATACTCAAATATTTGATTTTCGTTGGCATTAAAATGAGCTCAAAATATTTTGTTTGGTTTTCATCAACTTAAAAAAAATGATAAGCCTAGATATTTAATTTGGTTTTGGTTTGACCTTCAAACTGAAGTGAATCCCCATATGGTTGCTCCTAATAGGCTAATATTTTGTAGTATGCATTTTCTTATTTTTATTGTTCACTTTTTTCTTGTACTTGTTTGCCTTGTTTAACAGTGACTGAGTTGAATTATTTGTTGCTATGTGTGCAAATCTGTTGCAGGCTCTTGAACTTAATGATCAACAGTTGTTGGGCCAAGAAGTGGAGCTTGACCTTGCTAAAGAGAGAGGAGCTGATACTCCGAATAGTGGGTAGGCCATCTTCCCCTAAATTTAGAATCATGGATTGTGAGTTACACAGTGTATAATATTTTTTTTTGGTAATTTGTTTACTGTAGGGAATTTGATAACTCCTTCCAGAAGCAGGGCAGTGGTGGAGGTGAAAGCAGTTCAGAATATGATGATGATGACAGCTCAGATGAAAGTGAAGATGGGGAGCCACAAAAGAAAAATACCGAGGTAAGTGTGTATTGGTATTGTTTTTATCCTCATTGATTGTGTTCTGCACTATGTATGCTAACATATTGTTTGATGTATGTGTGAGGAGGCCTCAACTACTGAAACTACTGTCAAACAAAGTGCTAATGACTCTAAAGATGAGACCAGTTCTGAACATGAAAGTTCTGATGATGAGCCATCTGAAGTTGAGGTATTGAATGATTGAGATCTTTTGTAATTATTGAATCTTTATACAGTTGTTATTACATTTGCATGCATTTCATATGTGTACACCTTCTGAGCTTGCCTATCCTCTCTTTGGCAGTGGCAGTCTTCTACTGGGAAGGAGAGCAGTTCTGATGATTACACATCTGAGGAGTCTAGTGATGAAGAAGAGGATGCGCCTTCAAAGACTCCAAATAAGGTAATTAGCTTCCTTGTGATGAATTTGATGGATTTTGGGCATTAATTTGTGATTTTACAACTGTGAATTACAGGATGAATTTGTGTATGTTCCTATTCTGTGCAAAAGTATTGACTTATCACTTATCACTTCATTCAGATATTGTTCACCTGATGATGCTTAATTTATATAGCATAAGTTTTTTAAAAAATTGTGTAACTTGGAAAAGCTGTCTTTTATATATTACCAAAACAAAAAGTTTAGTAGATGTTAAATGAAACAGGGTGCAGATGTGAAAATGGTTGATGCATTTTAACAGATGGCAAAAAGAGTGGAGCTCTATCTGAAAAGAAATTTTTAAGTGGTTTTCAAATTGTAGTATATTAGTTTTTGTTGGGAAATTATTTTATTGGTTAAAACTATTGGATTTGAAATGCAGCAGAAGACCCCAGTCACTTCTAAGGCTGAATCCCAAGGATCCAGAAGTCTTTTTATGGGAAATTTGTCATGGTCAATTGTACAGGCTGATGTGTATGTAAATTTTGTCCCTGGAATATTTAAGCATATTGGTAGTTATTTTCAAATAATATTCTTAATTGTTTTTTCAATATGCATGCAGAGAGAATTTCTTCAAAGATTGTGGAGAGGTAAAGGATGTTCGTTTTGCTTCACATCGAGATGGGATGTTCAAGGGCTATGGGCATGTTGAATTTACTACTTCTGAGGCAGCTGCAAAGGTAAATGATTTTTTGTTATGTATTTGGTTGTTTCATCTATTTTCTGTTTGTTTCAAGTAACTGATTATTTTGCAAAATTTAATTTTGAACTATTATTATTAAAGTGGCTAGCATGCACCTAAACTGATTTGATTGAAATTGACCGACTCAAAAATTGATCAATCCATTCCAAGAAACTAAAATATTATTATTATTATTTTGGTTTGGGATTTTTATTAAACGAAATGTTTGTGTATGATTTCAGTTTGACCCCAATTCAGTGTAACCAAATTGGAACCAAAATATATGCGCTTTAGAA
Source organism: Ipomoea trifida (assembly GCA_003576665.1). Taxonomy (NCBI): domain Eukaryota; kingdom Viridiplantae; phylum Streptophyta; class Magnoliopsida; order Solanales; family Convolvulaceae; genus Ipomoea; species Ipomoea trifida. The sequence goes on along the minus strand of CP025647.1, from coordinate 4,008,179 downwards.
CCATAATTTAATATCGATTTGTCTAGTTTTTATTTAATTGTTGATGTTATTGGCGTTCTGTTGACACTTGCTTTTGTAAAAGGGAATTTTGCTTTAATTTATATATTGTAGTTTTTAATGAACCCAAATTGATACTGAAATATTTGATTTGGTTGGCATTAAAATGAGCTCAAAATATTTTGTTTGGTTTTCATCAGTTTAAAAACCTAGATATTTAGTTTGGTTTTGGTTTGACCTTCAAACTGAAGTAAATCCCCATATAGTTGCCTGATAGGCTAATATTTGTAGTATGCATTTTCTTTGCTGTGTACACAAATATGTTGCAGGCTCTTGAACTTAATGGCCAACAGTTGTTGGGCCGAGAAGTGAGGCTTAACCTTGCTATAGAGAGGGGAGCTTATACTCCGAATAGTGGGTAGGCCATCTTCCCCTAACTTTAGAATCATGGATTGTGAGTTAAACATAGTGTATAATTTTTTTTTTGGTAATTTGTTTACTGTAGGAAATTTGATAACTCCTTCCAGAAGCAGGGCAGGGGTGGAGGTGAAAGTACAATTGTGTTTGTTAAGGGGTTTGACAAGAATGATATTGAAGATAAGGTACTTGCGGTATTTTTTTTCTGTGCAAACTTGTGATCCATTTTCTTTATTGATGTCTGATCTGGTTGCCTTTGTATATACTATTTGCAGATCAGGAGTGCTCTTGAGGATCATTTTGGTTCTTGTGGAGAGATTAAAGGTATCAGAATCCCAACGGACCCAGAAGGGTACATTAAAGGGTATGCCTGGTGGCTTTAAGATCTTGTGTCTGGAACCTCTTGAACTAAAATTTCGACTGCACATTATTTCGTTCGGTTTTCCATTATTTAGGGCCTGCCCATATCTATTGTTATTTTTGTGTATCCCCCTTTTGTTGTTGATGTTGCTTGTATTGTGTATATATGCTCCTCCATACTGCTTGTCAGACTGTATCTTAGGGATTTTGAATCTGATATTTAATGATCTATTATGCCATTTCTTTGGGTTTACAGGATGGCTTATATTGAGTTCACAGACAATGATGCAATGAACAAGGCTCTCGAGCTCAACAACTCCCAAATTGGAAACAACACCTTGTATGTTGATGATGCTAAGCCAAGAGGTGATAGTCGTGGTGGTGGTGAGCGTGGAGGCAGGTTTGGAGGAAGGGGAGCTGGCTGCTTTGGAAGAGGACGTGGCCGCTTTGGACTATCACGAGGTGTTTGGTTCTAAAAGTTAAGGGAAATGTAGTTTTATGTTGTTTGGTTCATTCCTAAAAGTCAAGGAAAATGAATTCTTTGCTAATCGTCCTCAGAGTCTTGCCAAATTCTAGTTGGCTTTTACATTTTCTCTATGAAATCCCTGCCTTCTACTTCTACAGGCATGCTTTTACATTTTCTCTATGAAATCCCTGCCTTCTACTTCTACAGGCATATATCAATGTGTTGATTGTGTTCATTTACGGGTTTGAAATCGTTTCTGTTTTTAGGAAAAGAGTAATTATTCTTTTGAAGTTATAGGAGGGGAACTAAAAGTTTCTGGTAACTAGTTAATGCCATCATTTGAACAATTAGCATTGTTGTGTTATCACCAACTTGCAGCCCCTCCTTCCTCTCTCCACAAAGTGTTTTGATGGAAGATAATGCTGGCATGACAAGGTAGAGGATTGTGTGTAGGTAGTTGCTATTTAGGTATCTCTCTTTCTCTTAACAATTAAAGAGTTAGTCTTTGGTGAATAAAGATTTGTATTAGTGGATTGGAGTTGAAATAATGTTGAACAAAGTAATGGTGATTGATAAAATATTTTAAGTACTTAAAAGAATAAGCTTTTGCCAAGCACCTTGTGCTCAATTGGCATGTAGTGGCCACCCTCAGTATACTACAATGTAATAGGGTCAGTTGTTGTTCGAATAGATAGTGATGATGGGTTGATGGGTTATGAAAGTGGGCAACGAGTCGCTCGAATAGACGTATAGCCAAGTGAGTGATCATGGATTTTAGCAAAGTATTATTGCCTTTTCTAAACTTAGACGGAAGGGTTTCACTTTAAGACTGTCCTCATCAATCCCCCCTTTCTAATATATGTGGCAAGAGAGAGTTTATATATATATATATATATATATATATATATATATATATATAAAATTTAATGCCACGTGTGTTGCAAGAGGAGAGAGAGTGAGAAAGTGGGAGAAAAAAACATGGTAAATCCCTACTTTTTATTTATTTATTTATTATTTCTTATTATATTATTTGGTTATTATATTTATAATATAATATGAAAGTGGACCGCTTTTGAAAGTGAGAATATTACAGGGATGTAGAACAAATAGTGAAGAATTTACAAATTTGATGATGTGGGAGTGAGACCCATTTTAAAAAGTGGGAGAGATTTGTAGGGATAAAGATAGGCTAATTCGCTTAAAATCATTAGGTTAAAGTGTGTTTGACTTAATTTCACAAAAACATATAAGTTAAAGTGTGTTTGAATTAATTTCACAAAAAATACTGGTATTAGGGGTGAGCAAACGGTCGGTCGGTTACATAACCGACTGAAAAATTGAAAAACTGACTGTAATTTTTGATTGTTGTAATCGACCAAAACCGATCGAAGATAGTTCTAAAACCGACCGTCGGTTATCGATCGGTTACCAAAAAACCGAATTCATATTCTGTTAGCAATACTTACACTAAATATATATTGTTTACTTCCAATGTGCCAAATGCCAATGCCCAAATTCAAAATATGAAATCCAAAGTAGTAAATTTATAGTATGATACACACATTGCCAAGTCTAAATAAAACCCAAAATATGAGATCCAAAATAGCAAATGATACACACAATTACACAAACTGCCAAGTTTAAACAAAACCCAAAATATGAAATCTAAAATAGTAAATGATACAAAAACAAAACAAAAAATAAGTCTAAACAAATCAAAGTAATGAAATGAAAGGAAATTCTGCATTTCTGCCAAGCTTCATCTTTCAAAGCCTTCAAATCCTTCATACGAAATATAATAAAGAAATTTCCAGAACACAAGAATCATTGGTAGTAAAGAAATTTACTTATTTACCTACTTAATTAAATAGGTAATAGCATATTAATTATTAACTATTAACAATAAAATAATTTATTAAGAATATGTTTTCTACTATTGAATAGTAACTGTGAATTTCTCTCGGCATTCAAAAAACAAAAACTTCTAAAAGTCAAACTCAGCAAGTATCAAATAGTTTGTAGTGTAGCAGGGCAGCCCTCAAACATTTGTGAGATTGCCATTTGCAGATCATCAACCGAGTACTTGATTGATGATGTTTTCCCTTTTCAAACAATTGCTTCACAAATAAATCGCAATGTGGAACCAATCCATTCAGTATAATCTGATGTAGCTCTCGCCGAAGCTGCAAATCTGGGACCAACCATCTGGATTGAGTCCTATGAATTTCCTCAAACGCAGAATTGATGTCTTTAAGAATGTGTTTTCTACTAGAACATTGCCCACTAACAAAATATCTGATGAATTTGAGACCTGTTGAGCATAAATAATATATAAACATAAATGTGCAGTCCAACTATCAGCTTAGGCTTTAGTTGAGATGGAGCACATGCTTCAATTTGGTATCAGAGCCGACCTTTGGCATGGCTCTGATACCAAATTGAAGCATGTGCTCTGATACCAAATTGAAGCATGTTATTAAGGTTGTCAGAGGTTGGCCATATCCATACATCATTCTGGTTAATTAAGTATTCCATCACATATGTAGTCAAGGGATGAACTCCCTCTTCCACTCCTGTGACATACCATGAGTGTGCCAGAATAGAACGCTCGAAATTGTGCAGGATGTCCCTGACAGCCTCAGGTAGCTGATGATTTTGCACTGAATATGTACTCGATGTCGGGCAGGAGAGACGACAATCTCTCATGCAAGTCGAGGATCTTGAACATGCGTTCTGCAGAAGGGCGGATTGAGTTGACTGCCTGTGCGGCGAAGAACATAATGACATGGTCTTTCACAATTTCCATGAAAAATGCATCGTCTTTGGCGGTTTGCAGGTCTTCGAATACTTCTTGGCACATTATCTTTTCTCTGCAGAATAAATTTTCTATGCGAAATTGAGTTGCTCGAATCCATAGCACGATCTTCTCTTCGAGCTCTTCCCATTGCATCCTTCGAATGTCAGATATGCTTAGTTTCTCGATGCCAATTCGTCTGAAATTGGCATCAAGGTGGGACTTTCGGGCAGTCCTGTAAAGGGATTTGCAGTCATGGGGATATCTCATGGAGCTCATCCTCTCTGCAATGGACCTGAGATCGTGGACACACCCACTATGGATCCTGCAAAGGAGTAGCCTCCAGTGCTGAAGGAGCTTGAATAAGCAGGAGGAGTTTCTGTGTAAGTAGTTAAACAACTGGTGTTTAATATGGTTTGAAACTCATTCTTCAACTAATTCTTGGCAATATGAACTGTGCTCTCCAGTTTGGTCCTATCTTCTGGTGAGATCTGGGCTGATTCCATGGATTTAACTATTTCATCAATAGCTTGCAAGTATTCATCATGTCACAATGGTCACCCTCAAAGGTCAACCATTTTCTTCCTCTTGCATCTGCTGAATCATACTGCAATACTATTTTTACTGCTTTTGAGAGTGCTGTATCAAAGCTCTCCGGCAAATCCATGGTGTATGGAAATGATAATTCTTGAACAAATGGGCAATGGGGATTGGGGAACTTCTCTTTTTGTTTTCTTTGTTAGCTTGAAGACATTTGGGATCATTTGATACAGAAATTAGAGGTAATCACCTCAAGAGAAATGGTTAGGAAATGCCCACCAAAGTGAGGCCACATGGGTGTTTGATTTTTCTTGGAGGGCGATAACCTTATACTTTTTACTCTTTTTCGAGCATTTTACTCTTTTTCGAGCGAATATCTAAATTATTTTATGAAAAATAGTAAGTTATAATTTTGGACCAGCCGCACGCACAATTGAATGGAAAAGTTAGCTAGTAAGCAAGCTGTTATAACAATTACAAAGTTAATGTGTCATGTTAAAGAGTTTTGAATTAAACTTTTATCGGTAAAAGAGTTATCTCATAGGGTTAACGAATAATGTAGGTAAACAATAAAAAGTTACTGGGTATCAATTTTCTTTATGTAGCAAGAATACCGTGTGGAATGTTAGCCAATAGTCCAATAGCGTTGTGATTGTGATTTCAAAGAAACTGCATAAAGCCAAGTCTGAATTTTCCTATACTTCTTCTGGAATTGCTAGTTGGTGTGGCTAACACAATTACACAACAGCATATAGTAGTTAATGCGTATGTGACATGTTGGACTGTGTTATGAATTATCCCTTAGGTTGGATTTGGATTATATATGTTTTACTGTTTTTTGTCTGTTTCACACATGACTTGTGAATGCTTAAAAAGTAAGTGAGGTAACATAAAATAAAGATACATAGGCACACGATTTTTGAAATGTGTTTTTTTTTTTTTGTTTTTGTTTTAATACAAAAAACTCTATCAAGGCTCGATCTCATGACTTCTCATATAAAAAAATCATTACATGCCATCTGAGCACAAGGTGCTTGACCAATCAAGATTCTTGATATAGAGCCAAGGTGACCGCAAATAATAGAGCACTGCTATCTATCTGGGCTGTTGGACCTTTACAATTCTAATTCCTTCGTCCAGCCATCTTTCGAGAGGGTAGCTTCTGGATTTAGAGTGGAATTCCGGGAGAAAAACTCTCCATACTAGTATTTTTCTCAGTTAAATCAAAGCATATTAGTTAATGCAAAGTGAAAAATAAAGTAAATATAATATTATTCTTTCGTTAAATTTCAAATTACAAAGGTTAATATATGTGATATCTTCTACTTAAATAGTAGTGTCATCACTTTCAACCTCAAAGACATCTATTTGATTCTGAGTGTTGAATTGGAAAAAGTCGAGAAACTCCCTCTTTGGACTAAGTCTACTGCGCAATAGTGCCGTGTGGTCCAGAAGCTAAGGGATCACTTTTTGTTTACTTATTATTAATTCTTGGGGAGTTTAATTCTATGTCTGAACTTTGAAGAATCCGTCAAACTTAATCTGGGTGGTTGGCATGAGATAGATGCTCAGCTTAGGCAACATTGCATCTTCGTTCATGTATTCTAATGATTATGATGCACACAAATTTGACACACTTTTTTTTTTTTTTTTTTTGAAAATAAATTTGACACACTTTGGAATATAATGTATTTATTGACTGATTTTTAATTTGTTTCAATTTCTCTTGGGCTAATTAAAATGATTTAAATTGAATAAATGAAATGATTTTTGATACATTATAATACATTTTTAATTTAGGCCATTTTGGTGCAAAGGTACTATGCAAGATCACATTTGAGTATGAAAAACTTCTCAATAAACTTAAATTTAGCTCATTGAATGATCTTGGTTGATATAAGAAAATCAATGCACTTAATGCATGCTCACCATTACTAGGAGTACGTTACACTCACCAGAGAAAAGATCCGTTGCAGCCATAGTATAACTGTATAAGTAGCAGACTTGTGGTAGAGGATGGTGGACACTTTGTTTATGATACACAACACTAATACTCAAATCACTAACTCTCACTAAATACACATATTTACATTGTGGTATTGGAACCATTGTCACTCACTCATCTATTGTACTTACCCATTATACTCAAATAATACCATATTTCACTTCTATCAAATATACCCGATAACAATACTTACCGTCATTGGTGTGGGCCAAATCTCATACAAGGTTGTGGGCACAGCCGGAGGCCAAGAGGTCACCCACCAAGGGTCCACACCAAGATAACCAATCACAACGGTTAGAAGGGATGCGTGAGTCTGGAGGGCCGACTCCGCGTCAGTCCAAGGTGCTCAAGCAAGCCCCAGGTGTGCAGGAGGAAGCGATTGAGAAACTCCTAGATATGTAGGAGGAAGCAATTGAGAAACTCCAAAAGCATATCGAAAAGCTAGAGAAGAAGGTAGAAGCAAGAAAATAGTCACCGGAACTTGAGGTGAGGATGGCTGCTCCATTTTCTCCTAGTATAATGGATGCGCCCCTCCCAAGAGATTTTAAGTTGCCCGCTATCAAAGCATACACCGGGACTTCTGACCCGCGTGTCCACATGACAAGGTACAAAGCAGCCATGGTAATGACCGGGGCGGGCGATGCCATAATGTGCAGGGTGTTCTTGTCCACCTTGGACGGAACTGCCCAAGATTGGTTCAACACGATTTCAAATGGTTCGATCCAGAACTTTGCGGAGTTGTCCAAAACTTTCCCGACTTATTTCTCCGGAAACATACAACACCCCTAAGGGATCAAATTGGTAATTAATTTTTCACTGAAATGGTCTATGACTATAGCAAAATTACCAATTTGGTCCCTTGACTATAGCAAAATTATCAATTTGGTCACCGATTTTAACGGCAAAATAAACGGAGGACGAAATTGGTTAAAATTTTCAAAGTTGAGTGACTTAATTGGGCACAAAAAATTGTTGATGATCAAATTGATAATTTCGCAATAGTCGAGGGACCATTTCGGTAATAAACTCAAAATTATAAGAAAATGCTACTCCGTATTAGAAATAAGTGAAGATGAAAAAGTTGGTTTGACTGTCAGATAAAATGAGACGGAAGGAATATAATTATTCAATATAAAATAATAAACATAAAATATACATCAGAATTAGTCAATCCAACAATTTTCCTATAAACAGTAAGTCTAACAAAAAATCTAAGCAAAAATACACACTAACAACAGGCGAGCTTTCAAGTCTTTGAGTATCGCCTTTCCAAAATAAAAATAAAAAATCTTTGAGTATCGCCATCCACCATCTTTTCAATCAAAATGATCTTTTCCACTCGGCTGTAGAGCTGTTCTAAAGTCTAAACCATTTTCTGGTCGAGTCGTCATAGACTGCTTTTTTACTAAATTGTAAACACCTGCAATTTTCTGCACTCATCAAGTCTATATATTCTTGTTGGACCCTTGACCTTGTAAGAGCGTATAGTAATGCCTTTCATGGATCCGAATCCACCTTGTAAGGTTAATTTATCACAATTTTAACATTTAGTATGTAAATTATAAATATTTAACTGTGAACATTCAATATATAAATTGTAAATGATGTATTTTGAAACTGGGTATACTTGTGGGTTCACAAAATAATTTGCCCAGTAATGCCGTGTGGGCCGGGTCCTCTTCTTCCTATTTTTGTCCTGTAATATGTTGAAACAATGGATCCGATGACTTCTTTTCTGCTCCTTTTACTGGTTAGACAAGAAATCAAGAACAAAAACTAGTTAAATAGATACACTCTCATCTGATATTTCACTTCCTATTCCACAGAAAAACATTTCATCTCATAATAATCCGATTTCAACACTGTAATCTCCAGAAATGGAAGCGGTAAAGACGGATGATGACAGAGCGAGGGAGATTGTGCTAAAATATGATCCCAAATGTGCACAAGGCGATAATTATAGGCTCAAAATGATCTTCCAACGTCGCCGGAGTGAAATCGATGAATATCTCTGGGCTGTAGACTATATAATTCAGCAGTTTATGCAAAGCGGGAGCTTGGAAGCCGGGACCGTTCGGCGGCAGCTTTTGGACGAATTCGAAACCATCCTCAATCATGTTCTTAGTACCAAACAAACCGTTTCAGAAAATCCCAGTTCATATTCTTGCACCACTCGTAGCTATTCTCTTGGTTTCTGCTTTGAAATTGATCCCACGAGCTCTGTTTTGGATGATCTCCGGTCAATTGCGCGGCGGCTGAGATCGATGGGGTGCCTCCGTGACTGCCAGGAAATCTACAGCGCCATTCGCGAGACGTTTTTCGATGCCACTTTGACGCGATTCGGGATTGCGAAGGTGAGCGCGTGTGACGTGCAGAGAATGGTGTGGCGAGAATTGGATATGATGATTGGGCTCTGGGTTAGAGCGGCTCCCTTCCATGTTCATCTCATTTCCATGGAAATCCACGCCTGCCAATCAATCTTTAAGGTCGAGAACGCCCCGTTTCTGATGCAGATTGTGAGGGCTTATGTGACGCCTTTTCTTGATTTTGTCTCGGCCGTGGCGCGCGGGCGCCGCTCCTCGGAACGCCTGTTCGGGATGCTGGATTTGCACGGATGTTTAACGTTAATGCTGCCTCCTTTGGAGCTACTAAGGTTGCCGGGCGCTGATGCTTTGGTGAATCAGGCGAAACAGATTTTGTCTGCCCTGGAAGAGGCGGCTAAGGAGACGTTTTTGAGGTTCGAGAGAGCTGTGGAGGGGGACTTGTCGTGTGTGGAAAATGTTAGAGAGGGCGTTCATTACCTGACAACCTACGTGATGGATTACCTAACGAGAATTGTGTCGGTGTACGGCACGTGCGAGTGGATTGTAGCGAGGAACATCGACGATGTTCTCTGGATTGGCGACACTTTCAGCGGCAAAACGCCGCATATTCATCACTGCGGCGACCAGCCGCCGCTAGCCTCGCATATAAAACTGGTGGTTGCTAATTTGCTCTGTAATTTGCGGGGGAAGACTAAACAGCAACAATTGGATGATGGGTTTGCCTGTTTTTTCATGATGGTTAACCTCAACCATGTTGTTCAGAAGATTAAGGAATCTAACGTGTTACTAAAAGTTGTCGGGGAGGATTTCGAATCTTGTCTGGACAAAGCTCTCCAGTCCACGGTCTGTGCCCACCTGAGCTTAACCTGGGATAGGGTTTTGAAGGGTTTGGAACAGGGATTAGTCCCCAAGAAAATAAAGATTCTCGGGATGTCGTTTTCGGGTCCCTGTAGGAGGAAGGGAATCCTTAAAGATTTTAATGTTGCCTTTGAGAGGATCCAGCAAACGCAGTCTCGGTGGGTTGTGCGTGATGGGGAGCTCAGGGAAGGGCTTCGGCAATGTATTTTGAACAAATTGGTTCCTGCTTATGAGTCCTTTCTTCACCAGCTTTCCCAGTGCAGATCCTCCAGAAAGGCCACAAAGTTGATCAAATACTCTGTTGAGGATGTGGAGAATGTAGTCTGCTGTCAACTCTTTGAGGGCCGCTCCCCATCTTCCTTTCGATCAAAATGATATGGTTTTTTCGCGGGCCAAGTTGGTCAGGCTGTTAATTTAATAACTATAAGGTTACAAATTTTGACTCTCAGTAGATGCGGTATGTTGTTGCATTTAAGGTTGTCTGAGATGGTATACCTTAGCTTATACACTTGTGCCACTGCATATCTGTAAATTGTAATGCACTAAGACACAGTGACACAGAATCCTCTATTGACTATTATTCGAAATACTAATAAAATTATTTATTTAATTTTATCTCAACGGAACTAAACACATAAAATGAAGAGAAGAATCAGAGTAGTAAATAAATTAAGGAGAACTCATGTTTGACAGAGAACATCATATCATGTTGATGGAAAGGATGTGGGACGGCGGCCCTGAAAGAGTTGAGAGATTGCTTTCTTTAAATCCTCAACTGAGTATTGGATTTCAGTGGTGGGATTACCAGAACTGTCTGACAGTTGGTCAAGAAGATGCTCATAACTTGGAACCAACCTATCCAAAATAACTTTTCGAAGTTGTCGCATGAGGTTGGCATCATATCCCGACCACCTAGATTGAGTTTGATGAACTTTACCAAACATTTCATTGAAATTCCTAAGAGTTTCCTTCCTCCTACTCTGCCGGGAAAGTGTGACATTGAAGAGCTTGATCTTTTTGGGACTGGAGCATTGCTCCAAATCCTGTACAATTTTGGTCCAAGTCGAACCCAGGTATTTGAGTTTTCTAGCACGTAGGCCAGTTTCAAGATCACGCAGGAAATCACCCCCTTCTACTATCACTCTTAGACTTGGCTGCTCGTTCACCGTCTGAATAATGTAATTAAGGTTATTCATCATGAAAAAATGAGCAAAAGCATCATCGTCCTGGTGTTGGACGGTTTTGTTTTTCAAGCTGCGCAGCAATGAGGCAATGACCCAAAGGACGTGAGAGGCAAACGGGGATAGGCCGCTACCATCAATGGTTTTTTTGTCACAGATATTGCCATTGACCCTTGTGCTTATTTCCACTTTTCTTGGCGCTGAAACTATCCATTCACACTCGTCACTGTACTCGGATATCAATCTGATCATATAATCCATGACATAGTTTGTGGTGGTATGAACACCACCCTCTTGGACGCTGCTAATATGCGAAACCTCATTGTTCACAGCTCTCTCAAAATTGTGGAAACTCAGTTTGGCTGCCTCTATGAGCTGAGACAAGGCTTCTTCCATCTGTGTGGCCAGAGGATCATCTGTGGGCACCTCGAGCAATACACACGGGCGCAAGGTAGTGTTTAGGATGCGGTGTAAATCAAGGAACCTGAATAGTTTTTGTGGAGAAGGATGACTAGTGGCAATCGCGATTGCCTGTGTGAAATCTAGGAATGGTGAGACATAAGCCCTCACTATTCCCACCACAAGTGCTGATGATGAGTCGTCTTTGAAGATGGAGTCGTGGGTCTGTTTTTCAATGGGGATAAGATCTACACAGAATACAACTGCTTTCAACCACAACCCCACAGCCTTGTCCAGTGCTTCCCATTCCATCCTCTTCACCTCAACCGCGCTTAATTTCTGAACGCCAAATCGCCTTAAAGTGGCATCGATAAATGCGAGGCGTTTGGTCTTGTAAACCTGCTCGCAATCTTGGAGATATCTCATGGCACTCAGGCGCTGTGCAATGGAGTGAAGTTCATCAGGGAGAGTTCCGGTGAGTTCGTCCAAGGTGAGACTAGCGCTGCTCACAGAAATTGAATAAGAAGGATGATGGGTATTATGTTGAGTGAAGAAGGCATGAGAGAGCGTGGTTCCAAACTCATCCAGCAGCTGCTGCTTCCTCGTCTCTGCACTTTCCAAACTGGCGTTGTGCCTCAAACTCTCAACTATGGAATCTACAGTCTGGAGATGATCAACTTTGTTGTTCTTCTTTCCTCCTTCGGCACTATAATTGGCCACCCTCTCTATTGCACTTTCCTCGTCTTCAAAGTTGTTTGTTGGTTCCATTTTCTGCAGCCACAAACCCAGTATGCTGATCCAGCCTTGGATCAAGGCTAAAATTGATGTTGCTGCTGCTCCATTTCTGCCCCTATATATAGTATCAGTCAACGGACAAGTAGGACCGACACGGCATTATCATAGAAACATCGGACGTTGGAAACTCCAAGGATGTTTCCTTCTCCATAAAAGTCTAAGTTTTTGGTTCAATGATCCGCAGTCCGCAAGACTGCTGCGTTGCAACTTGCAACTGCTATAGTGCTAAAGATGTTTCTTTCGTCCTAAACCGTTGAAAAACTCAATCCCTAATTAATAATTATCCATGCAGACTGGTAAAGATGTTTCTTAATCAAAAAATACATTTTTTTTCTTTTTTTTTTTTTTTTACATTTTTCATGCGACAAATTATATCATTGACTCCATGGATAACAATCCAATCTTACCAAGTACATGACCATATAATTGATTTAAAATCTTGTCCTATAAAACTAAGTTGGCTCAATATTATTTTTTAGGCTAAAGTGTCATTTAGCACCATGAACTATATCCAATTATTCATGCCGCACCCTGAATTTTCATATCGTATATATCGAGCCCCAAACCAAAATAAAAAATTTACCTAGAACTTTTAGCAGGTTTCCAGGTCTTCTGGCTGACATGGCGTCTGATGTGGCATTTCTCTTAACTTTATGTTGTTCATGTAAGCGTTTACATATTTAATTTTTTTTTTAAAAAAAAAAACAAAATTATTATATTAAAATAACCAGAATTTTATTCTTTTATTTTTAATATGTAAATGCTTACATGAACAACGTAAGGTTAAAAGAAATGCCACATCACTTGAAAACCTGCGCCATGTCAGCAGGAAGACCTGGAAACCTGCTAAAAGTTATAGGTGAATTTTTTATTTTGGTTTGCAGCTCGATATATACGATATGAAAGTTTAGAGTGCGCCATGAATAATTAGATATAGTTCATGGTGCTAATGAGCCTATTTTTTACTTTATTGGTTGAGTGCTTAATCTTAGCTCCAAACTTTTTTTTTGAAAAGTCAAATTTAAATTGATTCAAAATCAAGATGCAAAGCGTTACAAATGAAAGATGGAGGGTACAGACACCACTCCTTACAATCAGAAAAAGAAACAGACTCCCTAGCTAGGCAGTGGGCTATCTGATTCGCAGATCGTCTAACGAAATGTAAGGAAATATGACTAAACTTCATCATTAATTCCTTAATATCACATACAAGGAGATTAAAAGTAGCATCCCCATTGTTGTTTTCGAAAGCTTGAACAAGCTGAAGACAATCGGTCTCAACTTCCACGAAGTCTTCATTTCTTCCTTTTATCCAAGTCAAGGCTTCCCGGACCGCCATGGCTTCGGCCTCCTTCGGTTTGAAACTGCCCCTCCATGGCACAGATTTTGCTGCTATAAACTCTCCCATCTCATCTCTAAGAATGAACCCAAAGCCCATCATGTTCGAATCCTTCTGGACAGAGGCATCCACATTTAACTTGGTCCATCCAGATTGGGGTTTCTTCCACCTCTCCACTCCAGTATCCTGAGTCCTGGGTGCCACACACGGCTCTTGTGCTTTCTTCCAGTCCTTTAGATAGTTCCTTGCTGTTTCAACTATGATGGCTGGAGGAATATTTATATTGTTCCACACTTTTTGATTCCTTGCATACCAAAGCTTCCAACATATGACAATGATAATACTTTGATATTCCTTGTCGAATGTAGTGAATACATTGTGAATCCATTCGGAGAAAGATGTATGCCCTACAGAAGGCAAAGAAATTCCAAGACGGTTCCAACATGCCTTTGCTTTATCACACTCCACGAATGCATGCAGGGTCGACTCATCTGCTTTATTGCACAGTAGGCATTCTTTTGAGCAGTTTACTTTCCTTGCTATCAACCGGTCCGCTGTCGGTAAGCATTGTGTGCAGGCTTGCCAGAAGAAATTTTTTATTTTTGCCGGTAACCAAAGATTCCACATTGAAGTCCATTTCTCCTCCGTAATATTCCTCGGCACACTAGTTAACACCCTATAACAGCTCTTCACACTAAACTTGCCGTTGTCTTCCTCCGGCCAGAACAACTCATCCTCTTTCTTTGTCTTTGCAATGGGAATGCTCAGTATCAAGTTGGCGTCTCTTTCATTAAAAATGTTGACAATAGAATCCTCATCCCATCTCTCCCCTTGATCATTTAGAAGAGAACTTACTGTTGCGTTCTCCATAAAAGGGTAAGGGAAAGTAGATATTCTCCTATTGACACTGTCTGGCAGCCAATCATCATAGTAAATTCTGATTGTATTCCCGTTACCAACCCTCCATCTAGCATGTCTTAGCTCCCCTTTCTTTCCTTGTTGCTGCATTTATATTGTTTATCATTCTCCATTCTCCAATCATTTGAGGAAGCAAAAAGTTACCCGTTCTGGACCACACAACACTATTGCACTGCGTTCATAGTCCAAACAAAAACACGAACTTTCTTGTCTCTTTCCAACCCGTCAGAATCAAAGAAATTTCTTTTGAATTAGTGAATTACCATCCAATTTCCCAGTGAAAGATGAAACCACTTTTTGTTCTCTCTTCTTCTTCTTCTTCTTCTTGTCAATTATGCAAAGCCCTAGAATTTCTTGAGGTTAGTACCCTGTTCATCTTCAACCATCACACTGTTCTTCTCACCTTCTCTTTCATTAAATGGCCGAGGCACTGATTACCATAGCCCTCACCCAGCTAACTCTACTGATGGATCAGCAGATTCGCAAGCAGTTGCGTCTGGTAAGGGGAGTGGAAAGAGAAGTCCAGAAGCTCAACAGCTCGCTCCGATCCATTCAGGCCGTTCTCGCGGATGCAGAGAAGAGGCAAGTCAAGGACGAGTCCGTTAGGGTTTGGCTCATGAAGCTTCGAGACATTTCCTACGACATGGATGACTTTTTGGCCGAATTGAGCACAGCAATTTTGAAGATACAAATCGAAGGCGTTGATGAAAACCCTACTTCTTCTGCTCCTAAGAACAAGGTATCCTCGTTTCTCTCATGCTTCGGATTCAATAAAGTTGTCCAGCGTCGTGATATAGCTCTGAGGATAAAAGGGATAAATGAGAGACTAGATATTATTGCTGTTGAGAAAGAGAGGTATAAATTTGACATGATTATGGATACAGAAGAATATAGGCAATACCATACCACATCTTATGTTGATGTTTCGAAGATATATGGGAGGGAGGGAGAAAAGGGTACTTTAATAAGCAAGCTGTGTAACAATGGCAGTGAACCAGAACTAGGGCTCCATATAATTGCTGTTGTGGGTATGGGAGGGATCGGAAAGACTACGCTTGCACAGCTGGCTTACAATAGCCACGAGGCGATTTCGGGGTTTGAGATCAGAATGTGGGTGTGTGTATCCGAGCCTTTTGATGTGGTAAAAGTTGCAAAAGCCATTGTTGAAGAGGTCCAAGGCACTGCACCGAATGTGTTTGAGCTCGAAACCATATTGTGCAACCTTAGGAGCTCGATTTCTGGGAGGAGGTTCCTGCTTGTGCTGGATGATGTGTGGACAGAGGATTTTAGGAAGTGGGAGCCGTTGAGGGACTCCCTCACGACGGGTGCAGGTGGGAGTAAGGTTCTGGTGACCACACGCAACGAGAGAGTGGCTAGGATAATGGAAACGACATATACATTGCGTTTAGAGGAGCTGCCAAGTGATGATTGCTGGTCATTGTTCAGCAAAATTGCGTTTCATGGGAGGAGCAAAGATAAATGTGAGGAGCTAGAAGAGGTGGGGAGGAAAATAGCGCTGGAATGCAAAGGCTTGCCTCTAGCTGCAAAGACGATTGGGGGCCTGATGCGCATGAAAAACTCGGTGCAAGATTGGCAGAATGTGTTGGAGAGTGAGATATGGAAGTTGGAAGATGCAGAGAAGGATCTGTTTCCGCCTTTATTGTTGAGCTACTATGATCTTCCGTCGGCTCAGAGAAGGTGTTTCTCGTACTGCGCTAACTTCCCTAAAGACTACAAGATAGAGGCCGATAATCTGATCAAACTCTGGATGGCTCAAGGCTACCTCAACCCGAGAAGTACAGCAGACATGGAGATCACGGGAAGAGAGTACTTGGAAGATTTGGTCATGAGGTCGTTTTTCCAAGAAGTGGAAAGATCCAAGGATGGCGAGACCATACTAAGGTTCAAGATGCATGATATGGTTCATGATTTCGCACAATATCTTACCTATCGCGAATGCCTTGTCATGGAAGTTCATAGTAACTTGGCAACAAGGTTGGATAAGTTGGAAGGAAAGGCTCGTCATCTTACCTTAGTTCGCACAGAGGAGGTGCCATTTCCTGCTTCCATTGGCGATACAAGAAAACTTCACAGTTTTTGGGTTCAATCATTCTACGACTCTCCACCAATCGTTAGCGAAATAGATAGAGCCACTTCTGAGTTATTCCAATCTTTAACTTGCCTGAAATCGTTAGATCTCAGCCGTAACAGATTGTATCAGCTTCCAAAAGAGCTCGGGAAATTGACCAACTTGAGATATCTCAACTTATCCACAACCCATTGTGGGAACTCCAGAAACATTATGTGGCCTCTACAATTTGCAGACTTTGAAGATTGTTTCCTGTGATCATCTCAGAAAGCTGCCTCAAGGGATTGGAATGTTGAAAAACTTAAGGCATCTCGAGATAGATCGCACCGAGAGCCTCAAAACATTGCCAAAAGGTGTCAGAAACCTGGATCATCTTAGAACACTGAGCAAATTTGTCATGGTTAGTAGCAGCGATAGCGGAGACTCAATATGCTGCTTGCAAGACTTGAAAAACTTGAATCAACTGCAAGGATACCTTAAGATCGAGGGATTGGGATTCGTAGAAGATGCGATTGAAGCAGAACAAGCTGAACTGAAGAACAAGAAGCAGCTGGTAAATTTGCATATGGATTTCAAGCCTTCGGTTGAAGATGAGAAGACAATGGAGTTGATCGAAGCTCTCGAGCCACCTCAAGAATTGAAGTATTTGCAGATAAGTTTCTATGGAGGTACTCAGTTCCCGAGCTGGATTGTGTACTTAAGCAATCTAAAAAAACTCCATCTCCAAGATTGCCAAAACTGTGTCCATTTACCTCCACTGGGAAAATTGCCCGCCTTAGAAACACTCACCATAGAAAACATGCAGAATCTGAAAACCATCGGGCTTGAATTCTTAGGAATTGCAGATGAAGTAAACAGCAATGCCAGCACAGCAACGGGTTCCCTGAAGGGGGCATCATCATCAACCATTTTCGGGTTTCCTAAGCTAAAGAAATTAAAGATTGTAGGTGCAGGAAACTGGGAGGACTGGGAAGTGATTAGCAGAGTTGGAGAAGAAAATATCAAGATCATGCCATGTCTACTTTATCTGAAGCTTTCTGATTGCTGCAAGTTGAAGCAAGTACCACTGGCCCTTCTCCAGAAAGCGCCCTTGAGAAAATTGCGAATACAGAAGTGTCCAATTCTGCAGCAGCAATACCAGAAAGTAACCGGACAGTTATGGAGCAACATATCTCACATACCAAAGATCCGCATATCATAACCCAGCAAGGAGCAGCTTAGAATAGTTGGTAAACGGATATTGCTGTAAGGTTGGAGGATTGAGAAAAGAGTTAAACTTTGTTGGCCTGACTTAGACCGAATCTGCATTAGTCTTATAGTGGTGAGGATACTGAATGCATATGTACCCAAATTTTTATTTTTTATTTTTTATTTTTTTAAATCACCATATCATGGAAAGCTAGCTTGCCCTTAGTAGAATTGTCATCCTGGCTGTCTAGTAATCCATTGTGTTAGACTGCCCTGCCTTAACTTCATCTTCATATTCCCAGATTCATTTGATGATGTTTTTGTGAAATTTAAGGTTGATTTCTTGGATGTTAATAAAAAATCTATGTATTAAAGGAAAGCAATAAAAGTTGATCTTTTAATTAATGAAAAGTCAATCAAGTCAGCCTCAATTACTTCCTCTTCCCTAAATGATCTCCTCATTTCATTAATCATGGCATCTGATTACCATAAGGATACGTAATTATCACGCACATTCCTATTATCATAAGGAGGCCTAATTACCATGCACATTACATACTCCTCTACTATAAATAACTATAAGGAGGCCTAATTACCATGCACATTACATACTCCGATCCTCTACTATAAATAACTATGATCAAAAGCTTAAAGGAATTATCAATTTATCATCAATACTATCACAAATAATGATAGACTACATTATATATAATAGATAATAAAAGTATGATTTTCCGTATTAATTAAGTTAATTTCTTTTTATAATGAGTTAATACTCAAAATTGTCCTTGACTATAGTGGTTTTTCTCAATTTTGTCCTAAACGACTTTGGTCTCATAAAGTAGTCCCAGACTTTTGTGTTATCGCTCAAAATTGTCCTCCGTTAGTTAAGGTGTCAAATGAGCGTTAAGTACAGGGGCAATTTTGTCAATTCATGTTAAAGTCTTCTCTCAGTTAATGCGTAGAAACACAACTTATTGTTCTAGATATCTGGAACAAGTTTAATTTTAGTTAATGTGTGTAAAACAAAAATAAATGAATAAATAATTAAATAGAAAGCTCCTTTCAACTGACATGAATTGACAAAATTGACATGAATTTCAATTGACTTCAACATGAATTGACAAAATTGCCCCTATACTTAACACCCATTTGACACATTAACTAACGGAGGACAATTTTGAGCGATAACACAAAAGTCTGGGACTACTTTATGAGACCAAAGTCGTTTAGGACAAAATTGAGAAAAACCACTATAGTCAAGGACAATTTTGAGTATTAACTCTTTTTATAATAGACTCAATAAATTTTAATGAAGGGTTCAATGGACGTTGGGCATTTTTAAGGTTATTTCACTAAAAACACGTTCCGTCACGACTTAGGCGATGCCTAAAACGTCTAGGCGGGCATCTAGATGGCCGGCAACCTAAAACGGTAATTCCATTGAAATTCTAGGCGGTAAGGACCGCCTAGCGCTCCAACATTGGTTATAGGAGATCAGGCTGGGCCAATGGTGGAAGTAAATGAGAATAAGAATATTTTGTGTAAACATTTTATGAAGCGTAGAACTCAAAATATGTATTTCACTAAAAGGATTTGATTTGAACAAAATAACTTATTTAAAAAAAAAAAAAACACACACACACACACAAAATAGCTAACCGGTAACCTAGATGCCCGCCTAGGTCACCTACTATGCCACAACCTAGTCGGTGCCTAGGCCGCCTAGAACTGCAATTCCACCGAAATTCTAGGCGGCAGGCCACCGCCCCGTGGCTATGCGCCAACTTTGGTTATAGGAGATCAGGCCGTGGGGCCAATGGTTGAAGTAAATGAGAATATTTTGTGTAAACATTTTATGAAGTGTAGAACTCAAAATCTGTATTTCAAACAAATACATTAAATAATATAATGAACAATTAAAAATAATTAATTGAAAAGCAAACTTACATATGGACCAATAGAATTCAAAAGAATATATTTGAGACAAATAATCAAGAACGCAACTTCAATTCATTCCATATATGGGATGCTCCAAACTGATCGAATTAAAGGCCAGCTTTGAACGGAACACCGGCCGCCGGCAGCCACCTATCCCCGTTAATGAAAGGTTTAACGGTGAACCTACTTAATATTCTGGCGTTAAGATTAAGCCTCAATCCCCTCCACTTAACCCTATTCTTGGTGACAGCCCCTGGGCCCCAGTTCTGAAACTCCGCGTAAAATATGGTGTCCGGGGCGGTGGTCCCCACCCACGGCATCCACCCACTAGGGTGGATCAGCCCTCCCAGCTCGGTCTGCATGAAAACGGTGGTCGAATAATTCTTCCACGGCCGGCCGAGGAAGGTGTTGACGCCGGTGAGGTTTCCGAGCGGCGAAACGGCGCAGTTTTGGATGGAAATGCCGGTGTTGTGGTTCGGGTCGAGCTTTCCCTGCGCGGTGATGGTGTCTTGCTGGCCGGCCATGGGTTTTCTGGGGTGGATCCGGCAGTTCTGGAGGACGACGGCGGCGTTTCCGAAGATGAAGTCGACGGTGCCGATGATGGTGCAGTCTTTGTAGAGCTGGCGGTTTGAGTGGGCGTAGAGAGTGTCCTGGAAGCCGTCCATTTTGCAGCGGTGGAAAACGGATTGGTCCGCCGTCGACATTAGCGCCACCGCTTGGTGCTTGGCTGCTCCGGCGGTGTTCCGGAATCCCATGTCTCGTGCTATAAACCCCTTGCCGAAAACCGCTGCATGCATGCAATGTAAACTCAGTTATTAAATAATATAATGAATTAATGACCACATGCATGCATGCTTGCTTAGCAACATGTATATAAACATTCTTTTAACCCTTATGGTAGAGGTTTTTTCGGCTTAGGATAGAGTGACTAACGGCTAGCTGGATTGTAATTACTTTTATTGGGTTTGGTTAAGACAGCTGACCTGGACAACTAATATGAAGTTGAATTAAAACTTATCAAGCTTATATATGGACTAATATATTGCATGTTTATTTTTAGTGTATTACAGACACATGTTGCAAAAATCGGCATAGTGGCCGCCTAGGTCGAGACGAATTAGCCCCTAGGCAACTGTTTGAGCACCTAACTCGACAGGATAGGTCGAATTAACTTGAACAATTCAGTTGAGTTAGTCAAGTTAACTCAGTCGAGTCGGTTTGGTTAACAAAAAATGGACGTCAATGCTAAAAAAAAAAAAAAAAGACTAACCAAATGTAGCGGATTGGAAAGTTGGAGTTCCATCAACAAAGTTGAGGTTGGAAGAGACAATGGTAGCATCCATGCCATCACCAATCATCATCACATTCCACATATTCTTCTCAACCCTAACATTCTCATTGTAAACCCCTTTCTTCACATATATCACAAACCTCTTTTTGCTCTTCTTCGGAACACTTTTCAGTGCATCTTTAATCCTCTTATACTTCCCCGAACCATCCTTCGCCACCACCACATCCGCCTTGATATTCGCCTGAAGCAGCCGCCTCCCCTCCGCCGACAACCACACCTCCGGCGAGCTCATCATCAGCCGTCTCCGCCGCCCCACGCCGCCGAGGGCGCTAATAGACTCCACCAC
The DNA here is from genome assembly GCA_003576665.1 of Ipomoea trifida. Lineage (NCBI taxonomy): Eukaryota > Viridiplantae > Streptophyta > Magnoliopsida > Solanales > Convolvulaceae > Ipomoea > Ipomoea trifida. Next base: position 3,986,931 of record CP025647.1, on the reverse strand, counting down.
CGAGCTCATAATCGCCAGGCTGTTGCTCGTGTACTGCGTAGCGTTGTTAAGCGCGTGATCCACGGCCGTTTTCGCCGCCGCGTCCGTCGCGTTCTCGAACGCGTCTATGCACGTCTGCTGGAACGTCCCGGCGGCGCTCAGCCACGTTTTCAGGTCGTCAAACGCGCCGGCCACAGTGGATTTTTTATCGACCGACAGTGAATCGTTGAGATGATCCATGGCTAACGACAACAGCTCGCCGCAGCTCTCCACCGCTTTTTCCACCGCCGGATTGCTCTTGTTGAACGCGCTGCCGTGGAGAAACTTCTCCGACACGCCGGCGAGCTCGGTAATCGCGACTTGAACCGAAAGTTTGTAGATTTCCTGAGGAGTGAGAGCCGACTTCGACGTCACCAAAGGAGCGAGGCTACTGTAACATGAGTCAGGGTACAATGTAACGTCGCAAATAGCTTTGATGCTCGCGTAAATGGACTTGTCGTCGTTTCCTCGTCTGTCGCCGGAGTCTCCGTCCTTGGCGGCGCGTGACGCTCCGACGACGGCGGCAACTACGACGACGGCCACAAGAATGATGGAAGAAAAGGCGATGATTATGATTCTCTTCCTAGTCTTTCGACGGGCCATGAGCCTCTCGTTTTCTTCTTCGTTGATTTTTCCCCATGGATTGGGAGAAGAGGCGGCGGCCATGGCGGGAACTTACAAGCTGAAATTATTGATAGTTAAATGGAAGTTGAGATGAGAAGTTCGCAGTATAAGTGCTTGAGTTTTATAAAGAAAGAAGATGAGTTTAATATGTATATTATATGTTAATATAAGTATATTATATATATTAGGTGATAATACGTGAGTCCATGATCTTCCAAGGGAATGATAGATCAACGTGCATCTCATTACTTTTTTCAATTTTCCAAGCATATATATATATATATATATATATATATATATTATGAGAAACTTCATAGATACTACTCGAATGTGTGTTATAGGTTAAATTAATTTTGTGATAACTCAACAAAAGATCAAGAAGAAGTAAACATGCATTTATATGGGTTGTAGCTTACAGGCTCAAGTCTAGAATATGTTGCAAAAGACCACATGAAGAAGTAAATAAATATGGGTTGTAGCTTACTAGCTCAAGTTGAGAAAATATGGCAAAGGACATAAATTGTCTATAGTTAACTGACTTAAACTGGAGACTGTCCAAATGTCTAGCTAATAAATTTCTCCGGGAATCTAGGTATATATGAAACATTTTATACTATGTATGTTATATTATATATATCATATGATTTAATTTGTTTACTAAGGAAGGCATGGCATTATATTCCCCCTTTCTTTACGTTCCTTCAAACAGCATAATATGCATATTAATTTTTTAGTAATGTATAGATTTTGGAAAGAGTGATGCTAGATTATATATGGTACTAAATCAACTTGCAATTAATATTGTGTGTGGCATATAACTTGCATACTTTTATACTAATTTGTTACCATGTAAATTTAGATCGAAGATGAATATTATTAGATAAATTTATAAGGAGAATTTAGATCAACTTGCAATTAATATTATTTGTGTTGCGTAATTAGTGTACCGTCTTATCATTATATTTGTAATTATCTCATTATCCATTGAATTATAACTGGCTAATCTATACTATTAACTTAAGTCTAAAGAAGATGTCCATACGAGACTAAAGGAATAAATAAATAAAATTTTAATACACACACTGTAGGTGTGTGTATATATATATATATATATATATATATATATATATATATATATATATATATATATATATATATATATATATATATGTATTGGTTTATATTTATTTTATTTATTTATTTTGAGTCCAATTCTCATTTACTACCAAACAAAATGATTACTAAGTATTTGATTATGGTTCCAAAATTTCAAAATTTGAACCAAATAGCCTTTAAGCTGCAGCTTGATTTAGAGCAAACAAAATAATAGGAAGAAATTAGAGATTTTGAGGAGAAAGCTTTGGCAATCCAGCGCAATTACTTAATTGTAAAATGAATGAGTAGTTTATATTACATAAATATATTTATTATAATTCAACACAATCTTCATCGTCTTCAATCTCCGGATCCCAGTCGAGTTCAAAAGATCCAGCAGACTTCATCAGCTCTGTCAATCCAGTTAGATCCTCTAGATATGTAGGGTGATTGATGGCTTCAAGGACAAAATCCATCCCCCTCTTCTCATATTCTGATACAACCTGTAATGTCATATGATTAGATTTAGGGCGATCGATATGGAATAAAGTTCAAGAAACGATCAAGCAATGAGATGGTGATCTGCTAAAGACCTCGATGTCACCCAGCACATTAAACCGGACAAGATCCTAGGGTTTCTATGAGACACCATACGAGGATATTAAAAGGATTGACGCTAATTTCAGGGGAGTTTAGGTCATGAACTACTGTAATCGGAATCTAGATGACGAACAAAACTAAAAGGCGGTGAAATATGTCTGATTCAAGCATTAGTTAAGGGATTATGTGCACTGAATCGCGAGACTCACCTTGGAGGAACAAGCGGTGCAGCTAGTAGAAGCGTGACCTACGAGCGTCATTTGAGAGAACTGAGAGAAGGACCCGCGGATCTGATGAGGTAGTATGCCAAGAGGTTGTTCGTTGCTCCCGTTATCAACAGAATTTGCAAATTCAGCTTTGGCATGTAACCTGTCGGTGTTGTTCAACAGAGAAAAGAGTTTAAGAGAAAGGGGAAAGACGTAAACCAGTTTTTATATAATGAAGATTTCAGTATCTTGATTTACCCCTGAGGATGGTGCAATACTCCCACCAAAAGTTCAACAGCAAGGGCAGACGCAATAGGAGCAAGCCCAGGACGAGTAACTGTGCACTGCTGGTCCAATGTCCGATTGGAAGTTGACTACACCAAAAAAGACCATAATAGCAAACATCGTTATTTCAAAAAATTTCTGATCTACAATGACTATAATTATTTTAGTTTCAGAGTCGTTACATCAACAGGCGCAACTACGTCATTGCAGAAGTAACACCCCAATCTCTCGCCTGCTGGATTTTTGCCGGTGAGTGTGAGGTTTTTCATATTGGCAGTCGTGGCAGAGCTAGAATCAGACGTCTCATCGAGTAAATTTTGCGTAGTGCTCGTAGGACCCGCTCCGTGACGCATGACAAGAAAGCTATCGAAACCTAAAGCTGCAGTAATAGTTATCTGCAGGTAAACCAGCACAAGAACGATGTCACACACACTATCAACTTGAGATGTGCTGATAAGCCATGAGCAATGCATGAGCCATTCATGCAACTACATTAATGCGGGGTTCAAACATTAGTTGAAGAATAGACAGAAAAATAATCCAAAAAAAAAAACTTTTTTTAGTACTACTGACTCTGTTACAATGTAGTATCTGTTTATAACTACTTTCTTAACCTACTGAAGCACAAAGAGTCAATATCGCCTCCACTGAGGCTCGAACCCACCCCTTCCATATGGGGGTGCAACCGAGTGCCACTAGACCACAAGGTCTTGGCCAAAAAAAAACTTTAAAAGAGAATATTGATAAGAGAAAAGAATAGCGACAAACCTTGTTGGCACTGGCACAAAGCAGACTTGGAAGCCACCGGCTTTCTCGAGTATCAGTCAATAAAAAGATCACATCATGTGAAGAGATCAAATCTTGCAGGCGCCTACATTCATCAAGCACATTATTCTCTTCTTGTTTTGGCACTGGGTGACCTGGCATTGGAATAGCCATCACAACGCTATCTGATTCCTGAGGAGAAAGTATAGCACATCAACATTTGAAGGGAAACCTTCCTCAAGGCTAAATTATATGGAGAAAACATGTCGGTACCACAGCTGGAAAAATTCGTTTGAGACTTTCAGCAGCAGCCTCGGCCTTAAATTTACCCCCGCTCAAGCAGTCGTCCAGTATATACAGAGACTGTCTCAATGGATTTGACATCGAGACCTTTCCACTGTCAACCAATGTAATTTTCCGAACACCCCATGCCTGCAAAAATACCCGACTTCAATACTGCCTCGCGTAGTACAGTAGCTTTGAATTCAGCAAGAATACTCAATTACTCACCATAAGCATTCTAGCAACCTGGCATCCAAGTGTACCGGCTCCCAGTAGAAGACATTTAGTAGCAGATAAGATATTAATATTCAGCGAAGGCAACGCACGCCATCTCATTAGTTTTAAGTTCAAATCCGCAGCAGAAATTGCCAACCTGAGAAAAGTGCAAAATAAAATTCTGAGATGACACGTAGTTCAGTTTAATACGACATCTTCAAGATCGTTATGCAAACCTTGTTGGATCCATAGATTCAGCAAGGCTGACACATCTTGATGCCATCTTCCCCTTGTTGGTCTCCCACCCCACAACTTTAGGAATATTATGATGATCCTTCCATCCTAGATTCACATGTTTGAGAATACGAAAGGCAAATAAATACCGAATCCATAAAGAAGTATGAATCAGGACAAAGCCAGTCACCAGTTTCTGTTGCTACCTTGAGAAACGGATATAAATGCTTCTCCAACAAGGGACAATCCCAAATCTGCAATGCCACGGTTCTCTCGGTAGCAGAAGAATTTAACCTTTTCAAGTCCCCACCTTGTACAAATATATGCAAGATAATTGCGCAGTGGCCAGCCAGGATTATTCGGGAGGTTACAAGGATCATAAAAACCAAAAAGAACCTGACAGGATAGAAACCTCTATCAACAATACTCCCCAAAAAACAAATCACCTACCATATTTGACTCCTATTTATTAAATGTACGTTTAATTGTTTAAAAGAAATAAGTGTAGCATTCTGGAATTTTATCCAGCTCATCAGGTAAAGTATTAGAACAAACTTTCAAGTTAGAGATACTGTGGACAGACCTCATGACCCTCATCTTTACAAGTTTCCCAATCTCCTAGTGGCCTTAGAGTGAAATGAGAATTTGAAGCAATAGATACGAGGAAAAATGGAACATCTGCAACAAACTCATGCTTTAGTATCCCATGAGGATACATAAAGATTGATAACAAGACCACTATATGAGCGCCAGAACATGTATACCTGTTCTGGAACTTGTGTTACGCCAATCATTGCAAGCTGCTGTTAAGCATTCAGCCTAAACAACAGAAGAGGAAAATAAACATTAAAAAAAGATTTATTTCTGTAATCCAATAAATGTAAAATATCCATAAATACAGAACCTGCTCGGGGCTGAAGCACTGGGAAGCTGGCTTCAAATCAACTAATGTTGCAGGAGGATCAAGTACTAGAGCAGGGAATGCAAGCCAATAGTGGAAGCTCCACTTCTTCAAGTCTGCAAATGATATAATCAAGAATCTCAAAAGCAGACCACTATCTTCCTCCACTTTACCAGAGTGAATGTCATCCCATATCTGATTTGCAATAAAAACAAACATTAACGGCCCATATAAAAATTACTTTGTAAACTGACCTTTCTGCATTAGTTACATTCACAATAGCCTATTATGACCAATACCCGACTAGGAAAATTTTGTCCCAGACTAATTTAAGGCTACATTTGATTGCATGTCATAGAAACAAAAGAATAATAAAATTGGAGAATAAGTTATCTGCAAGATAGCTCTAACTCTTTCTCTATTCATTTGCTACCAAGCATGGTTAAAGAAACAACTTTCACATCTAAATAGCAGACTTTAGGAACTGTTACACAAATACAATACCTTTTTAGCTTCTTCCTTTATTAGGCTTTGCTTATCAAGTGCGTGGAAGGCCTCCAATGTGTTTGTGTTGTAAAGGGTGCCAGGAATAGGGCATCGGTTCCTATTCCCCTTACTTCTCAGATTCCATTGCGATTGTTCACCATGCTCAGGTGGCAAAGATTCAGAAAGAAGAGTCAAGTGATTAGAAACTTGACGATATGAGCAAGGTGCATAAAAACCTGCCATAAATCATTAAAATTGGCTTACATACTTATCAATTAGAATGATTAGCAGATAGAGGGAAACAAAGAAGAGAACATTGGGGCAACCCCAGCCAAATTGGTCGGATTGTTGGCTTGGTAACCAGAAGGCTACAAGTTCAACTCCCAATGAAAACGGCCAATTGGCCTTCTTGGTTTGAGCACGTCAGCTATAGTCTATTGGCAACCTAGACTGGTTTACTTTCTCGTGGTCTTTTGTCAGTTAAAGTCACAAGGCGTTTACCCGGTGCACACCCTTGATAGTGGCTACGAGTTTCTATTGTAGTCCAAAAAGAAGATAACATTATCACAGAAACCTCAGGAAGACTAAATTAGACAAAGTGAGCATAACCTTTAGCTCTCAAAAAATGGGTAAACTCAATTTTAGTTCCATAGTTGTTCTTTAGGAGTAAATGCTATGAATTATACAGTAGGGGCATAATTTCACCTCCCAATAACTGGAAAATTTCCATTCAGGGCTCTAAATTATCCATTAAATTTTACAATTAAAAAGCATAAACAAAAAAAAAACAAAACAAAAAAAAAAAAAAAAAAAGCGGAATTTTGATCGAAATAAAGACGCAAGTAAAGCATACCAGTTATGGGAATTGGGGAATCATCGAGGCCCAACTGATTGAGCTTGAGCGAAGAGAATCTGTGCCAGAAACCCACATCTACCAAGCTCTGAAACGGCGAGAACTGAAGAACCTTGCTTGCCTTCTTCGCATCATCGCCCATGCCTCCGATTTGCCTTTTCTTTAAATTACTATTGCTTAAGATGCATAAATGGCGTCTTTGCTTTTTAAGTTATTTCTTTTCTTGCAGTCTTTCGCAACAAAATAATAATTTTATACTGTGAACTACAAACACTAGTTTTATTCCCTTTCTTGACTCCAAGTCTCCAACCAGATTTAAACCTCTGAAGTTCAGAAAAGTTTTACAGCAAAAAGGAATAGAAGAAAACTCCGAGAGCCAGCCCGTTTTCAGGTTCATTATTAGCGTATAAAAGATTTAAAAACAAACTTTTACTATTTAAATTTTTAATATATTAAAAATAAATATTTATTAATGATCCACTTAACATTATAAATCGTGATATACAATATAATTTGTTCTATTTTAAATGTACTTGAAAAATTTAGTAAAAGAAAATTATAAATATATGTTATTATATTTCATTTTTAAAAAAACTAACACTATAATCTTAAAATTTCTTTCAAACAACAAATTTGAATTTATAAATCAAGACTTAAATCTCTAACATAAAGTAATATTGGTTTTAACATGAAGAATTTCTTTCTTGAGAGTAAGGAGAAAAAAAATTCAAAAAGATGATTTTTGAATGATAAGCAAATGGCTCGACTATTTAAAGGTGGAGTTTAAGGTTCAATCTTGAAAATAACCTACAATTCGCAAATTAAAATTAATTTTTTCCTCAATAATTTGCTATCATATTGCATGCAAATATATTATCTCTTCCCTGATTTGCCATCACCTTATATTCAATAATTTGTCATCCACTTGCATGATAATTTGCCTTCAACTTGATATATAATATATCATAGCACACCATTGTGAAAAATGAGGTACTATTACATTCCGTGCCATTTTTTACCATAGTAACATCTGAATCAAACTCGATGGTTTTCATGAAAATTGTAACCCTTTGAGTTGTCTTTTTACTGATTCAAGAATCACTTAATTTGGACATTTCTACAACAAGATATGACCAAAATACCAAGCAGTTGTCAAGTTAGGCGATAAATAGAACTTAATAATGTCATTTTACTCCAATTCATTCTTGCGTAATTATTTTTTCATAATTTTGATTGGGCCGCTTATGCAAAAACATATGCTCGGAAACCTCGGATTAGACTGATAAACCATTTCGTGCCGATCATCCAAACCCAAGTATTCAAGAAGTATCTCACCCAACAACACCCTAGTTGACATCCATATTTTTGTTTCTTCCTTTTATAATCCAGAACTCCAATATTCCCATCATTCTCTTAAACATATTAGGTAAGTGAAGTTGAGACCGAAAGTGGAATAAACTCTATTTATTGTATATATGCATTAATTCCTCAATTTGGTTTAAGCACGTTGGAACCATATTATACAACTCCATATTTACAACAATCCTTATCCATCCACACGCAGAAATAACATAAAATCTAAAAAAGTTAAAATGTAGAGTTAAACAGACTAAGCAGGTTCATGCTTCCACGTGTGGTTCACACTAGAGTTTCAGTGACCAGAGCCGGAAAGATTGCCGGTGTTCCGGTCAGGCACAGAGGACCGTCACGGCATCACCGGCAGCCCCTTGACCTACCAAATAGGTAACAAACAATGGCCACAATCAACACAAGGAGGAGGATAAGCAGCAATGATATCACTACAACATTGCTCCTTATGACATTATATCTCTTCTTTCCCCCTTTCAAGAAGAAGATCGCGCTTGCTCTCTTCTGCATTCAGATCAAAATGGGCAAACCAAAAGAGCAGTTTATGAATCGGTACAAAACGAAATGAAGGGATCAAAAGAACATTGAAGAGATAACATTGCGTACCTTGGTCGAGTAGACAGAGATGGCCTCCTGGTTGAACTCTTTCTTGGACAGAAACAGAACATGGGAGCATTGCATAGGAAGGAGTATGGGACAAAATATGGCAGAAGTTACGGGGAATATGAAACTTTATGCATATCATCCCTGGACAAGGAACCTTTTAAATGTAAGATTTAGCGTTAGCAGAAGTCAATGTGAACACATTTTTGCACCCTTTCCTGCTCATTTCCCCATACTACTGCAGTTAAATACCATTCAATAACACTTGCAGCTGCAGCAATATACAATTCAAGACAAATTTCCCTTTTTTTCTTTTTTTCTTTTTTTTTCGTTTTTGGATCCTGTGATGCATACATGATAAACGTACAGAAGGAAAAAGAGTCAAGACCAAAAAAACTACCACAATACACACAGGAGAGGGGAGGAGTTCATAGCAACTGAGCCACAGTCTGAAATTGAGAACAGGATACACAAGAAAAAAGGAGTGAATACATAGCTATCCTCTGTATACTCAGCTGCTGTGAACTTGGCAAATGCTACAAGGCATAAAGGGTTGTTGATGACGGTGCTTTCCGTGACCCAGGCCCACCCTCCTGAGATGCTACTGGCTTATTTGATAATCTGCGCTTGTAGCGCTTGAGTACTGAGGCCAGATTTTCTTTTCCTTTCGGAAAAGCCACATCACCAGCTGCAGTACCGGTTCTCCCCTTACGACAAGAGATGGCAATCTCAACGTCTTTGATCATTTCTAAGAGCATTGCTGCTGTAGTGCATTTTCCACGGTTCTGTTTTGCAGCAGGTGGGGGCAAACTTCCATTTGAAATAGGCATGCTGGACCGTGGTTGCTGGCCAACCGGAATTTGAAGGCAAAAGCAGGGAATCATTGGCGAATGAGGCTTGAAGAATCCCAAATCAATTATGCCCTACAATGGGTAGGTAGGTACAGATATAATTATAGTTATACAAAAAACAACCAGAGAGCCAAACGTAAAAAGAGAATATAATCTGAGAAAGCCACACAAGCCTAAACTCCTACAGAGGGAATTTTTACCTGAAGACGATTCAGTACATAGGTGTATTTTCCCCAAAGCTCTGGCCTGCTTTCCATGAGTGAGAGTTCGAGAATCCTGTGAATGCACCAGATCCCAAAGCTTACTATCAGATCTACTCTCCAAACACAGCCTTCTCCGCAATGAGGAACTGACATAACCAAGAACTTGGTGAAATCTGCCTCAGCACTTTTCGCTGCAGAGCCAGGTTTCATGTTAGATTGAGATTCCACAATGTTAGAAAACCTATTAACCTCCCTAGTTTCAGCATCATACAGAAATCTTTCCCTTGCAGCAACACGAGATATTAGATCCTCATCAGCTCCATCATCCAGCTTAAACAGCCAGTCAGAACCTTCAAGCTTCAGAAGCTTCAATATACAACTTCTAAAGGACTGAAGTAGCTTTGCCTCCAAGGTTTCCTGTGTAGATGAACTTTGCATAGCTCCAAAACTATCAGTACCAACACTAACACTCTTATCAACACCAAATTGCTCAAAAGGCTGTGTAGACCATAGGGACCCACCAGTCCCAGGATTTGGATTCAATTTCAATGAAAAGGCGTCTCTGCACACTTTGGAAGGAGAAAGTTGATCAAATCCTGAAGGGCGATAAGCCATCTGTGAAGCACGTGAATGTGCTGGGGCATATAATGTGTGCCCAACTGATGGCCCATATCCAATTGAATTATCCAACTGAGCAGTCCTCTGTGACAGCGAAGAGTTGCGATGAGGTACATAGAGTCCTGATATGTCTGGTAAGCTGTAAAATTTCTTTGTGGTGGCTGCACTCTGACCATTACCAGTAGAGTAGAGATCATTTAGATTTTGTCCAGACTGCAATGAATTATTTCTGGATACAGACACATTTGCAAAACCTGGAGGTGCCCTAGTACTGGAGATGGTCTGTGGTTTTGGCCTGTAACCACCACCAGCATATGGCTCCACATAGTTTGATGTAATAGGTGCTGTAGATTTTGGAATTGGCGACTCCATTTGACCATTGACATAATCACCACACCTTTCTTTGGTGATTCGGTTTAGGTATGAGGCAAATTCATATCCATGAATAGTAGCAGGCTGTTGATCAAAGCTTGCAGATGAAGCTGGAAAGCGCATACTCGAATAGCGCTTCTCACCAATCTCAACAGAATTATGGTTTGAACTTTGTCTGTATGCATCTAACATTCGCATTTGACCAGACCATGAAGATGGCTCCTGAGCTACATAAGGTGACTCCCTGCCTGTTTGTCCGATTCGCCTGGGAGAGTATATATCTGCATTTATCATTGAATCAGATCCTGGTGCACTCATTGTTAAATATGCATTTACATCCTTCCTAATGCTATCCAATTTCAGAGATCCAGAAGGAGGTTTTGGATCTATCTTTGAGTCGACACCCAACAATGCATCCAATTTATTGGATTTTGCTTCTGATGTGGCCTGCCCATGAAAATCAAAAAGTTGCCCCCAAAACTCATCAAGAATTGTTGTTAACTGCCGTCTTGCTGCACGACCAAGTCCTGCTAATCTTGATAAACTTCCAGTGCCACTCCCTACATCATCGGTTTTTCCACTGATACTCTTAAATGATCCCGGGCTGTCAGAAGTCAAAGATTGATTATTTGTAGAGATCTCTTTTGTAGCTTCTTCTTCAGGCTCCCAAGAATCTCTATCATCATCCTTGTCATTCTGAATATCACCTTCAATTTGAAGTGTCTTTTCTACAACATCAAATGGTTCAGCAGGCAGGGTTTCAGCATCTGTTGGTTCACCAATTGAAACTTTGTCATGAGCTTTGCTGACTGGATCAGCATCTTCAGTTGGTGTTGTTACCTGTGGGTGGCAAGTAGAATTGCTTGCAAATGTTATTTCAGATTTGTTCTCATCAATGGTTGTTAGCTGAGGACCCCTTTCAAAATTCAACAGAGATTCAGGCAGGTTTGAATCAAGTTCTGGAGTCGGTAAATCTAAACGACAGCCAAAGGATTTATCAAATTGTAATGCAGGTTCCTGACTATGCATAGGAATTCCTAAATTAGATATAGATTCATTAGCACCAGGTTCATCCCCGACTAGAGATGGCTCGGGCATAGGAGGATGAATGTCCCAGTGCAACGCCTGAGGATCAAATCTAGAACTTGCAGATTTCAGTGGAGTAGCTGCTAACCACAGCATCAAACAAAGGGAACTAGAGGCAGCAATGAGAAGGATAGCATAAGGGCTACTCCCAGTATTCCACTTCAAATTGTTCACCCAATCACTATTTCCAAATACCATCTCGGTGACGAATATAATCTTGAGGCCAAGCATGGCAAAAAATGTACCCAGGGCTAAGAGCTCCAAGATGTGAGAAATCTTGTGGATGCCCATTATTGATCTCGATGAGGCAACTCTGAAAAGGGGGATGACGGCAGATGGAAGCACAAGAGCAACCCCAACCTGAGTATATATCAGCAGTTGATAAAGGCCTTCAGCTCCAGAATTCCAAACACAATACAGGGCTGGCACAATTGCAATAATTCGGACGGTGACATGATGCAGCCAGCCTGGAAGGTCCATTCCAAACAAATCATGGACTACTACTTGCTTACCAAGATCCCAAGTTAATGCAGTGATTTGATTTGAGGAAAGCAAAACCAGCAAGATCACAAATGGTGTCATTGAACTCCCAAAAACCTGCATTAACAGTTTGGTAATTATTTTAATAAGCATCTAATGCATTCAGAAGAACAAGTTATATCTAAATGAAAACAAATAGGCTTGGTTGTCAAACTTGGACCTGATCAAGCAATGACAGCGCCTCATGGAAGGTAAGCAGAACAAGACCAGTACTGTAGAATGCACTAGCTGCCAAATTCAGTAGCACATAATTCACCAGGAAAATGCCACTGAAGACACTTAGAATGGCAAAAAAGTGGTCTTGGCACAGTGCTCCCTTGGAAATTCTTTTTGATACCTGGTCTTGCTGCAAAAGGAAACTCTTGTATAAATCTCAGAAGCAAACAAAACAAGAGACACTACATTTGTAATAATGAAGAACCAAAATTTACACATTATAAAAGCAGCAAAATAATATTTTTCACGTGCATGCATGAGAGGTAGTCGTAGATAGAGAACCTGTACAATAGAAGAATGCAGATAAAAGTTGTGGGGCATTATGCTTGCTCCAAGTAGACTCATCAATGCAAATGCACTTTCTCCATTTAATTTAGTCAACATTCCGCCAATGGTGAATGGATTTTCAGGTTGACTTATGAGCACACCAAGAACATAAGCCAGAAGTATGAAGCTCGTCCAGCCAATGCATAGGAGCTTTGCACGACCATTATCCTAAAAATTGTATGAACAAGATAACATTTTCATCAATTCTTTTCCAACCCTTAGTAAAGGAGCAGCTTAAGATAGCAAGGATAGAAGATCAATCCTGGAGAGCAAGGCTTACCACAAGAGAAGAAATGAGTGGAAACAGAACAGCATTAGTTGCTGTCAGAAAGACACAACTAAATAAATCAATTCCAAATATGACATTTAGTCCATGTGCAGTTCCCAAAACCTGTCAGAATCAAAAAATTATTAATATAGGAATAATCAAAAGTAATTAGAATGGAAAAGCAACCAAATAACAAAACCAAGGGGGAATCATGGAAAGGTGAACTACCATTGTAAGCTCCAATGCTACAATAGAAATCTCAGCTTGAAGTCCAAGAAATATGCAAGTTATTTTGTCATACTCCTCGCTGCAAATCTTTAACAAGTAGCAAAGGAGTTATTACATGGCTCACTGACAGGAAAAAGCTTTAAAAGAAAAAATAGAAGCACAAGATTAAGGCCATATGTTGATGCAATAAACTCTAGCAGAGATGATGCAACAAAAGATAGAGCGCAATTTTTATTTTAAAGTTTACAGAAGCAGTGCGTGGAGGAGTGAAGAAAGAAGTTACTTCAAAACATTAATTATGGCATCCCTAACGCCACATGCTTACTTTTAGGTAATTATCATAATCTATCTTTGAAATTTACGTCTACAACCTTACCATCTATAAAGGTCTAGCTGTTTCATGGCTAGTTCATAAAGGTCTAAAAGTTAGGTGAGAAGAACTACTCTATAGGTTATGGACTTCACCTTGTAATGTCACATTTTTAAATGTGTCGGAATTACTTTCAAACACTTATAATTGATAGTATAACATTCAATTCAATGTACTAAGGTTAGAAAGATCCCAAACGCTTCATAAAAATACTGACAGCAACAATACAAACACATAGAAATAGATCACACAATATGAAGGACTGAAATCAAATTACAAATTAGGTTCACAAACAGATAGAAATAACAATCATAAATATAATCCAGGTCGCTTAATTACAATGTCCACAGGCATTATAATACAATCAGTAAAGCAGCACATGGAAATTACTACCTGGGCCAGATCTCTACCAGTGACCACTGCTATACGAGCTGACAAGTATTGGCATAGAATTGCACCTAAATTGAACAGCAGTAAGACCATTGTCAAATCAAACCCAAAGCGACCTCCTCCCTCAACAACTGCAGCCCATTTCCCTGGGTCTACATAGCCAATTGTGATAAATAGCACAGGTACAACGGCAGAAAGAAATCGCTGATATGTGCTTGTCTGATGATCACCAGTTAATGCCTCAGATTCCATTTTTCAAAAATTCCACCAATAGAGACCAATCTTCCTTAAAGATTTTAGTTGACTATCCAGAAGAGTGAAAACTGTGCAAAACTAACTAGCTATAATTACATTGCCAGAAGTAGCAAACTCAGATTTATAATAGATCCCACCTCAGACAAGTATCCTTCTATGTAGCATTAGCAACAGCTATGATAATTCATATCTGGGTGTAGCCAAGGAAAACAGGATTGTGAAACCCTCACAGTATTTGGAAATTCTTATGAACAGTTGCATTTGAGAGATTGAGATAAAGCAAATCCTGTGGGCTAGAATTTGTACCCATATATTTAGAATTCAACACTTATAACACAATCAGTGACATAACTATAGTCAACAGAGAACAATTTGAATATTTGAAGGGCTGACTTTCAATAGCTCCTTCATGCCGATATCTAAAATCACCTCATACTCCAACAATCTCCTAGAGAGGTCAAACAAAATGAAACATAATCATCTCAATGAACTTCAGTGAGGCATTTAGGTATCAGGCACCAATCCAATGATTACTTCCATACAGCTGAAATAACCCCCCCTGCCAAACAACATTTTGCTGAATCTGATTCAAAAAGATTCATCAATGTTAGCATGCAATAAACAATTTTTAAAAACTATTCACAAAAAAGAAACTCCCTTAAGACCAAGCTGCAGGGGAGGCCTCTAATCTGAGTAAAAAAGGGTCAAGCAGATTAAGAAGAAAAATATGATGTTCACAATTTCATGCATCATGAATAAGCTATTATTTCTAATGTCAAGAAAAATACCTCTCTCTCAAACAAAAATAGAACTAGAGACTTAGTAATCAAATTAAGTGGCATACAGCTCAACTCATATTATAAACTTGACTCCCCTAAATAGTTGGGGCTAGATTAGTGGACTGAACAGCTCAGCTCTAACTTCAGAAAAGTAGGGATCCAGGGGAATGGACCACCACAATAGTTGAGATAACAGAAGGTCAACAGGTAATGAACGATGAAAATTTAAGGTGCTTTTAGAAAATAATACAAATACACCCATAGGGAAAAATGTAGGACTTCAGGCAAAATTATCAATGACCTATTTGTAGCTTTTAAATATATTGGTAGACATCACATGAACTGAAAGAACCATCAAGTTAAAGCAGATAAGAGAAACGTCAATCCAACATTATTAAGCACTGGCAATGTCTCATTAAAGTGGCCAACTTTATTCAGTCAGACACAAATTCATTCTAGGGAATTAGGGGCAACGACACAAAAGTAAACCCAATCCCAAAGAGAAAAGGGATGAAGCAAAAGATAAAGATTAGCACCACAACTTCACCCAACCAGATCCTTATCACATACCCACACAAGGGGAGGCTGGGAGATAAGAAAAGAGAAAATTGACAGAGCAGAACACACATATCACCAAAGAATTCCCAAATAAAAACCCTAACTTCCCAAACAAAAGAAACAGGAAGACCCAAAGACCTAAACCCTGAAACGGATAACAAATGGCAAAAATCAACCCCAATCAGCTACGAATTCAACGCCGACCACCATGGATCTGAAACTAAAGGAAACGATACACCCATTTCACAGTCATCTCACACAGATTCCAATACACACACACACACACACACGACTACCCACACGCACACAACATAACAAACAAATTGAAGTACTTCATCAGCTTCATCGAACACAGACAAGTGG
Organism: Ipomoea trifida; assembly: GCA_003576665.1. NCBI lineage: Eukaryota > Viridiplantae > Streptophyta > Magnoliopsida > Solanales > Convolvulaceae > Ipomoea > Ipomoea trifida. Next base: position 3,970,971 of record CP025647.1, on the reverse strand, counting down.
CCAACGACCATTAGGGATTCCATTGCTTTTACCTGGCGCTATCCGTGCTCAGAGTTAGATCAGAGGCTTTAAACAAGCCACGCGTTGATTGGCACCTACAGATATAGGGCTCAGGCTATAAAGCTATACATACATGTATAATACAACCATACATACACAGAGAGAGAGAGATAAAAGCAAGAAATAGAGAGAGAGAAGAAAGAGAGTGAAGAGTTTATGGGGTCTGAAGCTCCGGAAGAGAGAGAAAATATGAATAATCTATATATATATATATATATATATATATACACACACATATAAATATATCTGAGCGTATTATATCCGAGCTATCTTGAAGACTGAAGAGAGAGAAAATGGGAGTTTTCACTTTTTAACTTCACGATTGGAGCTTTGGGTTGTCCAAACTCCAAAGCCATAAAAAGAGAGAGAACCAAAGACAGTTAAAAAGTTCTTTTTCTTTTTCTCTTTTTATTTTCTTTCTTCCCTTTATTACTCCTTTACTTTATTACATCTATAATCTATTATTATAATAAGATTTTTTATTATAATAATCTGAATCGATCTTAAATTATGTATGAATGCATGATATTTTTTGTTTTTGAAAACGATGCCTGATATATTTAGTTATACTGTAACGGATCAAATAAAAATGCAATGCCTACGTGTATTATTAAATTACTAAGTGCATTGGTTCATATATAAAAACTAGTTATCACAGGCAAATAGTCTAATACTTGATGTGTATTTTTAAATTAGTGTTTCAGAATTTATAAAAAAAAAAAAAATTATCAAATACCATGATGTATCCTAATGTATATATACAATGCAAGATTATCAAAAAAAAAAATCATAAATAAATATTTCAATAATGCATAACTATGACCTGTGGTAGAAATGTTGAATTAACTGGTCAAATTACATCAACACTTTTCAGTTCTCGTTAAGGACCTAACTTTATTGACTTTTTTATTAGGTGTGTAGAAGATGTAAATGTAGATATAATTATATGAAAGATTTTATAATTTCCGTAATGCATTTTTAGAATTAAGTATTTTTTTAGTTACACTTTTTAGATATTATCGTATACACTTTATTAGTATTATATTGGTGCATTTATTTTATTCGCTTTTACATTTGACCACTTGTTATCACCTCAACGTGCCTCTACCAGATATTATTGACAAAAAATAATATCATTATTAAATATAACAAAAATATCATATATATATAGTTATATCATATTGTATCTGCATTAATGTCGATCACTGTAATAAAAAATCTAATTACATTATTACTATTATTATTATTATTATTATTATTATTATTATTATTATTATTATTTTCTAAGTCAATTTTCAGGTGAGTCACACCTCACTCGTGTACCGTGTATCGCTAATTGATATTCTTTCAATAGTCAAAATTTTTGGGAATAATCCCTATATATACTCATGGATCGAGTTGACTATTATTTGGATTAAAAATTGTGTGAGTTCGATCAGATTTAGTATTGTACAAATCATTACTCAACACTAAAATTTTAATTTGTCAAATAACTTGTGATTTGATGATATCTCTCTTTTTCTTATAAGAAAGATTTTAATTTTTAGTTCTATGTTAGTTAGAATTAACATAAACAAATACTACTAATATATTAACATGTAACCATATTTGTATTTCAGTTCACAAATAGTTCTTAAGGCTAAATTTCAGTTTTGTCACTTTTATTTAGGTCATGTTTATGGTGGTCTATTTTTAAATAAATCTAACTTGTTTAGAATGGTATATTTTGACAATTTTTTTATTTAACAATTAATTAATCAAAATCAAGATTTTACACTGATTATACATACATACATATATATATATATATATATATATCCTCTATTTAGTTTTGAATTTTCAATTTAATCAAGTTTAATTCATTAATCTTTTAAGGTTTAATTGACCAAACTCATTCAAAATGGTTGGAATTTATTTACATGTTGATACAATTATACAATGGGTTTGCTAATACAATAATTTACAATTATACAGTGGGTTTGCTACTACAATATAATTTGGGGGCCGATCAAATATGAACGCTCATAGTCTCCAAGTAAAAAAGTCAATCACGAAAATCGAGTGCCATCGTAAAACAAGTCAATTTCGTCACGTCTGCTCCAAATATCATGTCAATATCCATCACGGCATCACGCATCACGACCGAACTGAACCACCAGTCACACGCTATCACGTCACACATGTTGACGAGATTTCAATAATATGCTCCTTACTCTGTCACTATAAATAGAATATCCTCCAACTCATTGTATACTTATTAGAACATTATACTTGGACCCTTTAATACCAATAATAATAATAATAATAATAATAACAATAATAATAATAATAATAATAATAATAATAATAATAAACATTTTTTCTACATTCTATATCATTTATACTTGCATTCTACCTCATATTTTACATTGTTATAGATTTCATATCTAATTGTGTTACATTAAAAAAAAAATTAAATATCACAAAATAATGATGTTCCAAACATTTTGCAGTGGATTTAGTTGCTTTGGAATGTATGTTAAGGATCACACTTTTTTTTTTGAGTACTACTGTCTCCGTTACAATTGAGAGCTACTATGCACTGAGTATCAATACTTACTCTGTCATGGAACATTTTGCACTGGATTTAGTTGCTTTGGAATGTATGTTGATACTATGAAAATATTATTACAATTGAGAGCTATTGAGAGCTACTATGCACAAAAAACTCTCAAAGGTAATTATTTTTACATTTCAAAAATATTTCCTTCCACCATATTTAAAAAACTCTATAAAACATTTCAAAATTCGTTTCCTTAATTTTTAAAAAAATCACAATTCATTCTCTTAAAAAAATAATAAACAATTACTATTTATGCATATTTATATATTGTAGAAAAAAGCATTTGAAAACACCCACTTATTTTATTTTTTATATTGGTACGTCTCTCTTATTTTTTATGCTAAGTGTTATGTTTTCATTTTATATTTTTTGCTTCCTAAGTTGAGAGATTAAAAATGATTTCCCAAACTAGATTGGGTTTGATAAATTCAGTGATAGATGATTGATGATGGCACTCAAATATTCCTTCCCATTTTAAGAGTTGACTATGGAAAGAATAGAAGTACATTGTTAAAATGATATGCCTTAAGGTTACTTCAATTAGTAACATGATAGGTTCCAATTGACTAGGAACATGAATGTACATGAACCAATTAGTGGTAATAGATATGTATGTACATATAAATGTACAAGTGATAGGAGAACTTATAATCATTTGAACAACTTAGGATTTACCGTTTCTATAGACCTTGCAGCACGTTCAAATGTCCAAGAGGTTTAAGATATTGTCTAGCAAGACCTTGAAATCTATGTTATTAAATAATAATAATAATAATAATAATTGTGTTTGGTATTAGACTTAATGGTATCATGTTACGTGCATACTAACAACATGCTTAGTTCATAAAATACAATAATTGAGGAACAATTGAATTCAAATTCTATAGAGAAGAAATTATTTGAAATGTTAATTCCATTTTTTTTTTTGAATAATGCTACTGACTCTATTACAGTGTAGTATCTGTTCATAAACTACTTTCTCAACCCACTGAAGAACAAAGAGATAGCAACGCCTCCACTGAGGCTCGAACCCACCAGCTCCCGTATAAGTTATGAATAATTAGTATAAGGATTAAAATGTTCCTATATAATAAATATATTTGAGGGTAATATAATACGGAGTAATTCATATTGTATATTTTTGGGGATATATTTGAGGGTAATATAATAATTCATATTGTATATTTTATCCCCAAAAATGGGAAAAAAAATTCATTTTCTTCAAATTTGAGGAATTTATTTTTAAGGGAATAAGTTCTTCATTAACCAAACAAGGTAAAATATATTTATCTCTCATTTTCTATGAACCAAACAAGACATAGCATGATTATGAAAAAAATTAGAATGGGGAACTAAATGAGTTTAATCAAGGGCGTGGAAAGGCCCTTGATTTATGGTATATGATCTCTAAAGTACCTTTCGGGGCACTAATTGTAATACGGATCTAGAAGTTTCTAATTCCTAATCATATTCGAGTCATGATAAATTCTAATGTTTTCATCTCAAAAACACGTGAGGGTTCCAATAAGTTAAGGAAATAATAATAATAATAATAATAATAATAATAATAATAATAATAATAATAATAATAATGATAGAACAATTGATTTTAGTATTTTTCCTCCTCTTTTTTTAGCATCGAAAGGGACCCCGACTCTCTGGATCGCAACGCCCAGCTCATCAGCCCAAAGAAGGTCCAACATTGTCTATGGAGGTTGCTCCAAGATCATCGTGTCCCGCCTTTGATATTTGTCTAACCCAAGTTTGCCAAAAATCAACGCCCATCTATTTCTTTCTCTTTAGTTAATTAACTATATTTAGGGATGGCAATGAGACGGGGCGGGGAGTATACTCCTCGTCCCTGTCTCCGTCTTTGCGGGGAATTAGGCAGGAATGGGAATTTCCCGTCCTCGATTAACTTTTAGTTAAAATCTTAAATTAGTATAATTTTTAATTAAAATTTTTAAAACTTAAGTCTTAATTTAAAACACACACACACACACACACACACATATTATTCAAGGACGGGGAGGAGAGGGGTATTTCCGTCCCCGTTTTTCAAAAATTTCCTCATTGTCGTCCCCGTTTGGACGGGGATCGAGAATTCTCGTCGAGAACGGAGCAAATTGCTATCTCTAACTATAGTTCAAATACAATACGACATACATATTTACATTAAATTACTAATACACAATTAATTAAGCTACCAAAACTACCCTAACTATGCAAAGCAATAATTCTTTTACATAATTTTATCCTAATTGATACTCTGTAATTTGCTTATTTCATGGTTATTGTCATGATCTAAAATAAATAAACAATAGATTAACCAAACAAAAAGGGAGAAATAGCCTCCTAAATATCAATATATATTTTACTCCAATGTGGAGTAACAAAAGCTTCTAAGCATTTTTTTTTTTTACTTCATAACTATTAATTTCTTATTCACAATTAACCATTATAAACATATAAATATATGAAATTTATCTCATCATATAAGAAAATTCGTTTGTTACTTGACCTCATCCAAAATAACCATTTTAAACATATAAATATATGGAATTTATTTAATCATATAAGAAAATTCGTTTGTTAGTTGACATCATTCAAAATAGTGCATCAAAATGACAAATCACGATCTAAGTAATGCCGACTTTATAATAAATTCTTCTTTAAGAAGGGCAACTCAACTAGTTAACCAAGACAAAATAAAGTCATAAACTTTGTTTTGTTAGTAATCGTAGAAATTAAAAGTGTATTGCAGTAAGAGACCCTTAACTCCTTAAGTTTGCACTTTGAATTTAAATGTATTGAATTTGAATAGTATGGAAGGATAAGTGGGCAGAGAGAGCTCTTATATAGGATGGTATGTTAAAATTAAAAAATAAATAAATAAAAAGGAAAACCAATAAATTATATTAAAATGTTCATCCAACAAGACTTTGTTCTATAAAACCCCAATTGAGTTGATTGGATTCACACATTCGAGTTGATTAAATATAGACAATTTGATGATCGAACACGTTCCCATCATTCATGTGGGAGTGTTAACCAGGACACCGGGTGTCACTAGATCACAAAGGCCAGGTCTTTGGCTTCACTCATAAATCTATAATACATCTTCATGTGTATGATACTAAATTAGTAAATTATATTTAATTAATGAATCGCTTTTATCGAATTAACGTGGACGACAGCAACATTTTGTCTTAAATTCGATAGATATCCAGTATAAACATTTTTTTTAATGATCGAATATATCATAACAACGTGTCGACGTTGATGGATCTAAAGTTTACGTTTGAATTTAGCTTTTTACATTTTGAAAATAATTTTTTTTACTCCATCCTTTTATTTTTTTATTGTTTAATATTTGAATGAGAGGATAAGATTTATAGTTTACGAGGATTAATTTCACTGAAGGTCTCTTGTCTTTGGTAGCAATTTCAAATTTAGTATCAAATTATCGTTTTTGTCAATTAACATCTCAGACTATTATTTTTTGGACACTTTTAGTCTTTCTTATGACTTTTTCTATTTTTAGTAAAGGCAATTTTGTCTCTTCATATTTTTCTTTTGTTATTTTTTTTTATTTCAATCGGTTTAATTAGTTTATGACTTTACTCAAAATCGGTTGAAAATATATGGTTACTAAAAGAGTTATTTCCATTTTTGGTCCTACTGTTATTAGGGCATTGCCAATTTTAGTCCACTTCATTAATTTTTGCCACAATGCAGTCAATCTTATTTAGTCCTTGGCACTTTTAATTCACCGTTAAAATTTTCGTCAAATGGCCGTCCAAAACAGGGGTATTTTTTGTTTTTTCATGCTTTGATCATCTCCTTGACCCTTTGGAGTAGTTTTCCTTACACATTTTCATCCAATGAAGAGGTTCGACGCAAGCCATGTGAGCCACATTACAAAGCCATGGCTTTCGCCGGACCTCTTCATTGGATGAAAATGTGTAAGTAAAACCATTACAAAGGGTAAAGGAGATGATCAAAGCATGAAAATGCCAAAATACCCCTGTTTTTGGACGGTTATTTGACAAAAATTTTGACGATGGACTAAAAGTGGCAAGGACTAAATAAGACTCGTCGCAATGTGTCAAAAATTAATGAAGTTGACTAAAATTGGTAATACCCCAATAACAGTAGGACCAAAAATGAAAATGACTCTTACTAAAAATCAGAAGTTACCTAAAGTTCTAAACTAATTGAATCGGTTGAAACCGGAAAATAACAAAAGAAAAATATGAAAAGACAAAAGTACCCTTACTAAAAATAGAAAAAGTCACGAGAAGGGTTAAAAATGTCTAAAAAATAATAGTATGGATGTTAAATGACAATAATAGTCTGGATGCAATTTTCGTCCGTATAAAAATTATATTATGCATATCATACTTCTATTTACCTCATATTTTTATCAATTTAATAATCTTATTTATTTATTTGTTTGTTTTTCCTTTACCCTCTATTCCGAACTAAGGGCGGAGCTGCCATGGGGTAGTGGGGGACAGTCCCAAAACAACGTCATTTTGGGGTTGTTATATTGCTCTGCGCAATTTCCTCAAATTTCCTAAACATTCTTTACTCTATGCGATTGCGCCTCTACCTTGCCATTGCCTGGTCCACCGCTGCCTCGTCACCGCCTAGTTAAATGCAAGAATATTGATAAATAGGGTCATTTTTTTATCATACACGCACGACGCACGCACAGTGCACGCACGCCGCACGCAAAACACACGCACTATCAAATTTATTGTATTAAGAAAGTAGAAGACAAAATACATTTGTCCGTAGTTCATCACAAACATTAGCTTGTATTGTAATTTTTAATGTATTTTGTATTTGATATTTTGTATTTGAACATTTTTTAATTTATTTTTCTTTCGCTTCTTCGCCCCCACTGAAAGGAAATTCTTAATCCGCCATGTTCCGAACAATACATATTACATATTAAAACAAAATATTTTCAAAACTACAAATAATATTTCCTCAATATAAAAACCATAAAAAAAAAAAAAAAAAGTAGTTCTGTCACTGTTCCCCTTTTCTCCTAACAAATGGGAGAGACGCCCAAATTTTAATTATTTCACATTTAATTTTAATTATTAAGGAAACAATGAATAACATTGGCGAATAAAGCTAAACATGTACGTTGTCATGATTTCAGTGAAGTTGAAATTTGATTGTGTTCAAAATTGACTTTATTCAATGAATCAGATCTGAGAGAGAGTTGATCTTTATTTGTTTGAGTGGGAAAGAGCCTTTCATTGTTCACTCGCATAGTGACGTTGGTGTTCCATCAAACGATTTTGTTTTGTTGCAAAGCCTATAAATAAAAATAACGTAGACCAATCAAAATCATTTGTTTTTTCTCTCCC
>CP025647.1:3940839-3962903 GCA_003576665.1 Ipomoea trifida | reverse complement strand
CCCCCCCCCTCTCACTTTGGTTGTGATCTATTCAAATAACCAGCTGAGAGAGATTCAAGATGTTCTTGTCTTTTTTCCTTTGTCCAATTACCCATCCTTATCCTCATTTTCTTTGCATGCCCACTTCTGAAATCCAAACAAGGGCCGAAAGTGAAATTAAAGACTCAGAAAGTACAATTTTTGCTAAAAATACATAACACAAAAGAACACCCATAAAAGTATATTTAATAGTACTTTTTTGGGGGTTATGTAGGAATATGGGAGTAATCACTTAATTAAATATGTTGTAATATTTGTATTTGTTGGAGGTTTGAACTTTGAATCCCACTATAGATGATCTGGAGATGAGCTCCACCAATTTAATTTGAGATTCAGAATTGGTTCCTTGTATGCAAAATGAGATAGCTAGTTTGGTGCGATCACAATAATGTAAGTTGTAATTGTGAGAAGATAGGCCACTTTTCAGAAAAATGACTCATTTCTCTTGTTACTAAAGATACTTGGCTTCTTATATAGTTTCATCATCAATTCCCTAAGTTTTTGTTTGACTCAAATTACTTTACGATTTAGCTAAATGCTAAAGATGTGTTTAGAAAAATGACGGGAAAAATGGTCTAAAAAATTATTTAGATGAAGTAATACTTTTAAACCATATGATTGAAATACTCCCGCACTCCTCATTTTACAGAGAAAACACAAACTTTATGATATATATATATATATATATATATATATATATATATATATATATATATATATATATATATATATATATATATATATATATATATATATATATATCACATATCATATGCTAAAGAGGTCTTAGCCTCTTAGGTGAAAAATAGGGTTAAATCTCAGTTATTGATATTGTCCAAATTAATTAATAGTCTATAATGAAGAAAAAATGCAGTGGCATTATGGTAATTTAGGTGTAAGTAAGTTCAATTTTTTTCTTTGGGTGCATACTGTTCATTCTTCGAGTGCATATTCTTCATTCTTTGAGTGCGTGTTTTGTCTCTTTGATTGCATATTTACTTTATTAGCTTCTCAAATGATGGGTGCATTGTTTTTTTCTTCGAGTGCATATTGTTGTTTCTTTGAGTGCATAACTTTAGAATTCAAGGTGCATAACTTTAGACTATGACTTTGCATTGTAAAGTACATATAACTTTACACTATAAGGTGCATAACTTTGCACCTTGGGGTGCATAGAGTTTAACTTACGAGTGCATATCTTTTAATCATTAGGTGCATACCTTTGAAACTACGTGTGCATCATTTCAAATCTTTAGGTGCATAACATTGAACTTAATATGCATAACTTTGAAAACTAAAAAGAAGATACAGGTGCATAACTCCAGGCGATTTTTTTTCCAACTCTCCTTCATTTGACAGTTAATCTAAATTAGATCAACAGTTCAGATCATCTTACCTCATTTTTCACCCGGAGTTCCTTCGCACATGAACATTACCATATATATATATATTGAACACAAACAGGAATGAACAAAATAATTTATTAGCTGATATAATACAGAGACACATGCATATTGTGCACATGCTGGAATCAGCGGGTGGCTTTTCAGTGCATGAAAACAAACATGTTCAACTCCAAACACTTATTTAATAATAATTGAACCCTAACCCCTGCTAAACATACAACACTAAATAACAACATTATTTAGTTAATGCACCGGCAGTTGGACAGGAATTATCACATTCATTGAACTTCAATTCAGCACCCCCCCAATTTCATATCTAAAACTTAATTAATCCTCATTTTACTGTCCTAATTACCTAGGAAGCATAAAATTAAGGTTAATAATCCCTGGCTTTGGGCAGTTAATGATGTCGTGGCGAGAGACAAATAAAATCCCCATCTGCCCAACACACCTCGGCCCCCCTGCTTTCTTTCTGATCCAGAATCTAGTTTGTGTTAATATTGATAGTTTATTAGATTCAGATTTTTAGGGTTTCGAGCAAATGTTTAAGTTAAGAGTATTTTGATCTGATTATTGCTGCATGTATGTATTTTGAATTTTGATGGTTGGTTCATGAATCTTGTTGCGTTCTTCTATCTAAACACATGGCTAATAAAGTAATTAATAAAATAATGGCATGGCAATATGGTACTATATGCTATACGTAGTACGATAGTACATAGTAAACTTAGATATAAAATGATATACAAATTTTAATAAAGTGGGTTGAGGTTTGTAGGTAAATTATACAATGGACCAGAATCTACCTTAAATTGTGGATTCCTGTTTAAAAATAACTTTAAGATTTTGTATCTACAGTTAACACATTCTGTACATGAATTTAACTGTTTCTACACTTGTATGCAAATTGAAGGCACACATATATAACATGATAACTACAGACACAAACGTTTAACTGCAAGTACAAAATATAGATTAATAATTGCAGACACATAACATGTTAACCAACATCTTATGTGTCATTATAATTAACATATTTTGTAACTGCAGTTAACAATTTGTGTGTGAATAGTTATCATGTTAACTATATATAGACACATTAATTTTTATCCCGGGTTCACAATTCAATATGAACTCTGATTCATGGTATAACAATTGAGGTTTGTGGGCTGATCCTAATTAGGATGCATGTGACTCAAATTTATAAGACTTTTCTTGTGGAAAGTAAGAGTGATACTATGAAACCACAACATAATTGACATTGATAAGGAATTTTGTATGAGCCATCATATGATTTTCAACGACAATTAAGTTTAATTTAGCCAATGTACTGTGTTGTTAAAAAAAAAAAAAAGTGAAGGATAAGTAGACTAGAAGAACCCATTTTTTTTAATGGATCTTCAATTAAAGCACTGGGAAGTTGCTAAAATTTTGGACAGATTCACAATGTTCCCTCTACCATATTTTCAACATTCTTAAACTCAAATTTAGACTTTGGTATTTTCAGATAAGTTATAGCCTTACAAATTGCATTCCAATGCCACTTGAATCACCTCATTTAGACCACTATACATATGTACAAAATGCAAATGAGTTATTTCCACTTTTGGTCCCACGACTATTAGATCATTTCTACTTTTGTTCCTGACTATTAAAATTTCCAAATTTGGTCCCACGACTTTTAAATCTCTACCACATTTGGTCCCACGACTTTTAAATCTCTACCACATTTGGTCCTTCCGATCAAAATACGGTCACCGGTGACTATTTTTCCGGTGAATGAAATAAATTAAGGGTAAATTTGTCATTTCCTTTTTTATTTAAAAAAGAAAAGAAAAAAGAAAACCCCCCAAACCCTTCTGCTGGCGCCGAACAGCAGAAGGGTTGGGGTTGGGGAAGATGGCCGCAGAAAAGCAGGGGTTGGGTTTTTTTTTTTAATAAAAAAGGAAATGACAAATTTACCCTTAATTTATTTCATTCGCCGGAAAAATAGTCACCGGTGACCGGATTTTGATCGGAAGGACTAAATGTGGTAGAAATTTAAAAGTCGTGGGACCAAATGTGGTAGAGATTTAAAAGTCGTGGGACCAAATCTGAAAATTTTAATAGTCAGAGACCAAAAGTAGAAATGATCCAATAGTCGTGGGACCAAAAGTGGAAATAACTCAAATGCAAATGTTGACCAACTATTGCGGGACATAATCATTCCTTTCAATGGAAATTAAATAATAAACAATTATGTACCAAAATTTTACTAAACATAATGAAACACAAGCAAATTAAAATAATACAAACGTGAGAGTTAGAATAAGTGCCATTAAGCACTTATCACATTATATTGCAAGATTATATATACAACGTTGAAATTCATTCCAATGCCGAATTATGTTTATATTGACAATTTGTGCATTGTGTATTATTGTCGAATGCGCACTTAGTTATTTATTAGCAACTTTGGTCTCTAAAAATGAGGGAAAATGTGCAATAACCTATATTGTACTTGACCATGATTATCTTGGGACCTAAAAAGAAATTAATAGTTCTACCCCTACAAAATTTAAGGATACATGTGATCAAATTAAAAAGAGAATGTAACTAACTATAAAAATGTCAGTATAGTTGATGATTAAAATTGAAATTAGAATTTTTTTAATCAATTGAACAAGAGACATATACAAATACATTCTATACAAAATAATGACCCTTCATGAACGAGGAATACTTAGTTTATTTTCAAATAAAATCTTCTCATTAAGATCGGAACAAACACTAACAAATATATGCAAGTTTCGATCATGCATTTTACAATTCTCTTTTACACTCTCTGTTTTTTTTTTTTTTTTGTCAGACCACGAGGTGTCTCCCTAAGTGTAGGAGACTATTTTAAGCCCGTACTATACTCAGACTCGTTTGTAACAGACCAACCCAATTAAGAGACAAAATGCTGACCTGATTTATTTATTTATTTTCATACGAGAGAGGGTTCATATTCACAATCTCTCTTAAGAGATGAGAGTGTACAGCCACTTACACCAACCAAGCTGGTGTCTTTTAATTTCTTTAATAATACATCAATCTAATCTTTTATTCTCGATTCAATGAATGTTTTTTCATTTTCTCAACATAATTATATGCATGTCCACTTATGGTTGGTTCATTGGTCTCCTTGATGGGGTCTTTGAAAGTTTGCAACTAATTAGTCCATTAATTTGCCGAATACTTTGAAATATCTTACTTCCTTTCCTGTGACTTTCCTAATTAAGTTATTCACGTAATTAAGATTAGGGGTGGCTAACTAACAATTATTAGTGTATTCTTTGTGTAATAATTATCAGTTTGGCGTGGACAAAGACCAAGAAAAATGGTGACAAAATATAATATTCCACGATATGTATGTATCATATTATTCTGATGATTAAGATGAAACTTTGTATAGTCTTCCAAGGACGGAGATGACAAGAAAAACATCATGTTACTTAGCCAACGAATCAACTTTTTAATTTGTCAGAAGATGTAAGGATTCCATGTCAATTTAAATATGCATTATTTTTTTTATTATAGGATTATATTAAAGATTAATTAAGTTCGTTGTTTTAAAAGTATTTTTCAACTTTCAATTTATCACTCTTTATTTCTATCTCTTTTGAGGTAGTTGGTATTATTGTACTGAATTCCTTTTCATATTTAATTACTGTGTGAATTTTTATAGCATCATGCCACAATTAAATTCATAAGAGAATGAATCAAGGGTGAGTAATTCTATACATATTTTTATGTAAATATATTTTAAAATAAAATAGTAAAATATTAATAAATTTACATTGTAATAAAATTATTACAAAATTTACCTATTCTCATATTATGAATGTAATTTAAGTTCCACTATACAATATGTAATTAAGTGATGACAATATAGATTAAAAAAAAAGTGATGACAATATAAAAATATTCTTTATTACCTTCAAAAAAAAAAAAATATTCTTTATATTTAGAAATAAGATAAAATGCTCCCAAGTATTGGTCCCACCCATGTTAAGAAGTTGTATACTCTATCACAGACATTTTGGGTCTGGGATTGAGTAGAACTTTTCATATGTAGAAATGTCCATTTTAAGATGGACACAATTTATTGCTTCATGAAATTCAATATATAGTTTGATGAAGTAATGATACACACACACATATATAATTGCATTCAAATGAGAATCACCGTACGTTAATGTAAAAACGTGAGGACTAATCTTGTGCATTTTTTTTTATTTGGATGATCAATATTTGATTTCCTAAGATGACATAGATTGATTTTTTGTTGTCGTTGTTGTTGTTGTTTTTTTTTTTGTTTTTTTTTTTTGGTAAAGTGGGAGTATCAGTGTCCTTTATTTTTATTATTATTATTATTATTATTATTATTATTATTATTATTATTATTATTATTTTTTATTATTTTTTTAAGTGTGAACACATGGTAATTCTTGGCCAAAATTGTTTCTTATTTTCTTGGATCATCACCATTGCAATTTGGTACCACGATTTCTTCATCATCGATCGAGCGTTCGTCCATGAAAAGCGATCTTATTTTTTGTTCGCTCATTCTTTTGAGTATAATACTGCCTATATTTGGATGTTGGTGTATCTGTACACATGGTTGAGTAGTACGATTGTTCATTCGGGTGTGCGGGTTATGCAACCCAGTGTTGCGTGATGTGCATCGTAGGTTGGTGAGATGTCCATTAGTGCACTTAGTGCGGTGCATCGTAGGACATTAGGCTGGTAAGATTTTTAACGGTGTTTGAATCCACAACCAGAGAATTATCGATGCTCGATGCACGCCGTTCTGTATAGGAATGCACAACTTTACACATGGTTGAGTAGTACGATTGTTCATTCGGGTGTGCGGGTTATGCAACCCAGTGTTGCGTGATGTGCATCGTAGGTTGGTGAGATGTCCATTAGTGCACTTAGTGCGGTGCATCGTAGGACATTAGGCTGGTAAGATTTTTAACGGTGTTTGAATCCACAACCAGAGAATTATCGATGCTCGATGCACGACGTTCTGTATAGGAATGCACAACTTCTAATAAGACTGATATACCCCTAACCATATATTTTCTTATATTTTAAAGGGATTGTTTTCTTTTTTTTTGAATACAACTAACCCTATTACATTGTAGTATCTGTTCATCTATACTTTTCTCAACCTGTTGAAGCACAAAGAGTCAATTTCGAGATCTCCTCCACTGAGACTCGAACTCATGACCTCCCATCTGAGGGTGGCCACTACATGCTAATTGAGCACAAGGTGCTTGGCAAGGGATTGTTTTCTTAATCGGTGTGATTTGTTTCTTTTAATCCCAATTGTGCATCATTATGATTTAATAGTCTAGATTAATATTCACTTTCTCATGGGTGGTTCTCATGAGAGCGCGCAAGTAGATTAATTCACGATAAAACTCTTTGAATCCCTCTTTGCGTTGACCTTCTTTCTCGTGATTCATAAATTTCATTTAAATTTGATTTTTATTTTCTCTCTTTATCTTCTTTTTTCACATGAAATGTATGCATAATCCATAATAAATCAGCATACCTGCTCATTAAAACTTTCCACTTTTGTTCATTAAATTATAGTTTTTATAATGGATTAAAAAACCTCTATTAATTATTCTTAAGCTATAAAGTTACTCGATCTTTTTAATTTTTTTTTTTTAAATAGAGTCATTTAACTATTAAACAAATTGTAAATTTGGTCCATCAACCAATAGAGACATCAAACTTTGATATATTTCTATTTAGGGTTATATAAGAGCATATTTACAATTTTCGAGCTTGCAGCAAGATACAAACGGGAGGTTTGATGTCTCAATTAATTGAAAAATTAAATTTACAAATCATTTAATAATTAAATGACCAAATTTGTAAAAATTAAAATAAATAATGGAGAGACAAAAGGTGTGATTTTTCCCAAAAAAATTAAGAGATCCAAGTGATATAAGGAACTCACGGTAAAAGTTTAAAATATAAACATTCCACTTATAACTTATAAGTCTATATTTATAATTGCAATTCTCTCTTACTTTTAAAGGTGGACTTTACTACCATATCAGCATATTTATAATTCACTATCATTTTCTCTATATTTATACCCTTTGAATTCACTCTCAAAATATAATAATAATAATAATAATAATAATAATAATAATAACCAAACACCTTGTGCTCAATTGACACCTCTGTAACTCTCCTTGAGGAAGGTCACAGGATCGAGATACCTCGATGGTGGAGTATCGACTCTTTAGACTATAATTAATAATATAAGATTTTTACCGTTGGATACAGTGACTAATCCCTCTGTTCTCTAAATTATATTAGTAAGTTGTAATATTTACTGCCTAATTTATTATCACAACATTGAACTATTCATAGACTGTGCCCTTGGGGAGCAACTGTGGAGTTGTGAAATGTGAGTGTCCACTTTTTATCCCTCTCAATCACAAGATTCACATCTCAAAATCCCTTATGATCGAGATGGAGATTCATCAGACTGCTTAATCATTAATGGAACAGAAAACAACGAGCAAATGAGGAATTCATTAATTTATTCATGAGAACTACACATGATAGATCATCTTTGAAGAGAAGCAGAAATTATTGCATGATATTGTCGATCTTCTCTCATAAATTAATGTTATATAATGTCTGCATGCCGCATGTGAAATTAAAGATTTGGGAGAGCTCAGATCAGAATTCAAACTGCTTAACAAAGGCAATTTTCAGTGAATCTTATGGTTGGGTCAAACACAGCATTAGATCTGGAGCTAAGTTTTATGGTAGAGTTAGAGTCTTAACTTGACTATTGAATTGTTTAGATATGAATTGGATCATGTTCTACTACTTTTAATGGTAGTGTCAAGCATCTTTAGCTTTCTCGAAGCTTCCGCTTGTACAAATTTTTGAATTTTGTTCACATATTTTATTTTTGGATGACGAGGAAAACATGCTGTCAGTACCTGAAGTATTTTGTTTACAGATTTCATATTATGTATTGACATACACAATCATTATACATTAAATTAACTATGATCCGCATTGTATGGTGAACTACTGACATAAAATTCATTGTTAGTATACTGAAGATTCATTTTTAATATAATAAATGTTCATTTTTAGGTATATTACTCCGTATTAAAAATTGAACTTTCAATATATTAAAAATGAACATGTATCAGAGATCTATCTTGCAATGTGTAGCATAGTTCACAGTATAATTTTCCTAGCAGGAATCGTTATGGCAAATCGGTCCACACAACTGTACGGACCACAGTCCAAAACGACCTCGTTGAATTTTGAGTTAGAATAATGTACGTTATGTGTTAGAATAATGGAACTTTTATGGTAAGATAATATACTTTTTAAGTTAGAATAATGTACATTATAAGTTATAAAAATATATATTGCAGTGGATCGCGCGAATTTTTTTTTACATGAAATGATGTTGTTTTTGAACCGTAGTCCACAATTCCACACAATAACTATTGGATCATTATACAACGGGCTGAATAGCAAAAAGAATGGATGGGGTTATACTCGGCCCGATTAATTCAAAAGGCCCAACCCATTATTAAACCCTCGCTAAACCCCACAGTTGTACATCGAAATGACCCGGATCCGCTTAAACCTTAACCCGGCATTTCGTCTCCTCCATGAAAATCTGAGATTTGAGCTCCCTTCTTCGTCTTCGATCAGTAACCTAGAATCTACGCGCAGAAAATGGCATCTCTCTCTGTATCAAAAGCATCGCGTTTGAAGCCTAAGCTCGCCAACATTTCATCGCCATTCTCCCTGAGATCCACCGCCTTCTTCTGCGCATCTCCTTCATCGGACTCCCCAAGTGCAGCAGAGCCCCAAGTCGCCGGAGTTCAGGACGCCGCCGGCACCTCTCCAGTTCCGGCGAGGCCGTTGAGAGGTAAGCACAAAACCCCTGAGAAACTCGAGGATGTTATCAGTAGAATGATGGCTAATAGGGCATGGACGACCCGTTTACAGAACTCGATCCGGAACATCGTTCCGGTCTTCGATCATGACCTAGTGTACAATGTGTTACACGCCGCCAAGAATTCGGAGCACGCTCTCCAATTCTTTAGGTGGGTGGATAGGGCTGGGCTATTCCAGCACAATAGGGAGACGCATTTTAAGATTATTCAAATTCTCGGCCGAGCTTCCAAGCTTAATCATGCTAGATGTATACTTCTTGATATGCCGAAAAAGGGGGTTGGATGGGACGAGGATTTGTGGATTGTGATGATTGAGAGTTATGGCGAGGCTGGGATTGTCCAGGAGAGTGTGAAATTGTTTCAGAAAATGGAGGAGCTTGGGGTTGAGAGAACTGTGAAATCATACAATGCTTTGTTTAAGGTTATATCGCGGCGAGGCCGGTATATGATGGCTAAAAGGTACTTCAACAAGATGGTGAAAGAAGGGATTGAGCCAACTACCCACACATACAACCTTTTGATATGGGGATTCTTCCTTTCTTCCAAGGTTGAGACTGCAAGTAGGTTCTTTGAGGAGATGAAAAGCAGGGAAGTTAGGCCTGATGTGGTTACTTATAATACGATGATTAATGGATATATACGGGTTAAGAATATTGAGGAGGCGGAGAAATTCTTTGTGGAGATGAAGGCAAAGAATTTTGAGCCGTCGGTGGTTACGTATACTACGTTGATAAAGGGATATAATTCTGTTGGACAAGTTGATGATGCATTGAGATTGTTTGGAGAGATGAAAAGTTTCGGGATCAAGCCGAATGCAGTGACATACTCGACCTTGCTCCCTGGGTTATGTGATGCAGAGAAGATGTCTGAAGCTGAGAGTATCTTGAAGGAAATGGAGGAGAAGTATATTGCTCCAAAGGAAAATTCCATTTTTGTAAGATTAATAACTGGGCAGTGCAAGGTGGGTGATTTGGATGCTGCTGGAAATGTACTCAAAACTATGATTAGGTTGAGTATTCCGACTGAGGCTGGGCACTATGGTGTCTTAATTGAGAACTTTTGCAAGGCGGGCAGTTATGAGAGGGCAATTCAATTGTTGGATAAGCTCGTTGAGAAGGGCATCATTTTGAGACCGGAGAATACTTTTCATATGGAGTCAAGTGCTTATAATGTGATTATTGAGTATCTCTGCAACAATGGCCAGACTGGAAAAGCCGAAGCCCTTATGAGACAGTTAATGAAAACAGGTGTTCAGGATCCGGTTGCATTAAATAACCTGATCCGTGGGCATGCAAGCGAAGGAGCTCCTGAATCAGCGTCTGAACTTCTGAAGATCATGATTAGGAGGAAAGTTCTTACAGAAGACAGTGCGTACAAGTCACTTGTTGATTGTTATTTAAAGAAACGAGAGCCTTCTGATGCCAAAATGGTTTTGGACAGTATGATTGAGAGCGGGCATCTTCCAGACTCGTCACTGTATAGGTCTGTTATGGAGAGCTTGTTTGAAGATGGAAGAGTTCAAACAGCCAGCCGTGTGATGAAGACTATGTTGGATAAGGGAGTGAAGGAACACCTGGACTTGTTAGAAAAGATATTGGAAGCTCTCCTGATGAGGGGTCATGTTGAGGAAGCTCTGGGTAGAATTGATCTGATGATGCAAAGTGGCCTTGCACCCGATTTTGATCGTCTTTTATCTGTTCTGTGTGAGAAAGAAAAGACAATTGCTGCTTTGAAGCTCTTAGATTTTGGTTTAGAAAGAGACTTTAGCATCGACTTCTCAAGCTACGATAAGGTGTTGGATGCACTTTTAGCCGCCGGAAAGACCCTAAATGCATATTCAGTTTTGTGTAAGATAACGGAAAAAGGAGGAGCTACAAACCACAGCAGCTGTGAAGAATTGATCAAGAGCCTCAATAAGGAGGGTAACACAAAACAAGCAGATATTCTATCAAGGATGATCAAGGGAAATGACAGCAAGAAAGGGATGAAAAAGGTGCCCATTGCCTCCTGATTTTTCTAGTTCTGTTTTCTCTGGAACTTTTGGCTTAAATTATTCTCATATATTGGAATTTTCTTATGTAACAGAATAATAGAACCGAGTTCAATATGACAACGTTAGTGTATTCAGGAATTATGAATTTAGCCTAACTTTTGGCTCAACTTTATTGGAAGTTTTCCCTTACATTTGTTGTTATCTCAAGGATTGTTTTGCAAAGCCATTCTTTGTTGATTTCTTTCTATTCCATCCATAGTTTTTCAATATGATGGATACCCAATGCAGTAATGAAATCGAGCCCCAAAAAAAAAAAGTCTAGCAAAACCCACTCATATATTCCTGTCTCCTCGGGACATTAGTCTAGTGAATGAGAAGCATCACTTAAAGATTTGCTTCCGGGAATAGGGCAGGATTTGATTCTTGTCATGAAGAATGAAGGTTTGAGTTGGGCTCCTTGTGTGCAAAAGTATACAATTTGGTGTTGAATTTTGAAGCTAGATTGGCTTGATTTACCTTCTCATGGGTCTGGGGTGGGTTCATGGGGTCCAAGATATAGTCTTTGGAAACTTGGGTTCTCACAAAAAAAAAAAAAAAAAAAAAGAAACAAAAAAACTTTACAACCTTAAACTTTGAAGCCAATTTGATTCTGCGCAATTTCATGCCCTTATTCTCTGTAGTGATGTTAGCACAAACACAATTCTTTGGTTGAGAAACAGAGTACTCTTCCCAGTAGAGAGTTTATCTAATAGGTCAGTTCATATGCATTTTGAACTGCAATGAATAAGCATTTAGTGAATCTAACAAAGCGAATATCAGCTTACGCCATGAAGGGGGACGTGGGACATGCAAGAGTTCTGTTTGATGAAATGGGTCACAGAGACACCGTTTCTTGGAATGTTATGATCAAGTCCTATATAGAAAACAACAGACTAGATGATGCAAGAGAACTGTTCGACGAAATGCCTGAGAGAACCTTGTATTCTTGGAATTCTATGATTATGGGTTACATAAAAGATAGCAAGCTCTATGCGGCATTGAAGCTCTTTACAGTTATGCCGGGGAAAGATGTTGTGAGTTGGACATCTATCATCACCGGGATGTGCCGGGCATCAAGAGTTGACAAGGCGTGGTGTTTGTTTAAGCAAATGCCAGAAGCTAATTCAGTTTCTTGGTCCTCAATTGTGTCAGGGTTTCAACAAAACGGATTTCCCCAGAAAAGTTTACATGTGTTCAAGGAAATGTTGGTGACTGGATTTCAGCCAACTTCTCATTCAATCACTAGTGCTTTGGCTGCTTGTGCCGATTTGGCTATGGCTTCAGTGAGTGAACAAGTGTATTCTCAGTTGTACAAAAGGGGATTCAACAACAACACACACATCGGAAATTCAGCAATTTCTATGTTTATCAAGAGCGGCAGCTTTGAAAACGCAAGGCGTATCTTCTTGGAATTACATAAACCCGATACTGTCACTTGGAATTCTATGATTATGGGTTATGCACAACACGGCCATGGTGTAGCAGCAACGATTATGTTCCACCAGATGCAAAAAGCTCGGGTTTTGCCCGACAGAATCAGTTTTCTGGGAGTTTTACATGGTTGCAGCCACTGTGGACTTGTAAATGAAGGGAAACAATATTTCCAGGCTATGCAGACTGAGTATGGGATTTCACCGGGACCCGAGCATTTTGCAAGCCTCGTGGACCTTCTATCGCGTGTTGGGGAGCTTGAAGAGGCGAACAGGGTGATTCTAAACATGCCCTTTGATCCAACACCCATTTTTTGGAGGACATTGCTTAATGGGTGCAGAATTTATGGCAATTTGGATCTGGGAATTTATGTGGCAGATCAGATTTTGAAACTTGAACCCTACAATTCCAGTGCATGCTTGATGGTTATTGACATGCATTCTTTGGCTGGAAAATGGAAGGAGGTTGCAGAGATGAGGAGGCATATGCAGAGGGAAAGAGAAAGCAAAAAAGAGTTGGGTTCTAGCTTCATTGATGTTAAGGGGAAGATTCATTTGTTTACAACAGGTGATGATTCTCATCCTCAAACAGATTGCATTTACCCAGTCATTGATTTGTTATCTTATGAAGCAGCTGAATGCTTCAACATTGTGTATGTGTAAATTATGATAACTCAGTGGCCTATTAGGTGAGAGAGAGGATCTGTGTTTGGTGCCCACAAGGAACTATCCCCACAAGTGGGTCCTACACTGCGACTGAGCATTTGTGAATGTGTAAATTATGGTGACTCAGTGACCTATTAGGTGAGAGAGATGATCTTTGTTTGGTGTCGACAAGGAACTATCCCCACAAGTGGGTCCCACACTGCGACTGAGCATTTGTGAATGTGTAAATTATGGTGACTCAGTGATCTATTAGGTGAGAGAGATGATCTTTGTTTGGTGCCGACAAGGAGCTATCCCCACAAGTGGGTCCCACACTGCGACTGTAAGGGTTCAATCTTGCGGTCTTGATCAGGACATGCTCATCATCATTTACACTACTTTTGCTTATGCAAATTAAGCTCAAGATTTCATGAGTTCCACAGTTTATTTGATGAGCACAGTTTGGGTTAATGGGATATGAAAGAGGTCAAAATCCTTCACCCAAGTCTGAACATGTTGATGAGAAGCAGACATCCTTTGAAATGCAATGCAGTTTTGTCTGAAATTAGGCCCAGGTGTCAACATTGTACTTGTGCACCTTTCTCTCATTCTCTTTTCAAACTACCTTTGTCTGATCATATACTCATAAACCATTGAGTCAATATTCTGCAACTTGATGGAAAGCTTTTGTATGTGGCAATGAAAATTTCTGGTTTAACTCTAATTATTCTTGTTCCCCCTTTGGGGTGGATATATAGCAGTACACAACCAAAATGTTCAGAAAGTTCAAAAGGGGCAATTGCTTGTAACACTTTTGACTCCAAAGGATCCATTCAAAAAGCATAGCCATTGATGAGAAGGCCAGGTTTCATAATTGGGTAATCCCAAAAAAAAAAAAAAAAAAAAAAAACAACTCTCGAGGGCAAGTCTGGTGTTAGCAGCCGTGGTAATTCCAGCTCCAATAGCATATAGCCGGGGTGTGAATGCGATGGTGCAGGTCTTTTGTGAATGTGATGGTGCGGGTCTTTTCCAGCTTAACATAAGTTTTTTGGTCTGGATTGACTGAGGAAACAACAAAAAAGAATTATGGCATAGGAGTATGCTAAGTGCCTCGTTTGAGATACCAAGATAAACGTCTTGGTCGTCGTATAGTACATTGATCAGATATAACTATTACGACTTAAATTTAACTAACAAGTCGATGCTTTACGGTCTTATTATGTAATTATTGGTGACCAAGAAGAACTTGAGTTGATGGTAGAATGTTGTTGGCTCACTAGAAAACAACATGCTTTAATTAGCATTCATGTTGTTTAATGTGGTTGTTCTGCAGGCTTTGATCTCTGCTGGTGTTTGAACCAAATAAAGCTCTCAAGAAAACAAAGCTTGTGAGTTGTGACCATAGCCATTATTGCCTTGAACATTCAACCTTGATTATCTTTGACCTGAAGCTAGGCAGGGACTACTTGGTCGGTAACATTATTATAACATTAAACATTAAACATTTATGACCAAATGTTGTGATGACGACATAAATAGGTGATTATAATAGGAGTCATATTCTATTAGCCCTCCTATTTGCTTAAATAATACTATATATATACTACCCACGTTAAGTGGGTTTTTTTTTTTTTTTTTTTTTTGGGTACTATTGACTCTGTTACAATACAGTATCTGTTCGTAATTACTTTCTCAACCTACTAAAGTACGAAGCCACAAAGAGTCAATATTACCTCCACCGAGGCTCGAGGTTCGAACCCAACCTCTTCCATATGGGAGTGCAACCGGATGCCACTAGACTACAAGGTCTTAGCGATCTTTGTTTAATTTGGTAAAAGTAATACACCTGCTTTGATTAATAATTTGGTAAAAAAGAAATGGGGTTGATGCCCTGAAAGGGAAGGCGTAGTAGGTGGAGCATGATTCTTACATTAAAAGATTACGAGTTCGATTCCTGCTAATTTCCTCTTAGTTGAGCCTGTTGTAAATGGCCTTCCAAATGTGATTTATCTTTCCTATTATACAGGAATTTCTTAATGTTATTTGCGAGCTATTACATAGAGCGGGATTTGTCTTCTCATCCAAAAAAAAAAAAAAAAAGTTGATGGAATGAATGATTTTTCACCGACAGGTTAACATCATATTTGATTTGTGAAACATTGATATGCTTATTGGCCTAGATGTTTTGAAACAATTCTGTCTTTTTCATCATTCATTTATGGGGTTTGGTTGCTAGAATCACGCCTAACAAATTTACATCATTTTAGTCTTGTTTTAGTAAAGCCTATAGTTATTGATTGTGATTATGATTACAATTATGGATACTGTAGGTAAAAAGTTAGATTTTTAAAATTATTACTGGCGGCAAATTATGGAAGAATATTTTTTTTCTTTTATTCCGATGATGAAAAAGTAACCGATGATCATTATATTTATTCCGTCAAGGGTAGTCTATTATGTTATGACAAAATTACTTTTAGGAACTTTCTTCACAGCGTGCTTAGTCCATCCGTTCTTAGGCTTGTCATTATTTGGTAAAAAAACCCATGGTAATTTAGTTTTTAAAAATGTATTATTAATTAAAAGTGATTTATTATTGCATGCGTAGTATGAGAAAGTGTTGAAAAAGCTAAGGTAAAGAGAGGGTTTGGGGGTTTGAGAAAAGAAAGGTAGAAACTGTCAAACTGAAGTTAGGGTAGTGGTAGACATGGAGATGAGGTGAGGACATTGGGAAACAATTATGGGACCCATCATTTCTTAGTCACACTACATTATACTATACTTCATCTCTCTTTTGTTTTTCTTGTTCTATTTGATCAATTGCTTCTCACTTTCCTCAATCCTTTTATTTTTTTTTAATTTTATATATATATATATATATATATATATATATATATATATATATATATATATATATATATATATATATTGTGAGCATAAATATAGTATGTGCAGTCCAACTATTAGCTTAGGCTTTTAGTTGAGATGGAGCACATGCTTTAATTTGGTATCAGAGCCATGCAAAAGGTCAATCCATCGCACACGTCAACTTTTAGTTGAGATGGAGCACATGCTTTAATTTATATAATATGACATACACCCACCCACAAGAACTAATTTTTTGTTTTTATAGGTTACCACCTAGGTGTCGTCTAGACCGTTTAGGCGCTAGGCGCTAGTTTACCGCCCAAAGCATAACCAATACTTATATTCTGTGTCCATGCTCTCCACTGATCCACTTTGATATGTCATCAGCGTAAAATTCGTTAAGTGTAACTAATTCTTACATCACCTTAATCGTTAAATATATTTAGACCTATGTGATCCAACTATCAATCATTTATTATTGTTGATTGTTTAGCTGAGCTTCCAGATGGATTGTCGAGTTTGACACCCATTGATTATTGATTATTATTCCCCCAATACTGGAATACTACCTAATATAATCCTTTCTCCAAATAAATTAAAGCCATGCAATGGGGCCTTTACATGAGTTTCTTGACATACTTCTTACAGGGAAAGCCAAAAGCCCTTTCGGTGGTACGGTTAAGCATTGTTTACAAAGTCAGCTATTGCAATTGACTACCAATAGGCCCCACTTTTGTTACATGTATTAAAGCAAGATGCTCACTTTGACTATCTGCTGACCTGCTTAATTAATTTTTCTTATTTAAAAAAGTCCTTTAATTAATTATTAACATCATTCACTTTCAACCAAATGGGTACAAGTGACCTCTCTTTGTGAAGAAGAATTTTGACAGAACCCGATTTTGATTCCCACAAAGGACAACTCCTCCTGGGCTAACTTTCCGTTAAACGGACAGAGAAAGACCTAGAACACCTCGTGAATTTACCAAAAAAAAACATCATCCACTTTCAACAACCACAATTGGCATCCCTCAATAATTTTGTTCCAAATTTAGTCTTCCATTAAGAAATCTGATCTATTTGGGAGGTATTAATTATGAGGGTAAAAGTGTAAGATTCAGCCTTTCAAGAAGCATGCATGCCTTCAATCTGTTATATACTTATTTTTTTGAATACAAAATAACTAACATATATGCACATATATATGTGTATACATATAAAGAGAACGAAATAAAATTTTATTTGAATAGCTAGTTCTAACGTTGAAAAATCAATTCCAATATAAATGATTCTTCCCACTTGGTTATTATTTATGTGTTAAAAATTTGTGATTTGAAAAATAAAAGTTTGTACTTGAAGTTGAATTAGCATGAAGACGTGAAGTCTAGATGTTCATAGCTTCAAACGCATGGTTAATTTTATTGGCCGTTATTTTGGACCAAATTAAAAGAATGCATTTTACTAATGAGGAATGTTTGAACACACACATAATCAACTATTATGAGTGCATACCCTTTTTAGAGCATTTTCATTGATGATTTTTTTCATAATTAAGAAAAAAATGTTGACTTGGAAGAGAAATGTGGGAAGAGAGAGAAAAACTCAGACCGACTACAACAACTCATTTAACACGATTTTTGAACAGAAAGATCGAAAAACAAGTGTGCAGCTAATAAGCGCCACTTTGCTCGTTGGGCATACCCAGTGTTTTAATTATTTTTACTTTTTTTCCCCGAGTATCATCTTGCAAGATCACTGTACCTGTTACAAAAAGGATAATAATATTTTTGTAAATAAAATAATAATTATTTGCATAAACGTAATCATCCATATCTTTTTTTTTTTTTAAAAAAATAATACAGTGTTTCAATATTATAGAAATTTTCTATATTTCGATTTTTTTAAGTCCCTTTCTGTTGAATAGTGCATGATGAAATCTGGTTTGACTTTCCAACGGTATTAACTGCCCAACTCCTGTTTAAGACTCAACAGCCAACCCTTCCCATGCATTATCTTGTTCCAATTGGAGTGATTGTGGGGTCAAAAAAGTCTCATTCACCACTAGCTGTATTCAATTTCTACATTTGCTTTTAGGGGCCGTTTGGTTCGGGTAATATCAGATTACCTAGGTAATTTGAGTCTGGTAATGTTATATTACCTTGTTTGTTTCAAGTTATGAGATTACCTGGTAATGTTATATTACCTCAAAGCTGACGTGGCGGTAATGTTTCAAGTAATGTGATTACCCCCTTTTTTTAAGTAATCTAAGATTACCTTGGTTATTCCAATTTTGCCCTTGTTAACTAATCCTTATATAATAATAATAATAATAATAATAATAATAATAATAATAATAATAATAATAATAATAATAATAACACAATAACATATATAAAATAAATATATGTTTATATAATCAAATATACATGTGTGTATATTTATATATTTATTATTTTAATATTAAGCATCAATACATTCATACATATAAATAAATAAAAATACACACAATAAAGGCACACAAATAAATAAATAAATAAATAAATAAATAAATAAATAAATATATATATATAATTATATATATATATATATATATATATATATATATATATATATATATATATATATATATATATATATATAGGACATATAGTAAATTGTCCCATATAACCTAAAATATAACCTTAACCAAACAAAGTAATATTATATTCCACAATCCAAACCAAACACATCAGGTAATTTACATTCCCGAAATCTCACATTACCTTCCTGGAGGTAATCTATTACCTGGGTATCAATCCGTGCCTCACACAAATGTTACCCTAAATATTATATCGATCTAAATAATTAATAACTTAACTAAAGACTAATCTTGGCCAGTTAGGTCTATGATCACCTCTATCTATATTAGTCGGTCATGTGTTGTTGTTGATTTTTGTTTTTTTTTTTTCAGAAGTCCAAACAATGAAATTCAACCTAGGCCAAGAAAATACTACACATCTAGATAGCTAGGCATAGATATATGGAAGCATATATACATGATACATAATTAATTGGGTTCACAACAAAACGAATTGAACACTGTTTGTGTACATGCATTCAAAGCTAGCTACTACAAGTAGTGTAGCTACAACCTCAACTACTTAGTTAAGCAACATTGATAGATTCTGAGAGGACTAGAATCAGTGTGTCGGGCCGATGAATGTTTGTTGTCTCGTTTACATTGGAAGGCAGAACAGAAGACGGATATTCTAATGGATTCCAAACAGATAAAATTGGCGTTTCTTGCACTGGTCAATCCATTCCATTCGCCAAAGTAAAGACTAAAAAGAGCTCTCTCACGTAGCTTTGCCATTAGGTCAAAAAGCATCCCATTTTCTGCACTCCCCTCATCCTGTAACATAGATAGCGGTTGGTCCCATTAATTTAGGCTTTTATTTTGTATGAAAATGAAATTGTAACGTAACTCTCGTCATATTCACCAATAAAATTGTCATCATATATCCAGGGTATACGACATTACGGCAAAGGTGGACCCGTAGATGGTACTGTCTTTATGAGGTTACAGATTCCTTCACAGGATAAGGTAGCTGGGGTTCGATTTCTGTCATGAATATTAATTGAGAGTTCGGGTTAGGGTTCAATCCTAGCTTATAGCATGGACCATAGTTCACAGTGCACTAATGGTATAGTTTAATGTTGAAGTATTAGAGGACAATGAACACAAGGAGGAAACACAATGAACACAGTTAGAAGGATAATCTTGTAATTACTCTACCTACCTAGAGTTAGTTGTAACCGTTCAGTGTATATATGCTCATCATCTTTGTATCTGTAAAACTGAATAAACAGTTCATCAGCTCATCAATGAATTCTTAGTTTCCTTTTCTCTTCTCGCATTTCATGTAAAGCATCTCGACATGGTATCAGAGCGTGGACGCGCAACCTACGCAGCCGCTGTCTCCGGCGCCGGGGACACCAACTCTGGAGCACGCACCGCTACTCCGGTGACGCCGATCAACCAAACTCCGATCAATCGATCCCCAATCCGTAGCAATCCTGAATTGATTTCGCAGAGAAATCATCCTAGCCATCCGCAGAGGAACTTCAACACTGATGAATTAGAGGATCCTCTCTTCCTCAGCTCAAGTGATAATCCACAGATGACTCTTGTTAGTCCGCCATTAACAGGCAGTTCAAACTACAGCGCCTGGGCGATATCCATGAAGATCGCCTTGGAGGTCAAGAATAAGTGGCCCTTGGTTGATGGAACCTTGCCGTCGCCTGAGCCGAATCAGCCACAGTTCGCCGCATGGAGGCGATGCAACTTGATGATCTGTGCTTGGATCTTCAAATCGCTTCATCCTTCTGTCGTTCAAAGTGTTATGCATTTCACTAAAGCCAAGGACATTTGGGAGGACTTGGAGAGGAGATTCTCTCAGCAAGATGCTCAACGTATTTCGATCTTGCAGAACGACATATGCAGTTTGAAGCAGAATGGAATGTCTGTCAATGAGTATTACACCAAGAGCCGGACTATGTGGGAGGAATTGAACAATCTGAGGCCACCTCCTGCTTGCAAGTGCAATCCGCGATGTTCATGTGATCGCAGCGAGAAAATCTTGTGATTGAATTATGATTCAGAATTTAATATAATCATCTAATGTTGAAGGTTAAATAAAAGATAAAAAAAAAAATTAAAGAAGGGGACAACCCAAGTGATTGAATCAATTAACTTAAGTTTTGCTTTTAACGACAGGACAATAATTCAAACTTCACTAATAACTTGAGACTTAATGGGGTCGTTGATTAATCAATTGGAAGACGATTCGATCTTTGTACAAATTAATTAAATAAGAATATATGCTGAATTTGGAATCGAAACTCGAAAGGTCGATCTATTCGAGCGACTCGTGATTTACTTTTTCCTAATGATAGTACGGGTTGGATCTTAGGTTTCAGATTTAAACTAACCAAATTGGGAGACTTGGTGTAAATTAAAAGAAAAAAAAATTGTATAGAAATATGAAAATGAAGATGACAAACAAACAACCTAAGCTAGTCAGCCAGACCTATGAATGTGAATCAGAGGGACAAAACGTGACCGCCCTTATTCTCCAAATCTATCCACGATTTCCAATTCGGAATTTTGGAACACACCAAAACAAAAAAGGCGAATTATGAAATAAACCTTTTAAAAAAATAAAGTAATTCAATGAATCATTAAAAATTAAATTATAAAATTGTTATAAAATTATCATATTAAGTCATTAACGTATGATTGTTTCACATTGAGCCTTATGTCTTGACTCCAATCGAACAACTTGCTCAAAAATGTACTCTGTATTATATTATGAGTAAAGCATATCTGACTCTCTTTTTTCTGTGTATGTGTAGAAGGTCTTACTAATTTCGATGTGTTGAGTATAATATATATAAAATAATAAAAACATAAATTTAATTTAAATTTTTAGTCAAAATAAACATGTCAACTTAATTAAGCCTCCAAAAGTTTCATGACCGAAAGTGAATTCAAAAGAATTATTATTGTTGAAATATGACGACATTATTATTATTATTATTATTATTATTATTATTAGTTGAAGAAATATGAGTCACATGCCAAGTCGCCCTAGGAGACAGGAGTACATGCAACTTA
>CP025647.1:3824266-3940808 GCA_003576665.1 Ipomoea trifida | reverse complement strand
GGGGGGTGTGAAAGAATTCAAAAACACAAGATTAATATTGAGATTCATAATTTTGGAGTGCCTTACTCACTACAAGAAATTAGCAACAAATTAATTAACTACAATTGCTAAACACCTTGTGCTTTATTATATTGGCACCTTTTTGACTCTCATTGAGGGAATGTCACATGATCGAATTCTAGTGATGGAGTATTGATTCTTTGAGCTATAACTAATAGAGAAATTAAAGTATATTGAACAAATACTAAATTGTAATAGGATCAATAGTACTCAATATAA
Source organism: Ipomoea trifida (assembly GCA_003576665.1). Taxonomy (NCBI): domain Eukaryota; kingdom Viridiplantae; phylum Streptophyta; class Magnoliopsida; order Solanales; family Convolvulaceae; genus Ipomoea; species Ipomoea trifida. The sequence continues at coordinate 3,940,529 of CP025647.1, read as the reverse complement.
AAAAAATACTTAGTAACTACAACTTAAATATATATATACCTACGAATTTCAGTGTTTAAAAAATTAACTACAACTTAAATATATACCTACGAATTTCAGTGTATATAAAATATAAGTGTAGTACCTCATGCAGTTTTAAGGAAAGAAACTTGCCCCATCTCATTCGCACTTTCATGAGTTTTGTATCAACATTTTATATTTATTTATAATTTAATTATCAATTTAGACTTTTAATTGACACCACACACATTCTTAACAATTCGTATCTCTAAATGGTAGTGTAACTCCATAATATCGAGTATACTCAATAAGTAATCCTCATGGACAGCTCAGTTGGTTACATGAGTGAAATTTGTGAAGAAAGATCAGGGATCGAGTCTTATCCGCAGCAGTGTGAGAGCAACATCTCAAAGTGAGTGGGACTCCTTGTGCAAGCAACCGCACAACCACATCGAAGATCAATCATACGGGAACTCATATATATATATATATATATATATATATATATATATATATATATATATATATATATATATATATATATATATATATATATATATATATATATATATATATATATATATATAGGGAGAGAATGTAGTGGGCATTGGGGCCAAGTGTGTGGAGAGGGAGGGTTTGATCTTCTCTCTTCCCCGTGCAATAGAGAAGCCAATGGCAATATGACAAACACTCCGTCAGCTTTTTCCCACAACGCTTTGTTTTGTTGCCTCTCTCATTACTTGCTTTCCTTTTTTTGAAAACTATTGTTTGCTTTCCTAAAAGTCTAGTAACATTTTTGAGAAAGTCTAGTAACATTTTAGTTTAGCCATTATATATATATATTTTTTAAAAATTCTCTCTTTTTTTTTTTTCTCCGGATACCAGTGAAAAATTTAATCATTTTTCAATAACAAAGATAACTCGTGGTCACAAGGCAAAATCCGAATTTTTTTCAAGTGAAGTCGTGAGGGTGAAGTTCAAATTAATTTAAAAATGTATATGACAAAATATTAAACACCGATAATATAATTCAAATACAAAATACAGTATAAATTGCAATGGAATGTTTATGATGAACTACATGATAATATTCTTTTACGCTCTTTGATATTTATATTTATATATCTCAAATAAAAAAAATATTAAATACTCATGCAAAGTAGATCAGATTTAATTAACCTCTTTGACTTTTATTACAATATATAAAGATAGAGTAACACTTGTGTGCGAGACGTGCCGAATCTTTGATTAACGGGTCAAATATTTGATTAATAGGTCAGATCTTTGATCTCATCAATCAAAGATCGTGAGACAGTCTCATACAAATTTTTGCCACAAAAATACTTAACCATCTAAGCTATTTCATTTTTGAATAACTTATATCTATATTAATTACTTATATGCAAACTTTTCCTATATGTATACACAAAGGGCACTTATATATAAGGGTGGGGTGGGGCAGCTACCCCCACTGACCCATGCACACTAGATCCGCCCCGACTATTTGAAAAATTGAAAGTATACATCAAATTCAATCATGTATAATTTTGTGTGTTAATACTATTTGAAAATTCACAATCATATAGAAAAGATAGATAAATCATACTAATAAAATATTGTGTGTTAAATTAAAAATCATACATTAAACAATCCAATCAGCCTAGTGTTCACTTGATGACTTGCTAGTTCTATTTCAACCACATTAATTTTAATTATGAAAATGTGAGATATTTTTATAGAAAAATGTTTTTCATGTTTCAATTTTTTTGTTTTTGGCCATAACACACCAATTTAGGATAATAAATGGGTAACGTAATAATAGAAGCTCTATATCATACTTTTCTTCGAGTAAAAACTAAACAGTATACAATTGAAATTAAATTCAAATTAGTTTTTCAATAGTAATATATTTGATAGGATAAAAAACAATCTTCTCCATAGTAGTACGTGAATTCATATCATAATTCATAACTTTATTACTTGCAGTATTTGTCGTCAAATTCTTTTAGAAAAATGACATTTTAAGTTGTTATTTTGTGGTATAAGTATATATGGGTCAACTTTCGATTTGAATTGGATCAGAGTGGATTCACAATTTTCGTGGTGAAACAAAGAAATCAATTATATTGCATTGTACGTTGAAAATGGATAATGAGTGAATGAGAAATTGATTATGAAAATAGACTCATTTAAGTTGAAGAATGAAGATGGAAAGGCTTGAAAAAAGCACTTATCCTGGTTGGGGGTGAGTCTGCACCATTATATATGCAAGACCTCTTTAAAAGAAATTTAAATTGTATAACATAAGTTTGTTATCTCTCGTGCGCAGGAGTGCATATCAAATTTCAAAATGAGCCTAAAAAGATGGACTCCTGTGGGCACATAGAACCTCTATGTCTATAAAATTGACTGCATGCATGGGCAGTTCAGTTGATCATAGGGGTTAAGTTTGGAAACAATGACTCGGGGTCGAGTCTCACCAGCGTGTTGGAGTAACCTCTCAAGGTGAGGGAAGCCCTTTGTGTGCAACAAGTAAATGTAAGTTACTATAATTTACATCCTCCCAGATGTTTTGTCGGCTCAAGACGTAATCACGTGGGAGTATTTAGAGTTGGGATTCAAGTTTTCAACCTTTTGAAAATAAGGATAAAAAAAAAAAATTTCTCCATAATTGTACGTGAATTCATAACTTTATTACTTGCAGTATTTGACGCAAATTCATAACTTTATTACTTGCAGTATTTGTCGTCATATCCTTTTCTCCCTCTCTTATCCATATGCTGTGAAAGCACAAATTTCTCTGCCGCAATTTGGACCGACGACACAAACACATGCTATAAACGCGTTTCCTAACATGCACTATTTTTTGCTCACTTTTTCATATCCTTAGCCCCCCTATAAATAGTAATTTTACTATTCACCTAGTAATTTATTTATTTGTTAGGTTTAAAAAAAAAGCATTTATTAATGGTAAAAAAAGTGTATTTATAATTAATTTCAAACTTCACAGAGTGGCTGCGCTGTTTACAAAGGGGCAAAATGCAGTAAGAAGACAAGAAAGGGTAGCCTAGGGATTGAGGATGAAGCTTAACTAGCTAGTATGTTTCCTAAAACATGCTACTTTTGTTTAGTGTTAATAGTATAGGAGGGAATTAAGGATGGAAATACATTTTGGATGTATTTGAAATAGTGATTATTGGAGTGATAATATTTTTTTGAAAATTTGATTAGGTAAATTCTAGTTGAAGGATTGTGATCAAAGAGTTGTCAATTGAATGGATAAGGTTGTTTACTGTCTTTGCTTTAATTCCTATAAATTTGTTATCCTCTCAAAAGGAGTTTAATTAACCTCGGGTTAAATTATTTGGTACTTGTAGAAATCATAAAAAAATTTAATCCAAGTATCAGTTTTTGTTTTTTTAAGTTGATGGACGAATATATGAGTGACTATCTCCTTCTAACACCTTAAGATAACAATGACAGCCCCTCGTCTCAAATTGGACGGGACAGCCGCCCCTTGCCTTAGATTGAGCGAGGGGGATGTCTTAAGGTACCGGACAAAAACAATCACCGTTGTCTCCATCATGTAATTTTTTTAAAATTATATATATATATATATATATATATATATATATATATATATATAATATTTATTTATTTATGTCAATCACTAACACATTAGATGACAAGTTATCACCATATTGATCATATTGTTGGCTTAGTACGTAACCACAAAATTACAAGTTCGACTCCCAGCGGGAGTGACCTATTGACCTTAACTTCTTGGTTTGAGGCAGTCAGCTATAGGCAACCTAGAATGGTTTATCTCCTTGTGGTCTTTACTTTGTCGGCTAGGTGCCCAAGGTTGAGCTTACCTAGTATATAGTGACTGTGAATTTTCTGTGTCACTCAAAAAAGTTGTAATCAAACGTTTTAATTACTAATTGAATGTAATACATATGTACCACTATATAATTAATTAAGATATTAATTAATGAGGTTGAATACATTAACATCTCTAAAGCCTTAACGTTGGAGAAATAGGAAAGTTTTAATAGAAATTTTTGACAATAAATTTTTTTCTTGGTAATTAAAACATTGATATGGTCCATTGTCAAAGTCATGTGATTTACCTTTTAAAGTCTTGATAACATGCTACAGACATAGAGAATCTAATTGCTAAGCAGATTGGGTAACAATATAACATAATCATTCTCCTTTTGATTAATACGTTTATAAGTTTTCGAGAATAGAATTTAAGTCTATTTTATTTTGTTGATATTGTGAGTGTGATTTTCTGTAATTATTTCTTATTCTTTTCACTCTTTTTTTTTCTGTATATAAAAAAATGTTTTGACATGTAACAAGTTATAATTTTTTTTTTTTGTATTTAATATGAATTTAATTAATATGCATGTTTATTTATTTATTTCATTCAAAGGAAGGAAGGAAAACAAACAAAATTACAAAAAATCAGCTTAGAGGCTGGGCGTGATGCCTTTCGGCAGTATCTCAAAAAGATAGAGGCCATATGCGAGATGGTCATATCCATCCAATTCATATAACCATTTGTTTCCCGGCATGTTTTCTATTTTATGATAGATAATGCCATTTTTTCTCAAAAAATTACTTTATATGTTATTTCTTGTCGTTATCGAGTTAATGCAAGGCGTTAGTCCAAAATAGTACGTACAAAGTTTGAAATAATAGTACATATAAAATTCGAGATCAGATATTGACCCAAATGACATCCCAAATAATAAATAATACAAGCTATAGCCCAAATAGTGGACTAGAAATAATAACGTTGATGCTAGGAATTAAACCTTGTGTATGAGTTAGAGGCCGGTTAGGATCACAAACGACTGCACCAAGGGGATTGAATGATGAACTAAGGGATGATGTCTTAAAGGGAGGAAATGATGACAAATGTAGCATCTTAAGGGACAACTGCACCAAGGGATGATGCCTTATATAGTGTAGAGGCCTTACAGTGGCATTAGCTAGCCTTCAATCTTGCCCATACACGTGTCTCCCCACTATCCGGGTAGATAGAGCATCTTGCTTTTTAATACACAAGAGATAAAATACTTGGTAGTTTGGGGTGTGCATTGTTCTGTTGGAGGTCATGTGTTTGAACCTTGCTAGCAACACCCTCATCTTTTAATATTTTTCTCCAAGCTTCCCTATCCGCTAGCAATAAAAATGCACACCCTGCTCGAGCCAATACTTCACAAATAAAATGGGCCCCCGGCGAGACCCATGTTATATCGAACGCGTGATCTGACAGTGCGGACTGGCGGTATGGAAGCAACACCTAGTCTAATTGGTAATTTGATCACTAAGATTTACCCCTCTACCGTCCTGTCAGATTTGTGGAAGATGATATCGCCTTTTGCACCATAAGAAGCATTGTTGTAGTTAATATATATATATGGGGGAATGAATTAGGGATGGAGATGGAGAAGATATGGTAAATAATGAAGCAATATGGGCAAAGGAATGGGTGTTTGTGTAAAGAGAAATTAAATGTTTCCTATCCATAGAGCAATGGCGTCTTCAAAGGGAAAGAGGATTAGGCTACATGCCTCACTTCCCTATACCCACGTTCTCTACAATTCTACCATTCGTGTTACTTTAGTTTAATGTTTTTGTAATCCGAACAAAGAGTATTCATATTTAATAATTATATTAAATTTTAATTGATTAAAGATCTAAGTTATTAAATATGAGGTGAATTTTCTCTAAATTTTAATTTTTAATTTTTTAAAATACGGTTGTAATTATTTACCATCGACTTATGTCACTAGACATGAAAAATAACTCTGCTCTAACAAAAGAAGAAGCGAACAAACAATTTTACAAGATGAGGTGGGTCAAGCACTTAGATATATAGTTAGATCAAGTCCCGATTTGCTAAATTGAATTGAATATACTTCGTTCAATTCTTTGTTCATCTCGAATGAGCAAGAACTTATCATAATATATATATATATATATATATATATATATATATATATATATATATATATATATATATATATTATGCTCCCTAGCTTATTTGATTGGTTGCTTGATATACAAGTCTAGTAATTTATGTTGAAACTAACTATAACATTCAATTGTGCAAGTTGTTAGTATTGGAAAGCATAACATTTTTATTGCTAAAAAAAAGATATTAATAAACAAAATTTAGTTGTTTAACAATACTTTAATTTATGAAAAAACAGGCAGCCGTTACTTGAATAATAAGCTGACCAACTCACGAAAAAAATTAATAGACCGCTCTCATAGAGAATTGATCAAATTTAAAATCTTGTTATTACTTGACTAACTATTGACAATTTAATTAGAGTTATCCCATTATTTAGTGATAATTGGCACTTACGTATGGTGAGTTCTTTTATACTCATCTCTAGCCCACAATGAAGTAACTATGAACTAATTAATGTAGATATCTACGCTACAAACATTATGAATTAAATTAAAATTAAATTGAGTTTGATTCTTATCAATATTCTTTTAATTAAATTCGTTGCACATAGTCTTCTGATTTATCTTTTCTTGTAATTTACAAACTATTACATAAAAATGAAATTTATATGATATATACTCTTAAATAATGAATACAGTTCCCCTCAACACCAAAATAAAATAAAATTAGACATGGGAAACATTGCTTTGAAACTAAGTTATTGTTGGAATGTTAAAATTGGATGATTAAAGAAAACATTAAACAAACACGGTCTTAAATGTTGACCATGACCTAGCAGACGACTTTTGCAACTTATGAGTACATGTTGGGGTAAATTATTGAAATAGTTTCTAGATTTTACCATATTGACTATTGACTCTTAGTTTTGTTTGATAATGTTATCAAATGCATTTTTTTTTAAATTCAAATATACTGAAAGACTTAATAGGTACAGATTTGATTGTAAAAAATAATAATGAAATTCAAAGTCCAAAATCAAAATCAAACTGATATAGTAAGAATACTTGAGAGATTATTTTGATAAGAATAATGTTATTTTTCCCTTCTTATTTCACTTGTTGTTATTTATTTTGTGATATGAAAATAAAACTCGTTATATTCATTGGCTACTTGTGAAATAACTAATGCCACCCAAATTAACAAAAGGATCTTTTTTTTTTTTTTTTGAAAACAAAAGGATCTATTTACTAATTAAAATACAAGTATAGCTAACCAATTGTGTGTTATCACGTAAGAAAGTGATATCGTACAGACATAAACAAGAATATAGTATATCCGTACACACCTTTAAATAAGAGTTGTGAATTCCTCGTCACAAAAAAAATTGTTAAAAGGAGGTTGCAACAATACTCTTTCCATAATTTACTCATAAATCATAAGAGAATTAACCGTGGTCCGTGGTCTCAAAACTTTGAGGTTGTTTTTCAATTACTTTAGCAATGCAATAAAAAAAATTAAATAATTACCTTTGATCTAATTTATAAGGTATAGATGAGATGACGTAGGTCTTTTTTGGATTAAATAAGATTTTTGTCATCTTTTAAAATCTTATCTGACATAAATAATTTCGATGTGTGAAATTCTAATATATTCTGACTAGGAAACTTGCAGAAAAGTACTCACCATTCAATACACCAAGAACCGAGCATGGTAAAAGCCCAATAATAATTAATAAAGTCCCAAAATCCATCCAAATGAATTTAATGGTTTTTCAAAATAAGAAAGAAAAATAAAAATGTGGTCCACACGTGCCAAGAGGGCATGAAGAAAAGCATGCTGGGTATTTGTCACGTGCGAGGGGCATTATAAGAGCAAGGCTTTGGGGGAGGGCCAACGTGTAGGCAATATTATTCTGTGGCACACGTCTTGTTAATATTTTGTTCTATATAATATCATTGCCCCCCTCCTGACCACTCTATAACCGTAATATGCAAACCTGAGTGTCAAAAATCCTCTCTTTCTTATCTCAAACGCCTTAAGAAGAAGAAAGGAGTGTTGGGTTTTGTGTATATAACCGCTGGGGAGAGAAAATGGAAGGCGAAATGAAGGCTTCAAGATTCAAGAAGATTTGTGTGTTTTGTGGGAGTAGCCAAGGCAAGAAGAGTAGCTATCAGGATGCTGCTATTGAGATTGGGAAAGAATTGGTATTCTTATTCTCTTGTTATGTCAACAAAAAGTTTTCAACTTTTTTTTTTTTTGCTCTCTGTTTCTTTGCCCATTCCTTTTTTTGGTCTTGTCCTCTTGGACTGTAATGCTTAAAGTGATTCTCTTTTTCTTGCTGGAATGGGGGTGTTTTTTGGTTTTGCAATGTCTACTGAAAAATGGGGTCTTTGATTCATAACGTTGTTTAGTATGTCTCTGCTTCTAGGTTGCTTCCTTGCCTTTTTGCTTATGGGGTTTTACGGAGATCGTTTGTTTTTGGGGTTTTTTTTCTTTTTCTCTTTGCATGAAGTGTTAGGGCTGTTTGTGGTTGTACGTGCCTTAAATTGCATTCTTGGTTAGCTCTGTATTTTCATGTCTCTATCTACCACCCCCCCCCCCTACCCCCAAGATACTGTTTTTGGTTGATGAGCATAGGAGAATCACTTTTACCCTTTTTTCCCCCTATTTTTAAGAATCCATATTTTTTAGCACTGTTAATGTGCTTTTGGGAGCATAAAGTGGGCATTTTTATGTTAAAAAAAAAGTGGGCAATCTTGAAAGTTGTTAGTTTAGCAAAAACCCATTCTGTTGATCAGCAAAAGTTTTGCACCTTTTAGACTGATGTAAGTGGATTGGTGTTGCTATGAAGGTTTCAAGAAACATTGATTTGGTGTATGGTGGAGGCAGCATTGGCCTCATGGGTCTGGTTTCTCAAGCTGTTCATGATGGTGGCAGGCATGTTCTTGGGTGAGTAATGAGTTGCCTTCCATTCCAATCTTTCATGTTTTTTTCTCTTTTTTTGTCCTCAAACCTCTCAAAACTATATAGTAACAGAGGATCAAGAAACATGTTTAATAATCATGAGTTTAGTCTCTAGGTTTAAGGTTAACATCCTTCTCCAAACAAACTAATTTGCTGTGTCATGTTACTGTTTGCCTGCAGAGTTATTCCCAAGACGCTCATGCCTCGAGAGGTATGTCTGTTATGTTTAGGAAATTAAAAAGTGTTTGTTCTTTCCCTTATTAAACTATGTTTAAGGTTTAGTTAATTTATGTTTGCAGATGTCTCTAAAGTGTAAACTAGTCCTTAAGTACTAATAAGGAGTATTATTTTATTTTGTTTTAGAACTTCTAGGTCTGAAGGGGGCTTTGTTTGTTTCTTGGTTCTTGATGGTCATATCCCACATTGCATAGTACTTTTGGCAGCTCATGGTTTCACCATAAGAAGTGATTTTAGGTTCCAATTAAATGTTTTTCCTTATCTGTGTCATCATCCTTATCACTGTGTTTTAGCTCTTTATTATTTGCTTTTTGGTGTTTTCTTCTTGTCTGTTTATGTGGGATTCAAATTATTGGTATGTGTATAAATATAATAAATGTATATATATATATATATATATATATAAATGTGTGTGTAGGCTAATTGCTCTGCAGCTGCTGACCCTTAATGGGGTTTTGGATTAAGTCCACATATTTCTGAAATGCTCATCATTAAGTCCACTGCACAACTGCACTGCACTCCATGCAACCCCTCCCCCCCCCCCCCCCCCCTTTTCCCAACTGTCTTCTTCATCCCACTCACCCCACCCAATGGGGGTCAATTTGTAATTAATGTTTGTTCTTTCTGGGATGCTTTTCTTTCTTGCACAGTTGACTGGTGAAACAGTAGGGGAAGTGAAGGCTGTTGCAGATATGCATCAAAGAAAAGCAGAGATGGCAAAACATTCAGATGCCTTTATTGCCTTACCAGGTTGGTATGAGACCTCTGCAAGACCAATCTGTCACACTTTTCACTTAAATTGTTAGGCAAATCATCTGAAACTAAAGCCCCTACCTGCTTTGTGCTACATCAATTGTGATTTTTTCATCTTTTTAGAAAATATTTTAACATAGAGAAGACAATGGGTTAAAGGGTACATTAAATTTGTCCTGTCAGACAGTTCAGTTGGTTCTTGAGTAGTAGATTGTGGGCAATGATACAGAATTAGGGGACGAGAGAATTTCGCCTTTTGTGGGTAGGGAACATTATATCTGTAATATGGACACAACAAGATTAAAAGGAAAATGTGGTTTCTGCCTTCTTGGGTTTTGGACTTATGATACTAAAAACAGAAACATGTATTTCTATGAAAGCAACTGTGTTAAGCTTAAATGACCCCAAGAACAGTCTGCCCTTTGAAGCAAATCACAGCTCCCAAGATTCATGATTAGAGTGCTACACTTCAAACTTTAAAGCCCTACTTGTTGACCCATCAACATCTTGCACTGAAAATCAGAGCTAGTCTCTGTGAGAGCCTACTCCTGTCATTTACTATATTCTTTCATTGTTGCTATCACAGCTCTGTGGTGTCAACTACACAAATCTTTACTTGTCATAAGTAGAAACAAGTCCAAATTGCAGGAGTTTCACATATCTGGTATTGCAAACTAGCTGCTCTACCTAGCAATCTATTATGTAATGTTTCACTCATTTCAAGGAATTTATAGTTTCCCAAGAAATCAACACTACCCATTTTTCTCATTGTTGGTGAATCTTGGTTAAGTACCCTACTCACTCTTCTCATAGACAAAACCATGCCAGCATACTTTCTGAGAGACATTTTAACATGAAAGTCTTGTAGAGGATCATAAATATCCTCACAACCCAAAGTTGTGCACGGGGTAAACTCAGCATTGTGATCCTAGGCATGTAATGATCATAGTTTAGGTTGTCTATAACTGACCAACTCAAACAAGAAGGTTAATAGACCGCTCCCGCTGAGAGTCGAACATGTAACTTTGTAGTTACCAAGTCAACGACCCGACAAACTTGGCTGGGGTTGCCCAAAGGATGCCATTGATTTTGAGAAATGAAAGTAAGGTGGAGGCCAAGTATTTTCTATCACCAACACAACAAGTCAACAATGAATATTCGAGTCTGTTCCAAAACATGTTCATTAATTATCATATAATCAAAATGCAGCAAGTATTCTAGTCCTTTCTTAAGTATTATCTGGTAAATCAAAGTGAAAGCTAGCATGATTTCCTATTGCTTTTCTTAAAAACTATTATTTGGACATGGACTTGTTGAGTTTAATTAACTAGTAAGTTATGGTTCTACTAACTTTACTTATTTAAGCTTTAAGCCTCTTGTAACTAGCTCGTGACAATTATGTGCAGGCGGTTATGGTACTCTAGAGGAGCTACTGGAAGTGATTACCTGGGCTCAACTTGGCATTCACGATAAACCGGTATGCCTTGATGACCACTTCTCAGATTAGTTCTGGAAAAATTAAGGAGCTTTTCATTGTATTCAACAACCTTCAGAACTTACAGCCACAAAATGTGTGTGTTTTGTAGGTGGGGTTGCTGAATGTTGATGGATACTACAATTCATTGTTGTCGTTCATTGACAAAGCGGTGGAGGAAGGCTTCATCAGCCCAAACGCTCGCCATATCATCGTATCTGCACCTACAGCCAAGGAGCTGGTCAAGAAAATGGAGGTAATTTCTAATCCTGCACTGCTGCTAAAACCATATAAGATGCCTGCTTTTATCCCTTCATTGAAAGAGCTCTATAACTATCCCATTTTACCCTAACAAGATGATATCATTATTCTTTTACTTTGAAAAGGGTAGAAAAATCTGTTTCCACCATGTTTAGCGACATATTCAGAGCTTTAAACTATATTCTGTTCTTCTATATATGTCTGCTTGATGTAGAAGAAGTTTTGAACTAGGAAACTCGGCTAATTAAATGCGTACTTTTATGATAACAGGAGTATGTTCCATGCCATGAAGGAGTTGCATTGAAGTTGAGCTGGCCGGGAGATGGGGCGGCTTGGGTACCCACAGATGCATGAAATCTCTCGACGAAAATTGGGTCTGCAGCATAGAAAAGCTTATTAGGATATGAAGAAAATACTGATGAACCTGAAGATGCTAACTTCAAACTGTTAGATTTTTGTTGTGGAGGGATGTCTTTTTTTGTATATTTACTACTTGGAAAAAATGATCTTTTAGCATATGCACATGTTCCTATCCTTGTACTCCCTCCACATGGAAATTCTGTCCTTTTTTTTTTCTCTGCAAGTTGTAACTAGGTACTAAGGAGATGCAATATTGATGAATTCCCCCATTAATGTTAACTCACTCAGCTATTGTGTCCAGTTATGCATCACTCTTGAATACAGCTAAAGCCATCTTTCTTCTTTTTTTTTTTTTAATTTTTTTTAAGGAAATTTACAATTTTTTTGGGGTTTTTCCCAATATGTCCCCCAGCCGATAGTCGGGGGACTAATCCTCCGTCCCAATGGTCAGCACACTAAATAGTAGGAAACTGGCCAAATAGTTTGCTCCATTCACATGGGTAGGGATCACACCCCCCAACCTCATGCTTAAGCGATGAGGTGCTGAACCACTACGCCAACCATGTTGGTTAAAGAAAATTTACAATCACTGTTCGAGAGTGTGCAAAGTAGCAAAAACTCAGATTGCTCATCATGATATATCAATCAAGAATGTGTTCACAAGAATCATATACTCGGTCACCCCTTTTCGGGCTAGTTAACGCCATCTTTGTCTCGAATGACAAGTCCATTATTATGTTGTCGCTGGGACAGGCAGACACCAAAGCCATGGCTGGCAACACCCACCAAATTTAAACCTCAAAAACCATTAAAAAAAAAAAAATTGTCGTTGAGGATGATGATGAAAAGATGGGGTGTGGCATTTGAAGGTAACGGAAGACAACAGATTTCAGATGTATATTGTTTGTTGTTAAGGTTTGGGCCAAGAAAAACAGGGATTATTGATCATCCGGTTAGCGACAGATAACGGACAGTGGGCGGCCGGAGAAAGTAGGGGCCTGTGTCTTCTCGTTCTTCTTCTGGGCAAGGATGGTGGCCCGGCAGAGCAAAATGCATTTGTTGGCATTTGATAATTTAGGACAAAACAAAGTTGTTGGTCGGCAGACTTCGTGTCAATTTATGTACCTGTTGCCTACGTAGTAGTGGAGATGACCGACGAACATCACAATAATAGAGGTTTTTAAATTTTTTGTTTAAAAAAAAAAAGAAGATTGTCTTGGACATGGTTTAATTGATCAAGAATTCAAAATAAGTGTGAATAAATTTCACTTTGCTACCAACATTTGAAGGCAAATAGGCTAGTTGACGCATATTCAGCGCATTAAGAAGTAAGGTAATTGGGATAATCCTAATCAAGATGACTAATGATACAAACTTGTAATCACAAGATCACGAGTTTAAATTTCAGCCATCTTAATTTAAGCTAGTCAGCTATGAATAATCTAGACTAGTTTATCTCATTGTGGTCCTTTGTCGGTTATGGTCACAAGGTGGGGTTTACTTAGTACACACCTTCGGATAGTGACTGTGGATCTCCCTCATCACTAAAAAAACGAGTAGGGTGCTCTAAAATCTTATTGCTAATAAGACATTTTGAGTCAATTAATAAGCGGGTTACTAATGCTAACATTGTGGATGTAGCAAAATTAATTCATGATGCAATTTTTAGTATGCTATAAGATCATTTTTAATATACTATGTTCATTTTGATTTACAATACACTAGAGATGAATTTGTATCAAAATATTAAGAAAATTTATTAAAAATAAACTTGTATTACACTAAAAAAGAACTTATCATATACTAAAAACAGCCATATGGCATGGGTAAACTCCAGAGTATAAGTTGTCCATTAATCTCATAATTGTTGGAATAACGAATGTTATATGCGCAAAAAAAAAAAAAAAAACTTATTTATCAAAATAAACTAAATTAATTTATTTGGGGTCATATTTTCACGATATCACCTTTTTTTGGGTGTCATCCCCACATTATATACTTTGTCATATAAAACCCCCACAATGAATTTAGTTACTGGTTCAATTTCACATTTCTGCAGGAGACTTGGGCCAGAGCTCAATGGGCTTTTCTTGCACATAATTTTAATACACAGAAGCCCACCATTACGAAAAGGGCTTATCTTTTTGGGCCTATACATTCGGGGTGAGGCATGCCAAAATACTGGGCTTATTAGGTGTGCCAGTGGAGGGTAATTTTGTACTGTGATATAGTTGAATTTACATCATGAGGTTCACACATGTAACACAAGTCATAGTGTAAGAAACCTAACATTGTTATGTATTCCATTCAAATCTTTTGACTCAACTTATATAATTCAATGTCAACACATATCGTGATGGTAAAATTCATGATTTATTGTGGAAATTATAAATTTCGTAACAAAATCAAACATAAGTGGTTTTTGGGTTACATTAATAGGAATGGAAGAAAATGAAAATTTGACCTAGGTCTGTAAGCCGTAGACGTTATAATTTTCTATCAAACTATGATAATATGGGTCACTTTAGAGAAGATCTTGACCAAATGAAGAAAATGGTAAGTATATGAATAGTCAATCCTAGGACAATTATAAGCAAATTGATCGGACAGTTGTCGTGTGATTTATTAAGATAGAATTTACCTAGAGCACACATTTAATTATGTAATGATTGTAGCGAGTGGTCACCATGATTAGGGTTTTTTGGGTGTTGTGGTTATTCAGCTGAACACATAAGCTAGACTTTTATTTACTGTGCATAAGGAACCAAGTCTCTCTCACTTTGAGAAATTATTCTTACATTACTACTGGTTAGACTCGATTTTAGATCATTGTTCTTAAATTTTACCCACGTGATCAACTGAGCTGTCAATTCCGACCTGGTTTGTGAAAATTGAAAATTGGGAAATGAAGTGGGATGCAAGAGAGTTGTCACATTAAATGCGTTTTTTGGTGTTGTAGTGGTGAGTGGCGTGTCAAGAGGATAAAGGGGTCCACACGGTTGGGTAGGTGGATCCCCCACCACCGTTAAAACCCCCCACCCACCCCCCACCCCCTTTGCCTCTGTTTCTTCACTCTTCACTCTCCTCTGACCCCAAGAGGTAACAACGCGACAGAGATTCGATAAAGGGAAGTCAGTCGTTGAGTGCACAAAAGGGACACATCCGTACGTCACCTCCCCCGTCATCACCTGACACGTGTCCCCTCTTTACTTTTGTCAGTTTACGGAAACGGTCAACGTCCTCCTCCCCGGCCCCTTTGTCCCCACGCCGCTGCCGCCTTGGCCCAGCCGTTACTCCGCCGTATTCGCCACCGCAGGGTAACGTTAACGGACGATGGATGAGATGTTGGTTAAATTACTGTTATAAGACTTTTCATAATAACACTGCTAATAAAAAGTGTCCTCAGATCAGAAAACATGTCAGGTTTTATAAAGCGGACGTTTTTGACCCGACAGTTGAAAATATTAATCCAAACTCATGGTGCAAAAGTGAATGATTCAGATGGGTTAAAAGGTGAGCAGATTCTGTGGCTGTGGCAGTGCCAGAGTGAGACCTCAAAACCCTCAAAACCCTTTGCTTCTAATGTTTATAAAATTGTGTAATCAACTCTCGTATTAAAAAATCACAAATTTATCAAGATCTTATGGTTTAGTGACACTCAATTGCATTCTCATACAAAAAAAATGAGTTTGAGCATCAATAGAGGCGATATTGACTCTTTGTGCTTCAGTAGGTTGAGAAAGTAGTTATGAACATATAGTACATTGTAACAGAATCAACAGTACTAAGAAAATCACAAATTTAAACTCTAGTGACGGAGGATTTCTCTCATTACTAAAAAAATTATACTAATAGATAATCAAAAGAATTTTATAATATTGCTAGTTACACTGTCATATGTTTTATGAAATTATATATATGTTGTTTTACAAGTCTATTGTCCCTCTATGTACATTGAGTAAAGCAAAAATTAAAGTACAATTTTTATAAAGTATACGACACAATTTAAAAAAAAAAATTCTAAAAGATAAATGTAGTGAGCATGTGTACTTTAAGAGAATATGAAAATTATTTAAAGCGGTTTAGTTGTTTTGGGAAAAAAATTATAAAGAATACTCCGTAACATTTAACTATTTAAGTACTTTATTTTAAGTACAAGGGAAAAAACAAACTTAAAGTCTATGTTTAACAACGCCAACTACATAAATCCTCTTGTATTACCATGCCTCTGGTATAAATTCAAAGTCAAAAAGCATAGTGATAATATTAACTTTGTAAGAAGCGTAAGAAGTGTAGACAAATGCGAGTCATTGATCTAGTAAATTTAACGATTAAAGATAAAGAAAAATAATGACCAAAAAAGTGGTGTCAATTTCATAAATTTATAAACTTTCAAAAGGTAGAATCAAAATTTGCAATATTTATAAAATTGACCCATCATTTTTTCCCCCTTATTTTCTAATCATTAATCATCTTATTAGATAGACGAAATCATATTAATTCACACATCTTACAAGAAATATATCTAAGTTTAAACTACAAACCTAGGGGGCTTCACGTTTCCTACCTTGGAGAACTCGTGAGAAGAGATAGATCGTGGCATGCAGTGGCACAATAATCCGAATACTTATTTCTTCTTAGGACTTTACCTATTCACACTCAGCTCATACTACTTTCACCACTGAGCTCTGTCCCGGGATCGTTCCTATTTAATCTTAATTAATTATATATGTATCCATAACTCTATATAGCTAGGCCCATCCAGTTAAGTGTGTTTAAAACATACATGAAATACTGCAAAATAGTGAGGATGTTTAACAGTTGGAAAGTAATAAATGGGGGATAGATGATTAACACACACAAACTACTACACTTGTAGGTTTTGCATTAAAAGTGAGAGCTTTGCACGGCAAGATGGCTCAACCGAAAAGACCGATGGCAAAGTAGAGACCACAGGACCTACCTATGCCATACATCGCATGTGGATGTTTTTTCTCGTATGTTACCTTTTCCAATCTTTCCTTCTCAACATCGAAAGCTACGTTTGGTTAACAATAGCCCCTGCACTAGCAGCTGCCAATTTATTGTAAACCCAATCATGGACCTCCACTTATGGGCTACTTAGGAAACCTAGTTAGACACCTACCTACATATACATATTGTGCCTAGCTATGCCAACAAATTATATTAACCATAGTTGGTTGTGTTTCTATTGTATTCATGGTGGTGGGGTGATGGGGAATGGGGGCTGTTAAAAGAGACATCTATACTAGTGTGTGTAGTGTGTGTGTGTGTGTTTCTTTTTATTTTTATTAAATTTTGGCATATAGTATATTGGGTTGTTATCCATCTTAGTCAATAGTTTATAAATGTTGTTGTGTGTATCGAGGTCAAATAATTTGATGTCGAGTGACATATGGTGTGTTTATGTCGCTGATGTGAATAGTTAATTGAGTTATTTTCTTGTGGTCACACGCACGTGGTATGTTTTTGAGTAGTTAATTTTAGGTTTTAGTCGTTTCTTGGATATTGGGCACCTGAATTTTTAAAACTTGCTACATACTCTTGGTCCTAATCAAGTATATATGTGGGGAGGTTTAGATTTTGAAGTAGTCTAACACATTGTCATCGTCGTACTTTTGAAATATGACGTTCACTATGACACAAGTATAATAAAATAAAGTTGAACATTTATTATCAACTGTAATTTGGTGTAACGATAAGCATTTGATCGATATGACAATTAGTATTAAAGTAGGGCGATTATATAAGTTTGCTATTGACCTACATTTGAAACGTAACAACTCACAAATTAAATCCAATGGTATTGAAACTAAAAATGGTATCCTATACGTTGTAATGTATCTAGTTTTTTTTTTTTTTTTAATTGTATTTAATTTCTTCTAGGGGTTGGTCCATACTCCTAACTAGGGGTGTAAATGAGCCGAGCGGCTCGTGAGCTGCTTACGAGCCGCTCGGTCAAAGCTCGGCTTGTGTTCGGTCAAATTCAAGTTCGAGCCGAGCTCGAGCGGCTCGTTTAATAATCGAGCCGAGCTCTAATGTCTTAAGCTCGTGGTTCGACGAGCCGCGAGCGAGCAATATATATATATAAAATATGTATACATATAATATTATAGTTTATGTTTAATTGAAACATGAATTTAAAATCAAATAGGTTAAATTCGAGTTCAAAATCGGACTCGAACTTAAGTTCGAGCATGAATTCGAGCTCAAATTCAAGCTCGAACTCGAGCTCAAGATCGAGCTCGAGCTTGAGCTCGAACAATCGAGCTGCTCGAGCCGAACTCGAGCAGCTCGAAAATTGCCGAGCTCGAGCTCGAGCATCAATTTTCAAGCTCGAGCCGAGCCTTCCTTAACGAGCTCGAGCTCAAGCCACCCTAGGTTCGAGCTCGGCTCGGCTCGTTTACACCCCTACTCCTAACCCTGTGAGAAAGTTACAAGTATGACTCTTGGTGAGAGTTATATATTGACATTTTTTACTTAAGCCCGTGAGGACAATCTAGGCTTTTAGCTAGGCTGATTTACTTCATTGTAATCCTTTGTTACCTACAATGCGAACTTCACCCAATGCACACATTTGAATAACAGTTAGAGACAATGACAACGAATTAGCAATAAAAACCAATACAAAAGCATGAGAAGCTAGATAAAATGTCAACAAACAACATAACACAAACACAACAAAGGTTAGGATTGAAATCATCATCACTTGGTTTTGAGGAAATTAAAGAATTAGATGGGTAGTAATTAAGGACAAGAAATGGCTATAAAATCATATCATGAAGGCATGATGTGGTGTGGTGTGAGCATGGCAGCATGTGAGGTTGGCTAGCTGTCTGCAGTATGGATGGATGGGGTCGGACACATCCTATTCCTAGTCGTACGTGTATCGAGCACTCTTTGGACAAAACCCACCAACATTTGCCGTGCCCCATTTTCAATTCCCCCATTAACTCACAACTGCACCAAAATTAAACAAAAACAACAAGACATTAAAGAATGAAAGTCATGGGGAGTTTTTTTAGAGTTGGGGGAGAGAGAGAGAGAGGGGGGTTAGGGTAGAGTCCTAGTATAGAGAGGTTCGAGGGGATAGAGAAAAATGGTGTGCTCAATTTAAGGGTTCACATGTTTATAGGCAAACATTTTGGAAGGTGTTTAGTTCAAGGGTTTAAAAAAGAAATCAATAATTGTTTTTAGTGTAACCAGTATTTTCACAGTCGAGCATAGTAACTAATCCCCCACTGAATTGTATGTATCTATTTGAGTGGAATAGCTGGTCTAATTAAAGATTTAAGACTGCTCCATACCCAATGTCAATGATCAAACCATTAACCTCTGGTCAAGAAGGGATGAATCTCTTGTCACTTAACCACACCCCCAAGTTTTAAACTTTTAATTTTAATAGATAATTTGTTTGATTTTAAGAGATGTCAGGGGTTCAAAACCCTTTCTTATATGAAAAAACCAATACGACAGCACTTTGTTTGATTTCTTAATTGAACAACCGACTTAGTCAGCTTAAAGCTAAGGTGTCTCATATACTTAAGACCTACTCATTCCACCCCGAAAACAATGATAATATATAATTAAGAGCCCATGGAATTGGATCTGGATCTAATGCATTTGGGTGGTTGCACCAAGAAAAAGACTGACATATATATATAGTGTAAAAAGCTTGTTAAAATGGTGGGGGAGGTGAGGGGAGGTGATGAGCTCAAATATCAGTCCTATGAACTAACAACACAAGAAACATTATTGTTGTGTTTCTTTGTAGTTAATCCAACCACTATATATTATTATCTCATATATATATCATGTCATGATGTAGGGACAGGTTTTGCAGCTAAGATGGATACGGTTCACATGTCCATTTTTTCTCTGCTTGCATTGTCTGTCTTGCTGTAATGCTACTGAGAGCCAGGGAAGAAGTGGGCATAGTTTCATGCCATAATAATGTCGGTCTGGCCTGGGGGTGGGTTAGACCTCTGCTTACATTGCCTTTGGCCTTTAGTACTCCTCTAGTCTCAATCATCATCTTTTTTTTTTCTTTTTTTTTTTTTAATAATTTAAAAAAAAATACTCTTGAAAAGTTGAGCTTAAGTAGTTTCGAAAATAAAAATTAAAAAACTGAAAAGAGGTGAACTGGAGATTATTCGAACCAGAACTGTCGGTTCAAAGAATCAAAACCAAACCTTTCCCACAAACTAAAGTTCCCATTCTAGTTTCTTGAAACGTGGAACTGACAATTCGAAACTAAAATCAAATCATGATCACCCTATATTAATTGTTATTGTGCTAATTTGTATCACAACAAACTATCCATGATATATTTGGTTACACCACATAGAAGTGTTTACAGTATCTCGTACAATTCTAATAGTATTATAATAAGATCGATTGTACACTTAAATTTCCCAATAAACCATACAGAATGTATATCAATCACAATAATATATATAATTTAAAAATATTTTCCAATAAAAAATACAGAATGCATATCAATCACGATAATGATTTACAAATGTTTCTAACAAATTAAGATGGAAGAACAACTCAAAATCTAGTGAGACAAAGTTCACTTCATCTATACACCTATTCCCGGCCAAGATCAAATCAAGAACCAGAAGATATGACACTTTCTTAATCATGAGTTACAATGTTAGTGTATGAGTCTCCATCTTGTTGTTTCTTGCTGTGATCACCAGCATGTTTTTCTGTCTATTGCCGACTAAGTCATTTATGAGCTTGTGGCCTCGCCCACAGTACGCACGCTGGAAGCCTGGAATCACAAGTTCACAACACATGTACAATAATATATTATTGAATGCCTTGCGGGAATTAACTATTTAGTTCAAGGGTCACATTAAATTAATCAAAGGTGATAATTAAAGACTGTTTGTCAGTGCCTATAGAGTTATTTGGCAATCCACTTGTTTTAATTTTAACCTCATTTTTGTACTTCTTGAGCTCGTAATTGTATTTTCCGACTTTGAGAGTGTATAAATCTACTTACCGGTCGCATTATTTATAGATTGTAGACCTCTCGGTCTCGTTATAAGTAGACCTCTCGGTCTCATTATTATCATAACACAAAATAATATAATATAATTAACCTCATTAACCAATATTCTATTCGATAAACGCACCAATCATTTTATGTGTCATTATCCGATTGCAATTTAAGAGAAACTCACAAGTTACCAACTACATTTGTGCTCGGAAAAATTAACCGTATGGCTTGATCTTTGATCGGTAAATCATTCCCAAGCTTAACTAATTGACTATGTGAAGGCTAGTCACATTTTATTCACGTGACCTGTCAAATTTATTTTGTCAAATTTAAATTGCAAGACCACCGCCCGTTCACCCAAGATGCTTGACTGCTTGTGACAATGGAGTAACATGCAAAAGAGCTCGGAACTTGTTCCCCATCTCCGTCTATATAAATCGTGTTAAGTGATGTTAAAGAGGAACTTTTCCTCCCTAATTACACCACTCCAATCGAAGCTTCATAACCACAATAATGTGGTTGGACCCTTATTTAGCATCTCGATCACATTTCTCATCTTCTGTTAGTTTCTAGGTCTCATTCCTCCCACTTATATATGAATAGTTCTGTAGGTCAGAGAATGTACTATTCAATCATATTCGTGAATTTTGGCCCAACCCTGGTTACCCAATCTAACAAGACTTGTGATTTTTCTCTTTTCAGATTTTCACGTTAAATGTCTGGTCTTGATATTTCTTTTGTACTACTCATCACAACTATACAAATTGACCCGAAATAATTTATATCCAGTGCTCTTGTACAGATACTCTGCAAGATTAGAATTAGTTTAGGGTAAGTTATACAACGTAATGTAAAAAAAAAAATGGTTACATACTTACATTTGGATCAGTCGATCGTTGGTGTTGTTGTTCCATCGTACTAAACAAACAGAACCTTAAGAGAGTGCATTTGTCGTCTCAGTGTGCCACGTATGCACCCATGTAGTTTTGTGGCAACTGACTTTACCATTGTAGTAGCTTCCTTCTTTAATTTGGATACATCAATATTTTTACCAATTGGGGCAAGAATAATTTTGGCAAATTTAATCAACGTGTGAACTAATGATAGATACAAATCAAGAATGTATTGTATGTAGCTAGTGCACGTTATTCGAATTGTAAAAGTACTATTTTTTTATGATTTAAAAATTAAAAATTGAGATATATATATATATATATATACTAGTATTTTGTACGCGCGATGCGCGAAAACTAATGCCCAATATTAAAACATTAATAAATACAAATAATTAAAATTTATAATTTGAATTATGTATACACAAATAATATATGTATTTTATACATACATATATGATTTACCATTAATAGAATTTTAATTAAAATATAATCAACCATTAAATAAATTATATAATGATTTTAATAAAATGATAATTAAAGAATAGGAAAAAGATATGATAGATATAGGTGTATGGTAATAATGATGGAGTTAAAATTAACGGTGTTATAACGGTGTAAGGGTTGTTTTGTATAACAAGAATGCAGTAGGGACATTTTTGTCTAATAACATTGAAGTGTACAACATTTAAAGCAAAATGTATACATTTATTAGCATACAAGAAGAGGGACATAAATCAAGGATATAACATTGATTGAGACTTATTATGTTTTTAGATATATATATATAAAATTTTTGGTTACAGCATAATACATATTAAGTGTCATAAATCAATATATTATAAAGATTTAAATACTTGAATAAGAAGTTAGAGTTTATGTCGTTATTAAAAAGAAAAAAAAAATTAGAAGGATAGGTTGTGGTTGTGCAACATATATAAGAAAATGACATTTTTAGTCCCTTAGTTATGACTATTATATAGATTTAGTTCCTTAATTATTTGTGATGCAGGTTTAATCGCCCAGTTATTATTAAAGTGGCATGTTAGTGTCCTGGCAGGGATCAAATCTATCACTTTGATAATAATTGAATGGTTAAATCTACACTTCAAATAATTAAAAAAAGACAAAAGTTACATTTCTGCCATAACTAAGAGACCAAAAGTGTCATTTTCTCAAAAATAAATTGTTGAAGTAACAAGTTAGCTAATTTAATTTATACAACTCATCAAGAAATAATAAACAATAATTTTTCATTCTTGATAATCTTTGAATTGCCTACAGTAAATCTTATACGTAAAAACTTGAGAATTTTATCACGCAAAAATGATTACAAAATTAAGATTTACAACCAGAAACCTCTCCAATCATTTTCATGATAAGACAAAAATATCGATTTGTTGATATTACTTACCACCAGCAATAATAATCAAAAACTTTTTCCTGGTTACTACATATACCAACAAATTACATGATGATTAGTAGAATTGAGTGTGGATTGTTGCCAAGAAGAGCATATCTATATAGGTGAACATTAATTAAGAGTAGTTAATTAGTAATTGGTGTGGTGATGATGAAGAAGAAGAAAGACAATAATGAAGAGTGGGCACAATATATATTTAATATAATCAAGTTTTTAGAAAGTTGGGGTTGGGTTCTGCAAATGACAGAAAGGGGAAGGATGCATGATGGGTAGTTATAGCGGTTTGATTTGTTGTGTGTCGAAAAGCAAACATCAACTAACTACCCACTTAATTCTCTGCTAAGATACTAGGACCCCTAAACTACACGGAGTAACATTTACCTAAGTTTCGAGGTTATAGAAATATAATTATCATATGATACAAACATCCTTAAAAATTTTGAGTATAATTACTGTGCATAATTGAATACAACATAAAAGCTTGGGTCTTTCACTCATAAGCATTTTTGTGTACCATATTTGTATTCGTATTTTACGAAATATAATTAAATCAATCAAACTTTAAGAAGTCACTTTTGAATCAATAAGGAGGAGGTGACCCTGAGACATAACATACACTAAGAACTCAAGACCCTATGGGTATAAAAAAAAAAAACTCCTAAATTATCTTTGTGAAGAACTTGGTGAAAAATTCTTGAATTGGAGGATGATTGAATACAAACAACCCTATATCACGCGTAATTAGGGATGTCAATTTGACCCGTCCCTCACGGGAATGAGGATGGGAAAAATTTTTGGGGAATAGAGACGTGGATGGAGAATCTATATAATTTCTCGTCGGGGATGGGGACGGGATACCCCTCTCTGCCCGTCCCCGTTCCTGAATAATTATTATAATTAAAAATAATAATAAATAAATTATAGTGTGTATATATAACAATCTTAGTTTTTGAAATTACACTAATTTAAGATTTTGACTAAGAATTAACTGGAGACGGGGATTCTACTTCCCCACCTAATTTCCCGTGGGGATGGAGGAGTATACTTCCCGCCCCGCCCCGCTCCGTAGCCATTCTTATGCATAATAGAGGTTTTTCGAATGAGTGTAATAGAGTTTTTTTTTTCAAGGAATAAGTTGCTTAATTTCGTTCCCTGAAAATATAGTTCAATGCTGGCTAATCAATCTTCTACATTCTCTCAAACAGGTATTAACAATTCGTAATTTAATTTAAATAGTATATTTTTTGAAGTAATAAAGTTTCGAGTTTGAACTACACCAAATTAAACAAGTTGAGAGTGAGATTAAAAATTAATTATTTTAATGTTCAGATATCAAGAATATTTAATACATTTTAAAAATAAATGTTAGCAGGAGGTTGACCAAACCAATCCCAAAGCTTAAGACAAGTACAGTTAATGAGTTAACCTCAATCAAGTCACTACCCCCCACTTAAATTCATTTTTAACCATATCTAGTTAACTTAATTAACCCCCCACTTTACATCTAATTATTTAATTATTATTTAATCTTTTTTTCCCTGCCTTGCTTTTAGTGTTCTTTGACTTCCACTCACTACCATACATCCATCAATAATATTTTCCAAATCTCACTGTTAAACTAATCCCTCCTAAGAAAATACCAAATAAATCCAACAGAATAAATATATTATTTTTTTATTGATTAAACAAATAGTAAAAATGACCCCTCAACCCCTATATTTTATTTTTTAAAAAAATCATAAATTAATATTTGGATAGCTTGCCTTGAGATCTTTGTTGTTTTGCTGACTTCGTAAGGTACATCTCAGTTTCCTCAGATCCGAAGAAGAAGGTAAGAAAAATCAAATTTTAATCAACCAACCAGAAGATAATTAATATGAAACCAAAAATATTATAAATAAATATATTTAAAAAGAAAAGTACACACACCAATTTGAGACCCTTTATGAACAAATTGTTACTCTAGGGTCGAAGTTTCGGGCTAAACTTTTTTTGAATAAAAGTACAATTTTAGGGGTGGATCTCGGACTAACTCTAAATTAGGTTTATAGCTTTTGGACATTGGATAGT
This sequence comes from Ipomoea trifida, assembly GCA_003576665.1. Taxonomy (NCBI): domain Eukaryota; kingdom Viridiplantae; phylum Streptophyta; class Magnoliopsida; order Solanales; family Convolvulaceae; genus Ipomoea; species Ipomoea trifida. Next base: position 3,915,128 of record CP025647.1, on the reverse strand, counting down.
GTAGAAAAAGGTAAAAGAAGATGATAACTCAATCAAGTTGGTCGGACAGTTGGTTTGGTAACTATAATGTTTTAAGTTTAGGAGGTGTGTATCCCGTCTTTTTGAGTTGAGTTGATCAGTTATAAGAAATTAAAGCTGACTTCACTCAAAACACACATTTAAATAAGGATGATGATTTTTTTATTTATTATTTTTTTTTTTGTAAATTAAAAGCCCAAAGAAGTAAAATTAAAAATAATTCTGAAAGGGAGACTCCTAAATAGTTAGGACATGTATAGAGGCATACATGTGAACATGCATACATGAGAGGGATATATACATACATATTGATCCAAATATATGAAGACAGAGCTCTATCTGTAATATGTGTGTCTTGAGACATAAAGATGACAAAGAGCTGAAGTAAAAGCACATCAACGAGTTTTCACTTTCCATTGGTTGCGATTTTTGATAGGGTTTTCTCTTTTTTTCTTTTCCCTCTTGGTTTAGCTTTCTCTTGAAAATTGGCTGTTTTCTGTGCTGGGGTTGAAGATAGTGGGTAAAGTTTGGAGCTTTGAGTGGTGGGAGCAAGCAATTCTCTTGGGTTCTTAGAGAAATTCTTGGGAAAAATCTCGTCTTTCTTTGGGGTGTTTGTTGTTTTGTACCAAGTCAAAAGTGATGGGATTTTGTGTGGGTTCTTAGGGCTTTTCTTGGTGATACATTTGGACGGATTAAGGTGGTCAAATTCTAGAAAAATGAGTGGTCGGACACTTAATCTGGTCCAACTTTGTTGAATTGTTGGGAAAATCAAGAATAATTTATCTGATTTTGTTGGGAGGAAAGTGGAAGCCTTTGAGAATTTTGACCAGTCTCTGAGATTTGAAGGTTGCAGCAGTTATGGCTTCTCTTGGGACAAGAAGATTTCCCTGTTGACTGGAGATAAAATAGGTATGAATCTTGAATCTGATTCTTCTGAAATTATTTTTGTTCAGTTTGCTTTGATTATTCTGTTTGTTTTTCCATTAATAATTTCCCTAAAGGATCTTTGTTTTCTGTTTGTGACAGCATTTACTGTGGGTAGTGTGAACTATAGATCTTCTAAACAAAAAGGTGGATTCTTCTATGAATTAAAAACCAGTTGAGTTTGAGTAGTTTAACTTCTGTAGAATCTATTGGGTTAATTACAAGATGATTACTTTTATGGATTCCAAAGATACAGTGAGAGAAACAGAAAAGTGCTTAGATTCTCAGTTATGGCATGCCTGTGCTGGTAGTATGGTTCAAATGCCACCAGTGAACTCTAAGGTTTTCTACTTCCCTCAGGGGCACGCCGAGCATGCCTCGAGCAATGTTGATTTCAGGAATTCTTCGAGGATTCCGTCCTATATTCCTTGCAGGGTGTCGGGAATTAGGTATATGGCAGATCCTGAGACGGACGAGGTTTTCTCGAAGATTAGATTGGTTCCGATCAGTAGGAATGAGGTTGAGTTTGAGGATGATGGGGGGGTTGGGATTAATGGAGGTGATAGCCCTGATAAACCCACTTCTTTCGCGAAGACGTTGACACAATCGGATGCTAACAATGGGGGAGGTTTTTCGGTGCCAAGGTATTGTGCAGAGACCATTTTTCCTCGGTTGGACTATTCTGCTGATCCTCCGGTTCAGACCATTCTGGCTAAAGATGTGCACGGGGAGACTTGGAAGTTTAGGCATATTTATAGAGGGACCCCGAGGCGGCATCTTTTGACGACGGGATGGAGTACGTTTGTGAACCACAAAAAGCTCGTGGCAGGGGATTCGATTGTGTTCCTGAGGGCAGAGAATGGGGATCTTTGTGTTGGGATTCGACGGGCGAAAAGGGGGATCGGTGGTGGACCTGAAACTTCGTCCGGTTGGAATCCAGTCGGCGGGAATTGCATGGTGCCCTATGGGGGGTTTTCCTCTTTTCTTAGGGAGGACGAGAACAAATTGATGAGAAATGGGAATGGGAGAAATAACGGGAACTTGATGGGGAGTGGAAAGGTGAAGGCCGAATCCGTTGTCGAAGCTGCTAATCTTGCAGTCAATGGACAGCCCTTTGAGGTGATTTACTACCCTCGTGCTAGCACTCCAGAGTTCTGCGTGAAGGCCTCTCTCGTGAAGACAGCATTGCAGATCCGTTGGTGCTCGGGGATGAGGTTTAAGATGGCCTTTGAAACCGAGGATTCTTCCCGGATAAGCTGGTTCATGGGAACTATATCTTCGGTTCAGGTTGCAGATCCAATACGCTGGCCAGATTCTCCCTGGAGGCTTCTCCAGGTAATGTAACTTCCGAATATTTTCCAAATATATTATAAGTCCACAATATTTCGCTGCTATTAATTCTTAAATTCATCTGCTCCGTTTTAAGAATGATATATATGTACATGTTAGAACTTTTAGAAACCTTTTTTTTAGGACTACTGACTCTGTTACAATGTAGTATCTGTTCATAACTACTTTCTCAACCTACTGAAGCACAAAGAGTCAACAGTTTATAGTTTTCTCGCTTGACCATAAGCGGTTTTAATGGTTTATAGTTTCGGTGCTCTTAGTTGACCTCAATTGAACTGAATTTAGTACTTTGATAGTTCAAACTTCAAAGGCATCTCTGATTCAAAACAAAATGCTGCAGGTAACATGGGATGAACCGGATTTGCTTCAAAACGTGAAACGCGTTAGCCCGTGGCTAGTGGAATTAGTATCCAACATGCCCACAATGCATATCTCTCCCTTCTCGCCCCCGAGGAAGAAGTTTAGATTACCTCAACATCCAGATTTCCCGTTCGATGGACAAATTCCTATGCCGGCTTTTTCCAGCAACCACCTTCTCGGTCCGAATGGCCCCTTCGGTTGTCTTCCCGACAACACACCCCCTGCTGGCATGCAGGGAGCCAGGCATGCTCAATACGGTTTATCATTATCAGATCTCCACCTCAATAAACTACAGTCGGGATTTTTTCCTGTGGGTTTTCCTCCGCTCGATCATGCTGCTATGCCCTCTAGGCCTACGAATAGTCTGGCAATCCACAAGCCTTGCAGCACCGAGGAAATTTCTTGCTTGCTAACCATGGGAAATTCTGCCGAGACTTTGAAAAAATCTGATAGTGGGAAAGCACCACTCGTTCTTTTTGGTAAACCTATTCTCACCGAGCAGCAGATCTCTTTATGCTGCTCCGGTGATACTGTTTCTCCCGTTGGCACCGGGAATAGCTCGTCTGATGGCAACGCACATAAGCTCGGAAACACTTCCGACAGTTCTGGTCCTAACCTTAATCTCCACGGCACCCTCGAGCGCTCTCCGCGTGACGGTTCCCAACCCGAGCCAAATTTGGAGACCGGTCACTGTAAGGTTTTTATGGAATCAGAGGACGTTGGCCGTACCCTGGATCTTTCGTTACTAGAATCATACGAAAAGCTCAACAAAAAATTAGCAGATATGTTTGGCATCGAAAACTCGGAAGTGCTGAATCATGTGCTGTACCGAGATGTCACTGGTGCAGTCAAGCACCTCGGTGATGAACCTTTCAGGTAGATATATTAGATTCCCGCATTTCTATCTTATAAAACCCGAAACTTTGTTATTCATTCTTTTCCCGTTGATTATGCAGCGAGTTCATGAAATCAGCCCGAAGATTAAAGATCCTAATGGATTCGAGCAGCAATAACGTAGGAGTATAGAGAGTAAAGTACGTACATAAAGCCATAAAGCCCGACTACGACTTCCAATTCCAACTGTATAGCTGGATATATGACTGAGAGACCTATGTTCCTTACATGTTTTAACTCTTCTCGGATTCTTATTATTCAGGTTTTTCTCTTTCGGTTTTCATTCGACAGCTTGAATTGCTTGGCATCGAGAAATATTTGTTGGGATTTTTCGAGGACATTTCCTACAAAGAACAAGATGAAATTAAACTTGTTTTTTGTAGGCTTTGCCTGCTGATCTGATCTAAAAGGTTGTTATTTATTAATGTTAAGTTCGTTGCAGCCTTCTAAGAAGGCCTAGTTTTAGGTAGTTGATGAAAGCTTTTGTTCCTTATTAATGGTGAAAAAAGGGATGTTTTTTTAATTATCTGTTACTCCATTTCTATGTACAGTCTGAACTCTGAGATGCATAAGATTTACAGTATCCTCTTTCTTCTTCAACACTCATCATAAGCTACAATTTTTTTTTTGTTTTTTTTTTTTTTTTTTTTTTTTAATTTAAGATTCGACAGAATATGTTGATAATATGTTTGGACAAATGTCATCTCCATTTGGTCTACCATTGATGAGGACATCTGATATGTTGTTTTTTCTAGTGTTTTTTTTTTTTTTTTTAAATATAATTATTATGCGTGTACGCATACTTTTTAGCCTTTCTTATGGGAAAGAAAGAACTTGATCTGATGGACCATTTTCAAAACAACAATGCTATATATATAATCCAAATCTCTCTTCTTTTTTTTTTTTTTTTTTTTAAACATATAAGCCATATCTTGTGCACCAACCAAAAGGTGTGGCTGGGGCAAATCGCGGAAACATGAGATTAAGAGTTTGAACATGTATATGTATACAACATTATAGCGGAGATACTTTCGGGAGTGAGAGTGTATTAAACTCGATTGAAAATTTTCACTTAAACGTGAAATTGAGAATTCAGACTTACGTGGTGGAGGTGGCTATAGACCAATTCAAGAGTAAATTAATCCTAAATCGGTTCAGAAATAACAGCCTAGATCAGAACAACCCTGTAAAGAGGTAATATTAGTCCAAATCTAGTTAATTGGAGGCTCAAAACCAGGCTTGAAAAACTTATATCGAACCAAGTCTCACCCCTAATTAACATCCCACCTCAGAGCGTAAACTCATATGATACTATTTTTTTAAAATCGAAAATCTTGAATACCCGTTATTACCTTTTTAACGTGGGACAACAAAAGTATATCAAATCTCAAAATTGTTACAACTACTCCACCGACAATTGAATCGATACTTAGACTCAAAGTATCCATCACTTTTGGTTCTTGAATCTTGACGAGCAAAGAAGCGCCACGTGGACGACAAAATCCAAACATGAGAGAGGCTTAAGTTGCAATGTTGTAGAAGAAGATCGAGCAATGTCACATGGTAGACCAAACAATTCAAAGCAGTAAAAGCTTTTGCTAGTTTTATGGCGCAAGCATTGGGGGGAATAGTATTAGTTTAATCACGCCATTGATTTCCATAAGTGAAATATTAAATAGTGGGGAGTGTTGGGATTAACAGTGTGATTAAAAAAAAAAACAAAGAGAAAGTAATTAAGAATGGACCTCAAATTCTGCACAGCAGACAGCGGCGGCAAACACAAAGTCAACGTGAGACAACATCAGCAAAACAAAAGCGGTGTTGTGTTAATGCTTATTCTACTGCAAGTTGTTGTTGGGGGTGTTAGTCTTACATTATTATTAGTCCTAATTCGTAATTAATAATTGTAATTAATAACCAACATTATTACTATATGGAGCCGCACGTGGAGGACCACTGAACCAATAATTATAGGGTTCACGTGTGGCTACGTTGGCTGAGGTATAAATTATATTAGAGTGGAATAAATTAGTTTGGAAAAGTACATTCTCAAACTATGGTTGCAAGTTTTTTTAATCAAAATAATTAAATTTAGTCGGTACGGACAATTCAAGTGTTTCTTAGGTGACAAATTTTAGATAAAAATACATGATCGAGCATTGACAATCGTAATACGAGAGTTAGTCACTGTGATTTACCTCTCCATTACTTTGTGAGGTCCTAGGCGAGAAAATTTTGCCTTTTGTGGGCAAAGTAACTAAATTTGGTCATTAGTGAGTGTTTGGTTAAAGATTGTTTCCATGTAATGTAATATTTTTTAGAATTTCATATAACCTAAGAATATGTAGGAAATGTAATTCCCATCCCACATCTTCTACAATAATATAACATCCATTGAACCAAACAAATTTGAAAATGTGATATGTTGAAAAAATTAGATGTTTTTGGCATTTAAAGTGACCATTTTATAGTATAAACTTTCAGTGTGGTCCACGCTTAATTTGGTTCAAGTTAAAGTGGATTCGAGTTCTCCTAAGTGAGATGTTTAATTTGATATATTATACGCACGAAATGGATAATAAGTTAATGAGAAAATGATTCTCAAAGTGTACCCGTTAAAGTTGAAAAGGTTTGAAGTAACATTCGTCTCACATTGAAATATGGATGTAGATTTGTTATTAAAAAGTAAAGAAAAAAAAAAACTATGGTGTCCTAACATGCCGTTATTATAAGCCTACTTTTTTACTTGATGAGTTATAGAGAATTTTACAGTGTCTGTTATCCCTTCCATTTACTAGGGCAGGATTAGGTCACTGACAATTTCAACATCAACCACTTGCATATTTGGATGCTTGTACACAAGAATTGAAAGAACATATGTGTACAAACTCACCCTAAATGTTCTGACAACTCACAACAACACATGTTAAAACAACCTTTGACTTTGAGAATGGATTTTATGGATATAAAAGGCTTTTTATTTAAAGTCCACATTATGAGAAGTTTTTTATTAAAATTTTCATGACTTTATGTTCATAAGCACACAAGTAGGTACGAAGGCGTGATGAAACTTTCATATAAATCTAGCATCAAATACTTGACAAAACTGAAAAGTCAATATAAAAAGTGCATACGTGAACCACACAAAACAAATTAAAATTACAAACTATATTCTATAATATGTAAAAGTACAACCGAAAAACATATATACTTTATAGTTTTGTTTGGTGTAATTTTTGAGTTTGCATATTTGTGAGCTCACTTCTATATGTCATTGGATGGACTTTGTATTTTAAGAGAGAATATAAGTAAATGGTTATCTGTCCAAAAAAAAAGAATGAAAATTAAAAAAAAATTTTAACTTTTTGACCATTGCTTAAGATAGTCAAAAAATGGTCACTATTTTCAATATATGAAAATCTCACATTTTTCTATTATGTTAATTAAAAACCACTTTTCACATGTAAGCTAAAAAATAATACTCCGAAATAGTTTGGCTAAACATGTTTGGTCCAAGTCAAAAAGGTATGGTGGTAGACATGATTAAATGATATTCAAGCAAAGTGATAATGGATTAATGAGACTTTACGTGTGTTGGTTATCACCGACAGTACAGAGAGTAGCATATATATATATATATATATATATATATATATATATATATATGAAAAAATCTGGTGCTACTACTGCTTCGCATATTATAGTGAGACTTTGCACCAATATATATGCACAAATGCATCATTACATATTTAAAAGTGCATTAGAATGTAGTGCATTTACAAATGCACCACTAAACATCACTCAGTTTGTAAAATGCACTATACCCTGGTGCATTTCTAAACACGTGGTGATTCATACAAAATGGTGCAAAGCTGCACGTACGAGAAGCAGTAGTCGCATATGAACCAACTTTTATATATATATATATATATATATATATATATATATATATATATATATATATATATATATATATATATATATATATATATATATATATATATATAATCAAATGAGACCACCCTTTTTCCCGTGAGATCCTTCATAAATGCACACAAATTATTACATGAATGCACACATACTAGATTCATACTAGATTATGTGCAATTCACTAATTAAGCATTAATGCACCCAAGCTCCTATGTACGCATTAGTATAGTAGTTTGTTTGTATTTACAAAGGGTCTCAAGAGACTCGCACAAATAGATGGATGCATTTGAATATTAGCCTAGTGACTACTCTTAGCGACAATAACTCAATATTGTTACATCATCGCTAAAAATCAATCATAAAATAAGACTTTTCATTCACTAGATCAATGTCATTGGGATAGAATTTTTCATACACGAAACACAAACCCGCATGGGTGACAAGATCTTGAGTGGGATCACGTGAAACTCTAACTCATACAACAACGTTTGATTAACGTCTTCCTGTCCTCACACTACTCCTCTTAATCCCAATCATCCAACCAATGAATTATGTCGCCATTTATTTTGTCCTTCTCATGTTGCCCACCTTAATTAATTATACATTTTTCCTTCTTTAATCACATTTTCGTGGTATGGACCTCTTCATGAAATTCACTACCTTTCTACCTATTTGGCTCTAATTAACTTAGTTAATTAATATAAAGGTTACGCCTAAATATTAGAGCTGTCAAAACGGACTTAATCAATTGTGTTAGTCATTCTCGTTCTGCTAAAATGACAGGACGATCTTGAGATTTTAGGCCCATTTTAAGCCTGCCCACTTAACCTGCAAGCTTGGCGGAGCGATAAGGGGCCGCCATGCAAATCTGTCAAAGTATTAAATTTAAGAAAATTATTAAAATAAATAAATAATACAAATTTACAAAATAAAAACCCTAATTAAGATAATCCCCCATGTCAGTTTCCTTATCTTCTTTAGACTATCTAAAACGATTTTACCATTTACATTTTTATTTACTAATTATACATTGACAAAAATTATAAAGTTCAGATTTTAGCTGGCTCCCGCCTAAACCACGGGCCTAAGGCGAGGCAAGATGGACCGACCTCCCTTAGGCTGGTATTATTGGTCCTTCCTATCAACCGGTTTTGATAACTCTACTAAGCATTATATATATATATATATATATATATATATATATATATATATATATATATATATATATATGCAATTCAACTATTAATTTAACTTTTTACGTGAAATTAAATGTATTCTTTAATTTTATCTCATAACTAATTTAAAGAATGGAGACAAAACATTTACCAAGGTGTTTGTATTGTATGTGTATGGATGGGAGAGACAACACTCTCAGTTTTGAGCACACAGAAAATCAAAGGATCCCTCAAAAAAAGGCATCATAAGAGTTTGTTGCATATCCCAATTTATGGATACATGATGTAAACAAAGAAGATGATGAGTAGTATATAGGCATATTGCATGTGTATCCTCGGGATTAACTAACGTAAACTGTCTGCTTGGCTTCCAATTTACGTTATGTTCAAGTGTCGGTTTCAATGTAGGTGCTGCTTTCTAGGTACGAAATAAATATTGCTGGCCATGGTTAGGTTCGATTTCTTCTATGAAGCGACTATAAGGTTCTAAGTTTGATTCATTATACAAGTGATTTATTAATTTTTTTAATTTGAAATTTGAATCGATTAGCTATAGATAATTTAAACTGATTTACTTTTGTATATTGACATTCTTAATTCAAATCGATATTTTTGTAGTCTTTTGTCAGTTAAGGTCACAAAGAGACTTTCGCCTATAATGTCGATTACCTAGCTAACATGGGTCAAACCACTCAATGGGCCGAGGGACCTTAGTTCTGAATCGCCCGCCAGATGGGGTCATTGACATCCTCTCCAGAGACGCCATGAACGTCACAACCAGGAGGATTCACTAGTTTTTTACACCGGGACTTGGCCCCTCTTGCGCACCAAAAATAAATAAAAATTTATACTATACAAATAATTAAAAAAAAAAAAACTAAAAAAGGGAAGTATGATGTTGTTGTGGGCACTTGGCAACCAGTTGAGTCTCCAGAGTGGTGAGAGCCGTCGAAATTATTATTTATAAAAAAAATATTTTTTTAGAGAAAAAGAAGAAGAAGCAGCTATATCACCTATATGTACATTTGAAAAATATAAAAAATAAATAATGGAAAATTAGAGCAATGAAAATTAGAAAATTAAATTTAAAAAAAAAAAAACTGAAGAAACAACAAAAAATACAAATTTGAAATGATCCCACAAAGTTTCATTTCTTTCAAACAATGGGCCTAATGGTGAGACCGGTATAAACTAATAAACTATAAAGCTGAGAAAGTAGGCTTAAATATGGGCTATTTCTCAGATGGGGCGGTTAAAGATCTATGTATTGAGTAATAATAAGAAACCCAATAAAATATTCGGTTCAGAACTCAGTTTGGGCCTTAGTATTTACAAAGATGATGGCCCAACAAACAAGGCTTAAAGAGTTCTACATAACCGGTTTGGTTCAAAGACATTGATTTCAACTTAAAAGCATAGGTTTCAATCATAGTCCAACGAATACCACTATGACAATAATGACCATGGACATTTTTTTTTTTTAATTAATGGCATGAAATTTACTATAAAATCTGAAATCACTGTCTAAATGTATGTTTTAGGTGAAGTACACATAACCAGTTCAAGTTATTCTTCAATGGACTGCTCAAATAAAAAATATCAAAAAATAAATGAAATAATTATTTTCAAAGTAAAAATGTCTATTTAACACTAAACGGGAAGAAACTACCACTTTAAAAATAATAAAGAGAACAAATATGAGTACATAAATAACTTAAGAGAAAAACAATGCTATAAACTTATAACTGGGGAGAAAAGTGTCATTTTCTTTTTTTTTATTTTATTTTATTTTATTAATAAAGATTAAAATTCAATTTGGTTAGATGAACAACTTAGTGGAGCTGCCATCGGAGAAAGAATTGGTCGCGGTGGGTAGGGTTGCGTAGATTGTTTAGGGTTAAGTGGATCTAACCTAGGCTGATACCAGATGAACGTGAATTGTTGATTAACTAACTGAATTACAAGAAATGCACTACCTATATGAGAGCCAGCATAAGACTCTCCTAATGTATAGGTAATGCCTATTGACTATAACTAATCAATAATAACTAATATCATATGTCTAATACGCCCCCTCAAGCACAATGTTGAGAGGAGACAACGTTGAGCTTGGAACGTAATGCTGCAAAGCGCTGAGCTGAAAGCGGTTTGGTGAAGATGTCTGCAATCTGATCTTGAGAAGACACAAAATTCACCGCAAATTCACCCGTAGCAACCTTGTCTCGCACAAAGTGATAGTCAACCTCAATGTGTTTAGTACGAGCATGAAATACCGGATTAGCAGCCATGTAAGTAGCACCTAAGTTGTCACACCACAACGTAGCAGGATGACTAGCGGGCAAACGAAGCTCCTGGAGTAAGGATATAACCCAAGTGATTTCTGCTGCTAAATCGGCTAAACCCTTGTATTCGGCCTCAGTCGATGAACGTGCAACTGTGCGTTGCTTATGAGAGACCCATGAAACGAGATTTGAACCATATATAACGGCATACCCACTGGTGGATTTCCTGTCAACCGGACAACCAGCCCAGTCTGAATCCGAGTAGCCATGTAAAGCTGAGTTAGAAGAGGAGGATATATGAAGACCCATATGGATTGTACCTTTGACATATCGCAAAACACGTTTAAGTAGACCCCAGTGTTCAGCAGTCGGAGAGTGCATAAACTGACAAAGGCGATTCACTGAAAAAGATAAGTCAGGCCGAGTAATAGTTAAGTACTGTAGGGCACCAACTATCCGACGGTATTGAGTTGGATTATCAAACGGCTCGAGTGATGGTGACGTAGCCTGAGTGACAGCAGCAGGAGTAGATAGAGGCTTGCAGTCAGCCATACCAGCTCGAAGAAGAATATCCTGCATATACTTTTTCTGTGACAGCAGTAGCCCCTGATTATGTTTAATCGTCTCAATTCCGAGAAAGAACCCAGGTGTGCCCAAATCCCGAATTTTGAAGGCTGTAGAGAGACGGAGTAGTAATTTATCAACCAAGACTTTGTCATTACCCATCATGATAATATCATCTACGTAGACCAGGAGATAAACCCGTGAATCCCCTGCGGTGTAGTGAAAAAGTGATACATCAGTCTTAGAGGAGTGAAACCCGGCAGATGTCAAATAGTCTTGAAGCCGTTTAAACCACGCACGCGGTGCTTGCTTCAAGCCATATAACGACCGCTGTAACTGACAAACATGGTTAGGATGTTGCGGATCTTCATATCCTGGAGGCTGCTTCATAAAGACAGTCTCAGCTAAATTCCCATTGAGAAAAGCGTTATGAACATCTAACTGCCGAAGTACCCAGGAATGTGTGATAGCAAGAGAGAACAGTAGTCGGACTGTGGTCGGCTTAACGACAGGACTAAAAGTGTCAAAGAAATCTTCTCCAGCAACCTGGTTAAAGCCTTTTGCAACTAGTCTCGCCTTATATCTGTCAATAGCCCCATCTGCTTTGCGTTTGGTGCGATAAACCCATTTGCAGCCGATGATATTCATACGGGGAGTAGGAGCTATCAATTTCCAAGTATTGTTGTGTAATAACGCATTAAACTCCTGATCCATTGCATCACGCCAATGAGAATGTTTGACTGCTTGAGTGTAGCAAGTCGGATCAACAGTTGCGTGTAAGGCATAGAACTGTTCGCCAGTACCTTTTGTCTTTGTGCGTGTGCGCATAGCATGACCCCGGTTTGACGGCTGTGGAACAGCAGTCTGAGTCGAAGGTTCTTGATCACCCACAGTGGCAGAAGAAACTGAATCAGTTACAGTCCGAGATGAATCTGACGGATGAAACACAGGATCCGAGTCATCCTGTGGTGGTGGATTAACCGGAGTAGGATTTGTACAAAGTGGTGCAGATGCCCAGATTGATTCTGTACCATCAAGTGTTAAATTCTCCTGCAATGACTCCTGAAAAGGAAAAGTACTTTCATCAAAACGAACATGACGGCAGGTATAGATTTTGCCAGTATTAAGGTCTAAGCAACGGTATCCCCTATAAGTGATTGGGTAACCTAAGAAGACACATGGGGCAGATCTATACTCAATTTTGTGCCGGTTATATGGTCGTAGGTAAGGGTAACAACGGCAACCAAAGACACGGAAAAAGGTATAGGGAGGTGGAGTGTTGTAGACTTGATAGTGTGGTGTTTTGTAACCGATAGCTGACGACGGTAAACAATTAATAAGAAACGTAGCTGACTCGAATGCAAAGTCCCAGAATTTTAGAGGCGTGGAACTTTGGGCTAACAGAGATAGGCCGGTTTCAACAATGTGTCGATTTTTACGCTCTACCCTACCATTCTGTTCGTGGGTATATGCACAAGATTGTCGGTGTATAATTCCCAAAGATTGAAACACAGTGTGTAAATGACGGTATTCCCCACCCAGATCAGACTGTATGGCTTTGATAGAACGCGAAAACCGACGTTCTACCATCGCCCGAAAAACAGTAAATATTTTATAGATGTCAGATTTTACACGCAGTGGATAGTACCAGGTATACCTGGAGTAATCATCTACAAATAAACAGAAATAACGATAACCGGAGTGGGAAATAACGGGAGACGGACCCCAAATGTCCGTGTAAATCAAATCTAGTACATTGGAACTATTATTGGGAATCCTATCTAACGGGAATCGCGAGGATTTCCCTAATTGACACGCTGAACATATATCTAAACTGACTGTTTTATTAGATGTAACCGGACACTGTTTGAGAACGCGTTGTAGAAGTTGATTATGAGGGTGACCCAGACGTTGGTGCCAAACTTTTGACGAGGCACGGGCTGAAAGAAACGCTTTATGAGGCTGAGACAGAGACAGCTGATACAACCCGCCCGAAGTGACACCTTTAAGCAGAACCGCCTGAGTGGTGCAGTCCTTCACAACAAAATAGTTTTTATGAAATTCAAAAAAGACATCATTCTCATTAGTGAACTTATAGACAGACAGTAAAGATAGAGATAAATTCGGAACATGCAGAATGTTGGACATTTTTAAAGGGTGCATTCTAGAGGGGATAACCGTGCGACCTATACTAGCTATATCCAAACCTGAACCGTTTCCAACTTTCAGAATGTCATTTCCATGGTACGGCTCCGCATGATCCATCAGGCTGGCGTCCGGCGTTGCATGCGACGAAGCGCCAGTGTCGGGAAACCAGGACTCCGACGCCGACGACGGAGATTGCTCGCCGGAATACGCTGCGTTGGCCTGCTGCATGGGCTTCTCGTCATATCGACGAAAGCAATTAACGGCGATATGGCCGTAATTTCGGCATATCTGACAGCGAGGAGAATTCCGGCCACCACCTCGACCGGAGCTTCCCGAACCTCGACCACGCCACTGCCGGCCTCCACGTCCACCAGAGCTTCGACCTCCAGACTGGTTACTGTTCCGGCCACGTCCAGCATGATAAGCTGCGGGCGATGATTGCGGCAACGAAGGATCTGCGCCGCCGAAGTCGTCTGCATGGAGGAACTCCTGCGCCCGTAAGTGATCCGCCAACTGCGGAAGGGTGATTGGCGTCGCAGCCGCCGTGAGGGTGCTCGCCATGGCGCGGAACTCCGGGCGTAATCCACGTAGAACGTACAAGAGTTGCTCGTCTGGGGTTAGAGGCCGACCGGCAAGCGACAGGGCTTCGACGATCAATTGCGCCTGTCCGAGATACTCTGCCGGCGTGGAATTGTTTTGGCGGAGAGTTTGAAATTGTCCTAGGAGACTCAGGCAACGCGTCCGGGATTGCGACGCAAAGGCTGCCGTAATCGACTCCCATACCTCCTGCGAAGTTTCTTTTCCGACGGCCAAATACATGACCTCGGCTGTTAGAGAAGAAACGATGAGGGAGAGAATACCTTGATCTTGTTGGACCCAAGGTAAATACGCAGGGTTGGGGATCGCCGGCGTTGCACTGGTCGAGGAAGAAGACGTCGCTGGAAGGGTTGGCGACGGGCAAGGGATCGATCCATCTAAGTAACCTAGCAAGCCCTGACTCCGAAAGAAGGGCATGATCTGCGTGCGCCAATGAATGTAGTTTCTCGACGTGAGTTTGATCGAGACGTGGTGGTTGGCGGTGGAGACAATGGCTGCCGGCGGCGAGGAAATGGCGACCAGAGGTGTAATGGCGCCGTCGGGTGGTGGAGCTGCCATCGGAGAAAGAATTGGTCGCGGTGGGTAGGGTTGCGTAGATTGTTTAGGGTTAAGTGGATCTAACCTAGGCTGATACCAGATGAACGTGAATTGTTGATTAACTAACTGAATTACAAGAAATGCACTACCTATATGAGAGCCAGCATAAGACTCTCCTAATGTATAGGTAATGCCTATTGACTATAACTAATCAATAATAACTAAAAGCATATATTATAAAATGTTACATATCATATGTCTAATAATTTCAACACGGAAGAAGTCTCTGGTCAGAAAATTCCAGAACAAATTAAAAGTCCTAAGTCCTAACTAACTCCCAAATATTATTTAATGGCTGCGAGCGTATGAAGGCCGCTAAATCGTCCTTATATTTTGTTGATCCAAGTCGGTTAAGCACCACTATATATACGCTTCTCAACCCTTCGGTTTTCATTGTCCTGTTTCTTCAAATCAATCGCGATAAATCTCTCTCCATATCCCTCCATCGCTCGACACCTAAAGCCTCTCCCAATGTAAGTTTCTTCATTCATCGTTTCTGTATCGAATTTTGTTCATTCCTGTCTTAATCGATTATTTCCGTTCAGATCTGATTATTCAAAGTTTCTGTATCGAATTTTGTTCATTTCTATTTTAGTCGATTATTTGCGTTCAGATCTGATTATTCGAATCGTTTCTATCTCATCTATGTATCGTATTTGACTGAGAATTTATTGTTCGGAATTTTGATGTATGTATAGGCGGCGATGCGTGAGATTGTGAATTTTTTAGCCTTAATTGATCGATGTTATTGTGTAATTTTGCTCTGATCTGTCTTGTTTGACCAAAATATTATGAGTTGAGGTTGAGTTTATAGGTATGAAAGATGAGATTCATTTCTGCGATTGAATACAGTTTTATAGATGTTTGTGCATGTATATTTCTACAGATTTTGATTGTTTGAAACTAATTTTGCAGTTTGAATCGGGTATTAGGTTGATTTAGAATTTTTTTAAAATGCTTTTTTTTTGTTCTGGAGTTTGATAACCTGGATCGGTGATCTTTAATTTATTGATTTGAAAAAATGATGATCTTGTTCTTGATTAAATCAAGATAACATGATTTTATTCCAATATGTGGTGCTTTTATTACTTGAATTCTAAATTTAGACTTCAACAAATGATTTAACTACTGTTCGTTACCTTTCCTAGTTAATAGATTAGAACTTATTACTTAGTTCTATTTGAATGAGATTATGAATTTTTGACTTGCTGGTTTTATAGTATATTACCTGGAAGAACTTATCCATAATAGTTTGAATTTGTTCATTTATTAATTTGATCATTAGCAATTTCATGCTTTCCAAATTTAATGGATTATGTTGGTACAGGTTTTCAAAATCTAGAACCAAGATATAAAAAATCATAGCCTCATCATTTAAGTTGGATAGTTGAACTGGAACTTATGCAATACATGTGTATACCATTTGGGTGACATGAAACTTTTAACTTCTATTTTTTTTTGGAATTAGAGTTGTAACTTTTGTTTAATTATTGCAGATGCAGATCTTTGTAAAGACTCTTACTGGAAAGACTATTACTCTCGAGGTTGAGAGTTCTGATACCATTGATAATGTTAAGGCAAAGATCCAAGATAAGGAAGGAATTCCTCCAGACCAACAACGGCTGATTTTTGCGGGAAAGCAGCTTGAAGATGGCCGTACACTTGCAGACTATAATATCCAAAAGGAGTCTACCCTCCACCTTGTCCTTCGTCTGCGTGGTGGTATGCAGATCTTTGTAAAAACTCTAACTGGCAAGACCATCACCCTTGAGGTTGAGAGCTCAGATACCATTGACAATGTAAAGGCTAAGATTCAAGATAAGGAAGGAATTCCTCCAGATCAACAGAGACTGATTTTTGCTGGAAAGCAGCTTGACGATGGACGCACTCTTGCAGACTACAATATCCAAAAAGAGTCCACCCTCCATCTTGTCCTCCGTCTGCGTGGTGGTATGCAGATCTTTGTAAAAACTCTAACTGGCAAGACCATCACACTTGAGGTTGAGAGCTCAGATACCATTGACAATGTAAAGACTAAGATTCAAGATAAAGAAGGAATTCCTCCTGACCAACAGAGGCTTATTTTTGCTGGAAAGCAGCTTGAAGATGGCCGTACTCTTGCAGACTACAACATCCAAAAGGAGTCTACCCTCCACCTTGTTCTTCGTCTGCGTGGTGGTATGCAGATCTTTGTCAAAACACTAACTGGCAAGACCATCACTCTTGAGGTTGAGAGCTCAGATACCATTGACAATGTGAAGGCTAAGATTCAAGATAAGGAAGGGATTCCCCCAGATCAGCAGAGGCTTATTTTTGCTGGAAAGCAGCTTGAAGATGGCCGTACTCTAGCAGACTACAACATCCAAAAAGAGTCCACCCTCCATCTTGTCCTCCGTCTGCGTGGTGGCATGCAGATCTTTGTGAAAACTCTTACTGGCAAGACCATCACTCTTGAAGTTGAGAGCTCAGATACCATTGACAATGTGAAGGCTAAGATTCAAGATAAGGAAGGAATTCCTCCAGATCAACAAAGGCTAATTTTTGCTGGAAAGCAGCTTGAAGATGGTCGTACACTTGCTGATTACAACATCCAAAAAGAGTCCACCCTCCATCTTGTCCTCCGCCTGCGTGGTGGCATGCAGATCTTTGTCAAAACACTGACTGGGAAGACCATCACCCTGGAGGTTGAGAGTTCAGATACCATTGACAATGTGAAGGCAAAGATCCAAGACAAGGAAGGCATTCCTCCAGACCAACAGCGTTTGATCTTTGCAGGTAAACAGCTTGAGGATGGGAGGACACTTGCAGACTACAACATTCAGAAGGAGTCTACGCTCCATTTGGTGCTGCGATTGAGGGGGGGTATGCAGATCTTTGTCAAGACCCTTACAGGGAAGACCATCACTCTGGAGGTGGAGAGTTCAGATACTATTGATAATGTGAAGGCTAAGATTCAGGACAAGGAAGGGATTCCACCAGATCAGCAGAGGCTGATATTTGCTGGCAAGCAGCTCGAGGATGGACGCACACTTGCAGACTACAATATCCAGAAGGAGTCCACCCTTCATCTTGTTCTTCGTCTTCGTGGTGGCTTTTAAAAATCAACTCTTATAATCTCTTTGCTATACTTCTGTCCTTGTTTCAAGACAATCCTTGCAACTGCTATAATAGGCAGTACTTATGCTTTTGTTCTAGAATAAACTTGACTCGAACCTTGTTACCGATGTGATTTCCCTTTGGGCATTTAATGCTTGCTTGGTATTTTCTTGTTGAATACTTTTCAATTATTGCAGCGCCTTGTGTGTTTCTTTTCTGTCCTTTCTGCATGTTTAGCTCTGATGTAAATTTGTGTAGAACTTACTCTACACAAACATTTTAATTTCCTAAATCTAAAATTTGTAGTTAATTAAAATTATACGGAACTTTTAATACAATTTTTGCATTAAATTCTGCACGGTAACTGCTAATTTATCTACAAATATTTTAGTTTAGATAATGTATACACTACAGAAAGCTCAAATAAATGAATTACGGAGGTCATTGTGATGATACGTAAATAACCCGAATCCCTGTAGTGTTACTGATGAGTTGATTGATGAGATGGCAATCCCTTTAGCAAGGGTACAAATCTGCCTTTAGAACACAGCATTGGGCGTTGGAAATCCAATTTGGTGTTTGGTATAAAATGCCACAGCAACTTTCCAATCACGTTTTGAATTTTCTAAACTTGCAATGGGACAATCTCATTTGTTGTTCTCTTGCATTAGTTGTAAAGTAATGGGGGCTTTTCTTTAATCTCTCTAGTGGACTAGTGGCTGAGGCCACACCACCACCGCAAACATTTTGATGGGAAAATTTCCATGAACATCCCCTTCTTCAATGTAAAATATTTTTATCCATGCTTAATAATTGCTTTAGTGACTAAATTATTTATAATTTGCCAACTATCGTGTAGTATGATGGCCTCTCAGTTACATAATTTACACGATTTTGTTGATGGAAGACTACAAATGATTACCGACTGGTTCTGTCTACACAAAGAGTTACAACTTAAATATGTTCGTCCTTTTGCAACATTCATGACACACATGTACTGATTAATATGATCAACGACATCTAAAGTCGGCGAGCGGATCATTAACCTTCCAGCTGCGGCTCTGCCATATCTTGAACTTGAAATTTTAAAAATGTAATCAAAGGGTCATAACTATATTTTTCATAATAACAAAGTTTTCCTTTTTAAAAACCATATTGTAACATGAAGACATAAACCATCTTTAAGGTTAGAAAAAAGAGAGAGAGAAGAGAGATACATGAAAATAAAAAATATGAAAAATGTCTTCCGTATAAAAATTCTTTTTCACCAAATTGAGCATTTTTTTTTATTGACCATAATGAATATTTTTTTCTTTGACTATTTAATTTGAATACCCAAACACAATAAAATTTAAAGGAAAAAGTGGTCCATTTGAACTTAATTTGTGATATATTGATCATGTCAATTAATATAAAGGTCCATTCGTTTTAATTCTTTTTCAAAAATTATTTTTCAGATTTTCAAATGGACCTTTATATTAATTGACATGATCAATATATCACAAATTAAAACGAAAATTATCAAAATTAAATTCAAAAGAAGTGGCACAATTTGCAATAGTTATATCATATGGACTATAGGAGTGTCAAAATGTACCGAAATTCATGGATTGGCCTACATTTGTCCCATGGTGGGGTGGGTTAAAGGCCACAAAAAGTATGGATAGCGAAAAAGCAGGCCAAATCCTTTTTAAAGTAAAAAAAAAAATAAAAAATAGGTGTTATATTTGTAGATTGAAAATTTAGTAAATCATTAAATTTGAAGTCTTTTTAATCTCAACGAGTCAACTCTAGTCACCATTCTAATTTTGTAATTAATGAATTAACTATCATAATAAATATGCTTTAATTTTTCTAAATTTTGTATAGGTGATTATGGTGATAATGAAGATGTTCTCATTTCAAGTGAATTTTCTGAAGTGTAGGCAACTAGGCAATACTATGTGTAATGATTATTATTAATTTTAACACCAATATTGTAGTGTATTTTGGATTTTAAAACTTGGAGGTTGGGTATGATTTTAATGTATTTATTGCAAGCGTTTTTATTGTTGTAATCTTTTTTAAATGTTTATTTATTAACATTCTTTTCTTGCAAATTTTTGTGCCCAACGCGTTGGCCAGCTCGCGGGGCCCACCAACCCGCGTGGAGCATGCTAGGAAATGCGGTGGGACAGATCGATATACTTTAACGGTAATAATGGACCAGGTACATGAATCCAAAACATTCATATTTTTCTTCATACTTTAAATTTATTTTCTATTTTATTTTTGTTCCAATAAATTTAATATATAAAGATTTTATCATTACAAACTCTAATTTAGATTTTTTTTTTTTGAAACTTGAGATCTTTTAAATGACAAATAATTTTATAAGTATATAAAGTTATTACTTTAGTATAATGTTTATAAATAAATTAAATTTTGTTTTTATGAACATATGAAACTATCATTATGAACTTACTACAACGTAAATGAAAATACATATAATGTATATGCAATTTAGTGTTTATGTACATTAAAATAAAACAAATATTCTAAACATAGTACATATAATGTTACTCCATCTGTTCAATTTTATGTGCCAGGTTCGATTAACGAGGTTTGGCTGAAGTTATTTTTAATTTAATTTTCATAATATTAAGTTTAGTAATAGTATACAAAATTTATTTATTTAGAAAGTACACTAAAAGTATTATTAAATACAAAAAATTAAATTTAAAAATAAGTGAAAAATACTAAAGAAAATAAACAAAGAAGAAAAAATTAATTTAAAGATTACAAGAATAAAAACGCTTGCAATAAATACATTAAAATCATGCCCAACCTCTAAGTTTGAAAATCCAAAACACACTACAATATTGGTGTTAAAATTAATAATAATCATTACACATAGTATTGCCCAGTTGCCTACACTTCAGAAAATTCACTTGAAATGAGAACATCTTCATTATCACCATAATCATCTATAAAAATTTAGAAAAATTAAAGCATATTTATTATGATAGTTAATTCATTAATTACAAAATTAGAATGGTGACTAGAGTTGACTCGTTGAGATTAAAAAGACTTCAAATTAGGGTGTGTTTGGAACGCAGGAAAATGACTTCTGGAAAATGTTTTCTGGAAAATGAGTTATTTTCCGGAAAATGAGTTCATTTTCCGTGTTTGGATGTACTCTGGAAAACTGTCTTTAGATGTTTGGTTCATTTTCCGGAAAATGAGTGGAAAATGAATAGAAATATATATTATATAATTTTATTCTTTTATTTAAATATAAAAAATATATAACATAATAATATTTATATATAACATAATAACTTTTATTATAATATTATAATTTAAATAAAAAAAATTTAAAAAAAAAAAAAAAAAAAAGAAAAGAAAGAGAGGTGTCGGTTTCCGGCTGAAACCAGAGCAGATCTGCTCTGGTTTCAGCCGGAAACCAGAGCAGTGGTTGCTGCTCTG
This sequence comes from Ipomoea trifida, assembly GCA_003576665.1. Taxonomy (NCBI): domain Eukaryota; kingdom Viridiplantae; phylum Streptophyta; class Magnoliopsida; order Solanales; family Convolvulaceae; genus Ipomoea; species Ipomoea trifida. Next base: position 3,893,725 of record CP025647.1, on the reverse strand, counting down.
GTTTCGACGAAACCAGAGCAGCGACCACTGTTGCTGCTCTGGTTTCCGCCGGAACCAGCAGCAGCGTTGCTGCTCTGGTTTCCGGCGAACCCAGAGCATATTATTATTTTTTTTTTTTTTTTTTTATAATGGCTCTGGTTTCCGGCATGTCTGCCGGAAACCAGAGCCGGCGGACTGGTTTCCGGCGGAAACCAGTTCGCCGGAGGAGAGAGGGACGGCTTGAGCCGTCCCTCTCTCAAACGGTGCATTTTCCCTTGGGCGGAAAATGACTTCCGCCAAATTTGGCGGAAGTCATTTTCCGCCAAAAGGGCCTCCTTTTCCCCAGTCAACGGAAATCATTTTCCGTTGACTGGGTTTTCCAAGTGGTGCCAAACATGAGAAACCCGGAAAATGACTTCCAGAAGTCATTTTCCGGTTTCCAAACACACCCTTAATGATTTACTAAATTTTCAATCTACAAATATAACAAATATTTTTGTATTTACTTAAAAAAAGGATTCGGCCTGCTTTTTCGCTATCCATACTTTTTGTGGCCTTAACCACCCCACCATGGGACAAATGTGGGCCAACCCATGAATTTCGGTACGTTTTGGCACTCCTATAGCCATTATATAACTATTGCAAATTATGCCACTTCTTTTGAACTTAATTTTGATAATTTGTTTTTTAATTCATGATATATTGATCACGTGAATTAATATAAAGGTCCGTTTGGAAATCAGAAAAATGATTTTTGAAAGTCATTTTTCAAATTTTATTGTGTTTGGGTATTCAAAATAAAATAGTTAAAGAAAAATATTCATTATGGTCAATGAAAAATGTTCAATTTGGCGAAAAAGGTCTTCTTAGATTTTTATAAGGAAGACATTTTTCATATTCTTTATTTCAAATTTCTTAACTTTCAACCAAACAATAATTATTACTCCATATTATTATTTAATAATTTTCAGTCTTCAGTCAACACTAGAAAATTAAATATTTTCTAGATCATTTTTCAAAAAATATTTTTATATTTTCAAATGGAAAGATGGTTTATGTATCTTAAATTTATAGATGGTGGTTCACTTTTAGTCTGAGTCCTAGTATTACGTGGCTTAATCATTTGTAGTCTTCCATCAACAAAATCGTTTAAATTATGTAACCGGAGGCCATCATACTACACGGTAGTTGGCAAATTATAAATAATTTAGTCACTGAAGTATTGATAAAAAGATTTTACATTGAAGAAGGGTTGTTTATGGAAATTTTCCCATCAAATGTTGCTTTAAATGTTTATTCATTAACATTCTTTTCTTACAAAATTTTGTGCCCAACGCGTTGGCCAGCTCGCGGGACCCACCAACCCGCGTGAGGCATGCTAGGGAATGCGGTGGGGCAGATCGATATGCTTTAACGGTAATAATGGACCAGGTACATGAATCCAAAGGTAGCATTCATATTTTTTTTCCTACTTTGAATTTATTTTCTATTTTTATTTTTGTACCATAAATTTAATATATAAAAATTTTATCATTACAAACTCTAATTGAGATCTTTTTTATTTTTATTTTATTTTTGAAACTTGAGATCTTTTAAATGACAAATAAATTTATAAATATATAAATATTACTTTAATATAATGTTTATAAATAAATTAAATTTTATTTTTATGAACATATGAAAATAACATTATGAAGTTACTACAACGTAAATGAAAATACATATAATGTATATGCAATTTAGTGTTTATGTACATTAAAATTTATGTTTATTAACATATAAAACAAATATTCTAAACATAGTACAGATAACGTTACTCCCTTCGTTTCATTTTATACGTCAGATTCGGTTAACGAGGCTTGACTAAAGTTATTTTTAATTCAATTTTTCATAGTATTAAGTTTAGTATTAGTATACAAAATTTATATATATATATAGAAAGTACACTAAAAGTACTATTAAACGCAAAAAAAAACTAAATTTAAAAATAAGTAAAAAAATACTAAAGAAAATAAATAAAGAAGAAAAAGTTGATTTGACGAATTAATAATAAGTAGGACAATAAAATGAGACATCAGACATATTAAACATGATACACTAGTTAACATTGCATATAAAATGACGTTGTTTTAAAATATGGTCTAACATACATAGTTTTATATGAGAATTTTTGCATACTACTTATCTGAATTTTTGTAATTCAGATAAGGTTTAAAATGTGTGCACATTTAATTTAAGTAATAATTGTGAGTTTTTACATAAATTAGAAGGTGATTTTCTCACTATTAAAAGTTGGAAAATTAAAAATATTCTTACGGAAAATAGAAAGAAAGGAAAAAAAAGAAAAAAATAAGTTTTTGTTTGAAATTCGTTTGGGATAGGTGCTTTAACGAAAAGTAGTATCGTAGAGTAGGTGTAGTGCAGTGAGAAGCTTGACGGTGCGTCCTCTCCTCTCAGTTCTTCGCCATCGCTCTTTTTCTCTCCGCTCTCTCCGCTCTCTCCGCTCTCTCCGTGTTAGGGTTTACTAGTATCCGCTGCTTTTCTGCTGGTTGTTGATTGATTGCCGCTGGGAAGTTGATAGCATGATGATGAGTCGGTCGGCGGTGCATCCGGTGGAGGTTCCGGCGGAGATCGCCGCGCCGCCGAGGATGAGGATGAAGGATATTCAAGGCATGCCTGGAACTGCCGGCGGCCTCTTCCTCCGCCTCTTCCAGTTCGCGTTCGCTCTCATTTCTCTATGCGTCATGGCCACCACCACCGATTTCCCGTCCGTCTCCGCCTTCTGGTATCTCTCCTTTCCTCTCCTCATCGCTTCCCGCCCCCTCCCGAAATAAATGCATATCAGTTCACTTATATCAGTGTTACGCCGATTGAGAAGTGAGAATGGAGAATTACTGGTTTTTATAAGAACCGATTGAAATTTCTGGTTGCTGCTGCTTTGGATTTTGGTGATTTAAGCTGTTATTGTGAATGATTCGTGAAAAGCTAATTCAGGATTTAAAATGACGGTTATGAGTAAAAATACTTGAGCTGATAACATCTTGATGTTGATTGTACTTTGAATCGATGAAAAAAAATGTTGGTGTAATGGTTCCTTACAGAGTTGGAGCTTTTGTATCCTGATAGGCTAAGCTCATTTCAGTCCATTTGACTAGGGTTTGAGGCCAATTTACCCTCATTGCCCTTTGATGCACCTGAAAGAAACAGAGATAGGCCACAGTTACCTCCTACTGTATCTAAATCTGAGGAAGTTGGCCTATGAGACACAATTCCATCCAATGGATACTTATTTCTCCTCAGAGTGGTTATTCATGTTTCTATATTCACACTTATTGCCTTGTGAACCCCAACATGATGTGCTTTGTGCATACCGCATGTCTGTATGACAAGCCATGTTTTCTATTTAGGATAGTAACGCAATATGGTGTCTAGTCACATTGGGAGTTCATATAAATTGGGCTGCCAACAACCAAAATACACCAATTGCTAGTTTGATACCTTATATATGAGCACTAGTGACATTACGTCTATCCTTAAACATTTCTTTTGGAGTTAAATTCCAAATTCTGATTGGTTTGAGAATTAAAATAGGAATGTTAATGATAGGTGGGTGAACAGATTGTAGAATTATTGCACCCATATACTAAAACCAATTGGTCAATAGCATAATTGTTTGTGGGTCCTAATAGGTGGGAAGTTTATCTTGATGTTTTGGTTGATACAGACAGCTCAAGTTGAGGGTATATGCAATTTGTATTTGAACAGATGCACCAGTGCTTGACATGCTAATTTTGGTGAAGTCTATGAAGTTTATTTTTTTTGTGGAACATTCTAAATCTGTGAAGTGTTCTTAAGCAATGAATAACTGATAATTATCCAACTCAACTTTTGCTTCTCCCCAAAATCAATGATAGTTGGTGTATGATTCACCTAAATTTACAGAACAAGGCACACTTATGCAATAGCTGTTTATTGGGATTGTATATGTGTTCATTGTCTATTTGACTCCCTGTATTAGGATAATAAATTCTCTTGAAATGAACTTATACACTTCTGTTGAACATCACTTAATGAGCATGTGTTGTTTCACGGTTTCACCAACCTAGGCGCATCACGCATGATATAATTTGCAAAAGCAGTGCTATTGAAAGAAGAGGAATTGACTCTTTGTGCTTCAATAAGTTGAGAAAGTATGTATGGACCGATACTACAATGTAACAAAGTCAATAGTACCAAAAAAAGGAATTAATTTTAGTGAATATTTTATTAACCAAGGTCCTTTTATCCTTGCATCAGCAATTAGCATATATTAATTAAACATGGAAACTAATTTCTTTCCTTCTGTTTTCAAACATGAATATCTTTCCTTTTGCTTTTGGCTGTGTTTACTTCCCCATAAATGAAGAAGGATTATTCTATATTGAAGTAACTTGTAGAATTTGAAATTCTACTCTGAATATATTTACTCATTGTTCATTTTATCATCTCTATGTTTCCAGCTCCAATTTTGATTCTTCAGCAAAGATAATATCTGACATCCTTTTTTATTTCGATTGGCTAATCCTATGGTCATTGGTCAATGTTTGTTTAAGTAAGCTTGATGGTCTTGTTGGTACTATGGCATCTGTTTTATGGTTCATCACACAGTTAGCTTTTAATGTGTTCTATACTTTGTGCTGTATGTATGGTTCATTATCATGGACAAGGGATTCTAACCATAGTTTTTGTGCTCTTTGATGCATTAGCTACCTCGTCGCTGCTGTCAGCTTACAAAGCTTGTGGAGCCTGTTGCTTGCCATTGCTGACATATATGCACTGTTGGTGAAGCGAAGTTTTAGAAATACCGGACTCGTTAGTCTATTTGCCATCGGTGATGGGGTAATAAATTTTTGCTGTACTTAGCTTTGCTTAATACACTGACAATTTCATCTTCCATGTTACACGAAATCTGTGCATGTTCTGTGCGAACATTTCCCTCAATATAACTCTCTTATTAGCCTAATGGTTTTCTGGTGCAGATCACCTCCACTGTAACATTCACTGCTGCCTGTGCCTCTGCTGGTATCACAGTCCTCATCGGGAACGACCTCGATAAGTGTGCCGTAAATCACTGCAAAAGATTCATGTCAGCAACAGCTATGGCATTCCTGAGCTGGTTCACTGCATCTCCATCCTTCTTCCTCAATTTCTGGTCTCTCGCTTCCCGATGAGGTTGGTGCTTATGTGCATACCTGTTGAGCCTTCCTGTTTTGTGTAATACTAAACTATGATAAACATTTAGGGCAATTGTGTGTATTCCTGAACCTATATGATATTGCAGCTATTGAATTTCTAAGTTTCATGGTTTCCATTTTTGATTTAGTTCCACTTTTGTCCCTCTACTATATTTTGCAAATAAAAGTAAGAAACCAAATCAAGCAGGGCCTGATGTTTTTAACACAATATAATTAGGTATGTTTTACCGTAATGCATAATGGTTAAATCCATCAAATCTGTAGACTAATTTTCCCTTCATTCCCATTTTCAGACAGATATTTAACATTGATTGATGCCTCCATCATTCTTTCCTCCATTACTTTTTTTTTTTCCATTTTAATAATTTTTTTTTGGAAAGATAAAATGTCTCCATGATTCATGACATATACCCAACCCATCTCCCATAGGCCCATAGATTTGAGTGATGTGAATTCGATTTGATAACCAACTTCATTTGTTTCAACTTATTTTATTGCCTTCAATTATCCATGAAGATTACTTGTATTTAATGAGCTTTCAATGAGGTTGACAATATAATAGTGTTGTACTAATCTTTAAAAAATATATTTACTATCAAACTCCATCTGTATACACTATACAGCAATACCTTTAAAGAGCTGTTTTGTGAATGAATCTTTATACTGTGTATCATGGTTAACATTACAAGATTGACAAGATATAAGTCCATTTTTAATATATTGCAATTTTATTTTTAGTGTACTACCTTAAAATAAATATATAATATACTAAAAATAAAATTGTATCAGTAATTCATCTTAGCTTGCAATGCCCCACGTAGGGCATGGCTCGCGGTATAATATGTTTCAAATGAGATATGATCGAGGCTCAACCAGATTAGTTTCACTCTATGGAGTGTAGATACAAGAAAATCATTACATTTAACATTTTCGCAAAAATGAAAAAGAATGGCCCAAGCGTCTTTGGACAACACGTAGGATGGAAAACATTCTTCCAAAATTTTCAACTTTGTAAAGGAAGTTAGAAAACTAAACAAAAAATTATTCCGTAAAAGTGAAAAACTGTTCATCCGTGATTCCGCGCTTTCGAAAGGTCTTTTTTTTTTGTTCTAATTCATGTGGGATCCATGAAACGAAAAATTGGAGATGGAAAAAAGTGACTAAATGGAGTTAGGAAAAAGGAAAAAAGTGGGGTAAACTAAATAGGGCCCTAATGTTAGAATATAATTTTTAAAAAGTTTTCTAAAGACTTAAATACACATTATTTATTATAATTATAATAATAATTGTAATGTAATTATTATAAAATGAAATTACATTAAAAAAAAAAAACTAAAAGAAAGAGAACCATAAAAAATCCATTGCTTCAAAGGGTTGTCTAAGCTTACTACGTTGCTTTCTTACCTACCACTAAAACTACACAAAACAAGTCTACTATCCCCCCACCCCCACCCCCTCCCAAAACCCTCCCTTAACTCTTCAATTTCCTTCCACAAAACATATCTGATGTTGATTCTATGCATACCACACAACTTGGTAAGTTCAAAGTAGATATATTATGACAATCCTATAAAAGGCACTACATGGTTATGTGCAAGAAAACAAATTACATTAATCTTTCCATACAAAAGTTATTCTCATTAATTAGTATGTATAGTTGCTACTGTAATACCAAAAAACACTAATTTTCATACATAATCTACATTTACACACAAGATTAATCCTTTGAATGAAGACGCAATAAATAAATAATAATGAGATCAAATACGAAAACACTAATTTCCATACATAATCTGGATAACATTTACATAGATCCGATAAAGATGAATCCTCTGAATTTGAAGTCGCAATAAAATGACTCACAAATCCAGAGGATCAAAATGAGACCGAAACATATAGTTCATAACCAAAAAAAAAAAAAACTTATTGGGTGATGAGATGAAATATGATCCATTATCATCTCCCCTTAATTCCTTAACTTAATCCTAATTTGGTAATAATTAATTATAAGTAATTACTTACTAAATTAATCTTCAAAACCAGTTTGTTTCCAAATAGCATTTCTAACTCTACTCAAATCCCTCCCCTTGAGCGTCCTCCCAATACCTTCGTGCACCGACAACGAAGCAACCCTAGTCCTTGCCAGGTAAACGTGCGGCGGCACTCTTCCGTCCTCGTCCTCCTCGTCCTCGTCCTCCTCCTCGCTCTCTCGCCGCCGATCCTTGTACTCGCCTCCCAGGATCTTCGACCAGTCCGGTATATTCACCGGCAATGACGCCGGACGATCCACGCCTCTCGCCTTCACCGCCGACGACTTCTTCGCCGCCGCGCGCGAGCTCGGTATCGCCGACCGTCTCGTCGTCGTGTCGGACGAGGATACGAGGTCGTTAACGCCGTTGCTGTTGTTGCTCCAAACGTCGGACTCGTCGAACTCGAACTGCGGACCGCCGGAGGCCGGCGTCATCTCCGGGACTCCGAAGAAGAGGAAGCTCTTCCTTGCGGCCATGGAAGACGTTATTGAAGAGAGTGGTTGATACGTTTGTGTGAGAAAAGAAAGAAAAATGTTAGGTCCACTATGGTTATTGCTTTATATAGGACTTACGACTTTGGAGGGGTTTGATTGCTTTATATAATTGTCCGTAATGGATAAACTTACCATTATCTTTTATTTTATTTTATATTTTTCTTTGTTTTTATAAACAATTACTATTATATATTATTTCTAACATTTGGAAAAGTATTCAATGTTCTTATCCTAATCTTTAATTCTCACCTCTAAATTCAAAGTGACATGTACACTGCCCAAAATAAAATATTTTTCGGTTATCGAAAAGCCAGAGTTTATGAAAGAAATCAACTTTTTTTACTATATTTTTTTCTGACTCTTTTCAAAATTTGTGTCTGATAAAAGACTTGACCAGGAAAATTCAAACTCGTAATCTCAAAGTACAAAAGTCATGATTTAACAACTTAGTAATCCTTTTGGTATAATTTTGTTAATATCTTATGGGATTATTAAGCTCACAATTTGTAGTAGTTAGTAAGGTTTGTACAATATTTCTTTATAATTTACGTTAACCAAAAGAAATATGCAAATTATGGTATACATGATATGTTATTTGCATATATAATGTGCAGGGCCGTTCCAATAAAAATTGAGGTCCTGTGCAATATTTTAAATTGGACCTTTTTTTTTTCAAAGTAATTTGTATATATAATAATAGTTGTTCAAAAAGTTGTGTCAAAAATTTAAAATATAAATATAATAAAATAGAGCTAAATTTTATTTAAAAAGTGGCATGCGCCATTCACATTTAGACGCAAAATTATCAACCAAACTTTTTATATCAACTTCTTCCAAAATCTCATTTTCAATAGAGATTAAAGCTAATCCATTGAGTATCTCTTGCAACATATTTGATCGTAAGTAAGATTTCAACAATTTCAACTTTGAAAAACTCCTTTCAATTTAGAATTAAGGGCATCCCAATTTCTTGGATCATATATGTCAAATAAAAGCGAATCATTTGGTTTATCATTGTGCCCAATATCATAAACAACTATTAACATTCTTATTATTTTCATTGTTACAATGATACTTATCATCGTTGTGCACACTATCATTTAATTTTTTTTTCCAATCACAGAATGACAGAATCATCTTGATCTTCTATATGAAGATTAACATCTAACAAATTTCCTTGACATCATCTTTTTGCGCATCTATTTGAGTTTCTTTTATAATGATTTTTTCAAGAGTTCTCTTTTGAGATTAAGTTAGTTGCTCAATTCTTCTTTTCTTTTTACGCTTCTCAAGCTCAGATGAATATTTTCTAGAAGACATAAATTATAAAAATCCTAAGGAAAAAATAAGAATTTATTTAGAAACTCTATGAATAAATAATTAATCTAAGAAACAAATTCTTAAATATATTATTCTGAAATCAGAATTATTAAGTCAGGTAAATAAAACAATAAACAAGAATTGTGAAATATTTAGTAATTTTAATTACCTGTTAAGAGAATTGAAGAACTTGAATGATCAAGAAGAATTGAAGAATTTTGCGGAGCTACGTCTGCCGTCTATGTTTGCTTGCGTCAATTAAAAAAATTATCTAACACTTAACACCTATTTATGCTATTTGTGAGATTTGTGTAAATTAAATATAAGCTGCGTATGTAAAGGATTAAACATAAGCTGCGTATGTAAAGGAATCAAAGAATTCATTAGTTCAAAGCTAGGGTACTATTATGTACTAATAGGAATAGGAGTAATAAGAGTAATGGGAGAAGGAATAGGAGTAATAGTCAATTAGGGAATTAGGCAATTTGGTTGCGCCGAACTGCTGGCCAATTAGAATTAGAGAATTAGGCAATTACTCAATTAGCCAAAAAAGGTTGCGCTGCTCATATGTTTACACACCCTATATACATATATATATTTTTAAATAAGGGGCCCCCAAAAATTGGGGGCCCTGTGCAAAGGCCCTGGGCAGACATGCCCAGGGCCGGCCCTGATAATGTGTAAATTGTTTGTAATTTTGTATAAACTTTGTATGTATTGCTTAAATATGCATATGCTAGCTATGTATAGTATTACTTGTATACAATAATTTGACACTATAGATTTGTTGTGTGGTATTGTTTAAAGCATACTAAGATCACAAACTAACCTCTCATAAATGCACCTCTCTTTTTCTTTGATCAATTTCAAACCTACATCATACCATAAAAATACTAAATGAATTTTGAGCTAATTATGTTCTAATACTTAAATCAATGTTTATACCTAAATATAAATTTTAAAATTTACAAAAAAAGAGGGGGTCTAGAAAGAAATTAGTAAATTGCACGTACTTGTAAGAAAATATATAAATTCCAATGTACTTATTCTACCTGCACTATTTATTTGACTTATCCGCGCAATTACTCAATCAATTTCTAACAAGTCTTGATACATTCCACTCTTGAAATTACTTTATAATGTTTAACTTTAAACGTTTCATTATTCAATTGAATACTTTTATTATATTAATTATTACAGAAGTTAAAGAGGGAGACTGATTTTTCGTAAAGTGCATCCTAGAGTGCAGGGTTAGTTAGTGTGGTTGGATCCCCGTTCTTTCCTCCTTGATATGCTAAGTTCAATAGGATGGACATTTATAACGTTTAACTTTAATTATTTTACTCTTTTATTATATTTAATTATTACAAAAGTTAAAAAGCGTGACGAATTTTCCGGCAAGTGCATCCTTGGGCCATGTGTGGGGTTTGTTGGAGTGGAGGAATCCCCGTTCTTCCTCTATGATATGCTAAGTGTCAATTGGATGGACATTAATGCAAAAAATAAAATAAAATAAAATTCTCGTTAAAGATGGACAGATGGTCAATAGTAATTGACATTATAAATTTGTTATATGGTATTGTTTTAAACATAATTGATATATAGAGATCATACAGGCACCACTAGAGTACTATACATCAAAACCTATTGGAACCGAGTAGAGCAAACCTAATCCAAAGCATTGCCCGGTTTAATTGAGGACGCGCCTTTTAAAAAAAAAGTTCATTGATTTGAGTCATTGATCTAGATTTGATCAACGAGCAGATCTAACTCCAGGAGGGAGTATTTTTTTATATTTTAATTAACTCATAATGTTGATTAGCTAAAAAGTCAAACCAAATGACAGATTTTAATTATATGATTTGAATTATTTTGTTTTCTCCTCTTGTATTAAAATAGAAAAAAAAAATTAACCAACTTAGATGGGAATTATCCCATGAATCTAGCTACTGCCACGTGTTTCATCAGTTTACAAAAACTTTTTTTAAAAAAATTACTGAGTAAAAAAAAAATAGTAAAATACTGAAATGTGTACATTGTAATTAATTGCCTATTTAAGAATGGCGTGTCGAAGAAGTGTGATAGTTATTCAATCTTATTTTATAGGATAATGGTTAAATTGAATATCAGATTATTCTTAAAATACAATTAAGTAATTAAGTTATTCAACTAAAAAAAAAAAATCGAATTCAACCTCTAAACTTAGAAAAAATAATTCAACCAAACCCGCATTTTGACCTGTTTTTATAGTAAAGATCAGGTTAATGTTGACTTTAACGTCACCTTAGCGTACTTTTTGCTTATTTTTGTAAATTATTATTATTTTAACATATTAATTAAAAAGACAAAATATAAGTCTTATCACATTTTTTCTTCAATAATTTAGATTAGTTCATTCGCAAGTTCCTGGGACACACACACATATATATATATATATGGTTAGCCAAAATAATCAAACCAAATGATGCTTGTGATAACCAAATCACCAACACAATTTAAGTTGTTTTATATAATTTGAAATGCATGTCACGTTTTATATGACTTGAATGTATTTTCCCCTTGCAGTATTACACATAAATATATACTCCGTGCATGTATATCAACTTAGATAGGAATGTTGGGCGTCGGCAAGGTTGACCGAGTTCAGCTCCTGCTCGATTCGAGACGTGGCGCTGTGGTTTACCATGGAAGGATGTGGTTAAATGGTTAATGCCCACCTACCTATCATCAATTGATTTTAGCCAAAGAACTCTGTGGTTAAGCGTACTTCCGACAGTCACGGCCTGGGTGACCCCCTGGGAAGTAAGAGATCCACAAAGAATTATCCAATGAATCTACTGCCACGTGGTTAATCACTCTACCACAGCATTTTTAAAAAATTACGGAGTAAAAATACAGTAAACTTTGTAAATAGCAATTAATTATTTTCTTCAAACATATTTTATATATCTAGTTTAATTAAAGAGACTTGATCAGTTTTTCAAAAAAAAAAAAAAGAGACTTGATCAAAATTATTTACATTTTAATTTTTATAATATTAAATTTAATATTAACATATAAAATTTATATATTTAAAAAATTAAATTAAAAATAATATTAAACACAAAAAAAAAAATTAATTCAATTCATGCCTCAAATAATCACTTATTGAAGACAATGGTGCGGGATGAATAATCGTGAATGGTTCATGGTGCGGGATGACACTTTTGCCAAAAAAATTTAAAAGTTAATAAAAATAACAAAGAGAAAATAATTTATTCGGATAATTGTGGTCTAGTTGTATGAAGTTATTTTTCTAAATGGAAAAATCATGGGTTTGAGCTCCAATGAGAGCGGTATTGACTCTTTATGCTTCAATAAAGTTGAGAAAGTAGTTATGAACATATATTACATTATAACAGAGTCATTAGTAAAAAAAAAATACTAAATCAGATAAAATGGGACACAAAGGTGTTTATTTAAGAATGACACGTGGGGGAAGCGTGATAGTTATTCTATTTTATTTTATAAATAAAAAATTAAGAGTAAATGCTGGAAGAGATAACTCTGTTCATCCATTTAAAGGGTGGCGGGGGTTACGTGGACGAATCAGAAGCCTTTTTTAGAAAAAAAAAATTATTTTTGTTATTATATACTCCGTAGTAATAATCCTAATGGGTAGTGATGGGCTATACGTGTGGGCCTGCACACCCATAATTGTGGACTTTCTAGATAACCAAATGTTCTTATCGCGACATGTCATCGTGATATTCGTGGGAATCATCCTTGTATTTTAACACTCTATGGAAGAATTCAAGTGAGAATGTCCACTCTTATAAAAAAATATGACTAATTTGATCCATTATTTGAGTAAATCAACCACTAAGCATTGTTAAAAGTAAGGGAAAAAGAGTGAAATTAGTTATATAAATATTACAAATTTGAAAGTTTGTAATAATTATAAATTTATTATGGAAGTGCTTGCTAAATAATTGTTAGCTGATTGGATTAGTGGGCTTGATTATTTGATAGGATTAGTTGATTGTAAAAAAATATTCGGTAAATTACCTGTTAGCATATAGTTGATTACATGCAAAATGCCTTTATCAAAAAGCTGATTGAAAAAAATGTTTTGAACAGTTTTTTGAATTTTATCATTTTGGAACAATAAGTTGTTACAAAAAGGTAATTTATCAAACACTCATATTAATTGTTTAACTACATCAAACAACTCTCTTCAACAACAACCAAAAAAAAAAAAAAGTCAAACAGTTAATAATAGTCAAATAAGTCAAAATTAACTGATAAACTAACTATGTTACCAAACCTATTGATGATATATAGGATCATATGAGAACACTTATCTCTAGATGAAAACCAATTTATATATGTTCTTATCCGAGACATGGTTCTCACTTGATTAGAGATATATATATATACACACACAATGTCATCGTCTCTACCTACCTCGTTTGCGTGTGCTAATCTAACTTTACTATGTGCCATAGTTAATTGTACAATAATATTTAAATGTAAATAATTATTCATATTATCCATTTGGACCACAACCAGCCTTCAATTATGTAAAATGACTTTAGGCTTGTTTGGTTCAAGAAATAATTTTGAGAATGAGATATTTGTAGATGTGCTAAAAAAAAATAACTACAAATTAAAACTTAAAATTTCACATTCTTTAAAGATGCTTCACATTTTCTTAAATCAAATAATGATATATATATATATATATATATATAACATTAAAAGAAGTGCAGTAGGACGTAACTAATCATGCATGCAAAATATATATATAATATGCAGCTTCAAAGCTAAGTCACAGCTATTATTCATATATAATATGCATGCAGCTTCATTTAAACGTGCTGAATACATACATTCAAAGTCAATGATCTGCCTTTCAAACTAAAGGCTGCCCCAAAACCCATATCCAAAAGTGAAAAATTAAAAAAAGTTAAGGGTGCGTTTACTAACTGGAAATTTTCTCTAATTTTCTGGAAATTTTGAAAACTGAAAAACAGAAAACAGAAAACATGTTTACTAGCACAGTTTTCCATTTTGAAAACAGGAAATAATTTTTCAGTTTTTTAGAAAACTGAAACACTATAAAAAACTGTTTTCTAAATGGAAAACAGAATCAGCTATCATCTATTAGACTATATGTCATTATAACTACATTCTTATCATTATCTACTTACATATTTATTCATTATTATGATTACATTTATTATTTATTTGATTATGCTTAAAATTATACATCATTCACATTATCTAAATTAAAAATTGAAATCTATACCACGCTTTATATTTTGTTTGAACTCAATTGATTATTAGTTTTGGTCCAGATATCATATATCGAAATTTCACACATATATTACTATATTAGAATTCAAAATAAAAGTTATATATTACATATATACATGTCATTCAAATGAATATATCCAAACATATTTTAAATATTAGCTCAAAAAATATTAATATTATCTAAACTAAATTTTTTGTGAACTTAATAGGTTATTGGTTCAAATATATTTTTATTTATGTTATATACATATATAAATTTGATCCGGATATCAAATGTAAATTTTTTTTTTTACATATATTGGACTTCAAAGTAAAATATATATTTATTCTATTTAAATCAAATATATTTTAAAATATTTTTAAATATAAGGTCTAAAAATAACTCGAAATTAAACTTATTGTTAATTTTATAACGTTAATTTGAAAAAATAAATTTGAAACATGAATGTAAACAAGTTTTCTAAACAGAAAACAGAGAATGAAAACTGAAAAATTGAAAAACAGAAAACAGAAAACAGTTTTCTGTTAGTAAACAGACCCTAAGTTGTTCTTAGGATATACATACATATATATATCTATCCACTGCACATACATATATCATGCATGTTACGTGCCTAACATATACACTAATACAGATGGGACAATATTATCTATATATAAAGATGCATGCATGTGCAGTGGATAGATAGGTGCAGTTAAAAAATAATAATGTTAGGTTGCAATCGGACAACTTTCATACGAAACCTTCTCTACCTTAAATTTCTGTTCTTCGAATTGTTTTCTTTCACAAGAATGTTGAAACCAATCCAGTGTTGGATGTGCGTTGGCGAATGTTGATGTGTTGAAATTTAGTGACCAAAATTTTCATATTATTTCGTTCTCAAAAAAAAAAAAAAAAATTCATATTATTTTTAATATAATTTTTGAACTTCAACAACCCCATCCCTTTGGTCGTTTATTTTGCACAGAATTTCACTCGTTTTAACAACCTAACCTAGTTTAAACATCGAGTATACGGTAGATGATTCCTTTGTGTTATATATATATATATATATATATATATATATATATAGAAGGTTCAGGTGTGGGTATATATTCCCGTGCGGTTGTGCGGTACGGTACTCACTTTAAGCATTAAAACGGTACACCTTAAGTACACAAACCACGCACCTTAAGCTAAAAACATAAACCACGCACCTAAAGTTTTTTAAATGGTGCATCTTCTATTGAGAATACACTGCACACCTTAAGTACACAAATCACGCACCTTAAGTACACAAACTACGCGCCTTAAGAACACAAACTACGCACTTAAGGTTTTAAAATGATGCACCTTAAGTTTCAACAACTCACGCACCTTAAGCATACATATCACGCACCTTAATAAGGAAAATCACACACCTTAAGAAAATTACGCATCTAAAGGTACTGCACAACCGCAAGGGAACTAAATTTTATATATATATATATATATATATGTGTGTGTGTGTGTGTGTGTGTGTGTGTGTGTGTGTGTATTACCACACAATGTTCGAAAATGTACCAGAATAAAATGCACAAATGCACCACATACCAAAAAAATACACCACACCTAATGGTTCATTTCTAAACATTTTGTGATACGTATCTAATGGTGAGTGACCACATGGTCGCACGAGAAGCAGGAACCCCTGTCCGTACGGGAATCTAACCCATGCATATATGTGTGTGCGCGCGCACGTATATAATCATTGGTTAGAAATTAAGAAATAAATAATATGTCATTTATGTAATTACGACAATGCATTTAGAAACACTTGGTACTGCATCTGTAAATAATTAATTATGTACACACGCGAATGCACTGTTATAGATTATGAGTGCATTGTCATTTATCAACTAATAACTATCAAATTCTGAAATATATTCTCATAATTACAGAAATATGATCATAATTTTTGAATACAAGACCACAAAACCTTTCATAATTTAATGAAAATAGAGAATAGAGAAAGGGGTAAAGATTCCATGGCGTGTGGGGGATGGAGTGATAACAATTGTTGCAATTAACAAACATTTCAAATCAAAACAAGTGTTTCGAAATATGTTGTTATAATTATAAAAATATCATCATAATTTTTTGGATAATACAAGAGCACAAAACCTTTCATAATTTAATAAAAATAGAGAATAGAGAAAGGGGTAAAGATTCCATGGCGTGTGGGGGATGAATGATAACAATTGTTGCAATTAACAAACATTTCAAATCAAAAGATATTAATTCGTATTTGTTATATAATGTTGTTGTGGAATTGAAGAGAGATGGAGCTAGGCAATTAATTATTTAATTTGGAGCCTCCATAATTCTCCACCTTGAATTGGCTTTTCGTGTATTAATTAAGTCATGAATGGGAGCTATCTAGCTTATCTATACTTTAATTTCTCATAATAATTACATGTCCTTTTCAGTTCCGTATCTTATTAATTTAATCGACCTACCTTACCCCATTATATTGTGTTGTCATATCCGAGTAAAATTATGTCTTTTCTTAATAATGCATTCCTTTATATGTGGTTAAATTTATTTGGTTCAAGTAAGAATAACGAGTTAACGAAGTTATGTGTAATAACTAAACTTAGGTTAACGTACAAATTATTAGTACCAGAGTCAATAGTACTTTAAAAAAAAAAAAGTTAACAAATTATTAGAAGTTACAGGGTGATGATTTCTAGTCCTAATTAAACCTACTATAAACCCACTATAAAATTAAGTAATTAATATGTAAAAATGAGGTAAAAGATATGAAAAATGATCATAAGATTTAAATGAGACACCAAACAATAATGTCACAGCCCCATTACTTGAAACAAGCCCCATTGTCATTGGGGCATGCTGTGTAAACCCTAGTCATGCATGTGTAGCCATAGCACTAGGACAAGCCCCAAAATTTTGAGGGTCATATTATTTTTAAAAAATCACACACACACACACACATATGGCTTGCCTCCTATGATAACAATGTTTCTTATTAGACATGTGAAAAAATGTTAATCATCGATCTAGTATATATATCTAACTGTTAAAAATAAAAGGATAAAAAGAGAAACAAATGTGATGATATTTTTGTAATTATTACTCCATATATATTTCGTCCGTACCACTTCTTCACCTAAGGCCCCAGACACATTTGTGTATAATATTTGAAATATTTCAATTTGAACCGGTTCTTGGATCATAATAAAATTAAAGTAATATTTGATTTACCGCATAATAATTACTATAATGTATACAAATATACCACAATAATACTTATGTGTGTGTGAGTATATATATAGTACATTACTTGGTTGTTTCACTATTTGGTCTGAGGCATTCAAGCCGGTCATAATATTCTTCCATAGTTCGTTCCATTCAATTTATTAGATATTTTTGTCATTGGTCGATCTTATCATTCGAGTAAGAGCGTGAAAAACGTTCGATTAGTCCAATCTCATACATTTCAATTGGAGGATCAAAAGACTCGTGGTGTTAGCTAGCATGCACAGGATGGAGATGCTGACCAGGTCAAGGTCTGCCGTGTTCAATTTGACCAAATAAAGTATGGTCAACCTATTTTTTTTGTTGTTGATATGTTAAATTAGGTTTTACCATTTATGCCAAACTAATCGTAAACTTTCAAAACTCCCACTCAAGAGTCACTGGATGAGGTAAATCGTCAATCCGTCCGTCAATCCCTAGATTCCCACCTCTTACTTGTACACGTACTTTGCACACAAAGAATCTTCATCACCTCTTATCGGTCAAGGTCTCTCAAAGACTCCTACATTTTCAGTGGGATTTGAACCCCCAAAATTGCAATACAATTGGAGCATAACTTTTAAGGTGATCAGCTGAACCAATTACGTTTTTTTTTTTTTTTTTTTTGAAAGCAACCAATTAAGTATGATTGATCTATTTTAATTTATTTTACTTATGATGTCCTTTTCGTTGTTTTCTTTATTAGTTTTTGTCTTAGTACATGCACAGACATAAATGCCACATCTGCATTTGGTTGGAGTTTAAGGTGCCACTGAGATACCAACGTCGTAGGGCGATTATATTGAGAGGATGGAGAAATATAATAAATTTGACTAGGTTTGGTGTAATTGGGATGGGGACGTTGAGAAGTATTGGTATATGTATGTAAAACATGAAAAGTATTATAAATGTTAGAAGAAAGTGTTATTGTGACATGGAAAACGTGTAATGTGTTGGATTGAGGAAAGCATTCTTAGTGTTTGGTTTACGGAATAACAATTTTATAAGCACAAATTTAAAAATTATAATTTTATAAGATCGCTTTCAAATTAATTCAATATTTTTCATGTAATTAACAAATATAGACTTCAGACCAATGAATATAATGGGCACTCTGAGCCAATAATCCAACAATTCTAATGTTTGATTAATTTAAAGAATCAAAATATAATGAACATTTAAAATATAAAAATAGATTCTATACTATATGGCATTTATAAAATTTATTAGGTAACAAAAAAAAAGATGGTTTTTAGGAGTGGGCTTAGATAAGCTTACTAACTAAAAATAGAAGATGTGGGCCTATTGAAGAAGTCATTAGAAGGAGAAGACAAACATACAATTTATATGTGGACTAAGGGCCCAATTACAGGTAATGATAGGCCAAATGGGCTTGACTATTTTAGATTTTTTAAAAAATGA
The DNA here is from genome assembly GCA_003576665.1 of Ipomoea trifida. Lineage (NCBI taxonomy): Eukaryota > Viridiplantae > Streptophyta > Magnoliopsida > Solanales > Convolvulaceae > Ipomoea > Ipomoea trifida. The sequence goes on along the minus strand of CP025647.1, from coordinate 3,874,671 downwards.
TAAATAGACTTTTTTAAAGAGTAAAATTATCATCATATGTAATAAATGAATCAAAATAGATCACCTAACCATAGAGCAAAAAATATGAGTAAATGTAGTATGATTCTTTTTTGATTAAGTAAATTTGATTCCAACTCATCGAAGAGTGGGCTAAAACATGTCTAAATTGACAGTGGGCAATTTCAAAACCTATTTTTTCTTGTGAATTATTATTTATATTCTCGTAAATTTCATTTCATGAGCAAAATATGTTAAAGGAGAAAAAAGAATCTCTTCTTGAGTTGATATGTAAAAACATGTATATTAGTCAAATGTCTTGTTGAGTCACATAGCAATTATGAGTTTTCCTTGTCATTTAAAAAAAAAAAATAAAAGTTCTGTTTTTGGACCCATATAAATGGAGTATAACAAAGAATGGGCCAAAGAAAGATTCATCTCCCCATAGATTTAACATACATTACTTAAGTCCATTCATTATTATTGGTGCATGACAACCAGAATCAAAAGACTACATACCCAAACAAGAACAAAAGACCCCTCCAAAAAAAGGTGAAAATGAAAAGCAAAATGGAGAAAGTGGAAGTCACAATCTTGATTTTGCATTGGCACACATAAAATAGAAGTGCCAAAACACCACACAATAGAGCTAGAGACCATCCATTCACCAAATCTTAATTGGTATATACAATTCCTCCATGGATTTGGCCCAGAATCGCAGACCCCACAATCAAGAATTGCTCCTCTGTGATCCCAAAGCTTTGGCCGCCCCTGCTCTCAACACATACTGGTGGTACAGTGCAGCAATGGCAGCTCCAACAAATGGTCCAACCCAGAATATCCACTGTCATAACAATTCAATCATGTCACTATCCATATAACTAATATAACCCAGTTAAGTTGATTAGACTGTTTGACTTAATAATCATTGAGTATGTTATTATCCAATACACATCCTGATCTTTAAAAATGACTTATTTGTATTTACTTACTTGGTCATCCCAGGCCTTGTCTTTGCCATAGATGACAGCAGCTCCAAAGCTCCTAGCCGGGTTAATGCCGGTGCCGGTGATCGGAATTGTGGCCAAGTGAACCATAAACACAGCGAATCCAATTGGGAGTGGAGCCAACACCTTCACAACACATCAAACCACAAATTAGTATTCAGTAAATACGTTTCAACAGTAAATAAAGTGATCACAGAAATTAGTGTAAACATAAACACTTACAGGGACATGGGAGTCTCTGGCATTTCTCTTGGGATCAGTGGCGGCGAAGACAGTGTAAACAAGAACAAAAGTCCCAATTATCTCAGCACCCAACCCAGTGCCTTTGCTATACCCATCTTGCAATCCATTTGCCCCGCCGCCATACCTCACATAGTAAGCTTTCTGGAAGGCCTTCACTAGCCCACATCCGCAGATGGCTCCCAGGCACTGCGCCACCATGTACATCACGGCTCGGACCAGAGACACCTTCCTGGCTAAGAACAGCCCGAATGTCACAGCCGGGTTTATGTGTCCACCTGCAAACACCAAATCACACCCCTTCTTAATTTTTTGCCTCCCTAATCCTGGGACCACACATGGCCCGACAGAATTTGTGGGACATTGGTGTAATTTTCACACTGTGACTGTCATGGCTCAATTTTATATCATTGAACATAATTTGTCACTCAGAAACTAACTGAACTACTTATGAGTGTCTGTCTTAATTTCTTGAGTCCCAAGTAACGTGCATAAAGAATTATACATTGTTGGGAATTGGAGCTTACCAGAAATACCGGCAGTGCAGTAAACAAGAATGAAGATCATGCCACCAAAGGCCCATGCAATGCCAAGAATGCCCACGCCGCCACATTCGTCAGTGCCATTCACATTTGGGTCAGTTTGGCTCTTGTACCCAATCACAGTGAGGACAGTGACGTAGAGAAACAGGAGAGTGGCGATGAACTCGGCTATGATCGCCCTGTAAAATGACCACTTCCCCAGCTCTTCTGGGTCGATGAGTGGGGCCGGAGGAGGGTCGTGGTAGTCTTTTGGAGCAGCATACTCAGTGCCAACCTCAACGTCCTTAGCCATTTTAAGTCTTAGCAAGAAAGAATGTGATTGAAGAACAGAGAATTGTGGAGATGTTGGCTATGGTGGAGTTGCAGAGAAGTGGAGGAGGGTATTTATGGAGAAGCCCTGGGATTCGTAGGAAGTGTTAATGGTATTATTAAACTTAAGTTTTCGTTTTCTCCTTTGCCGCCCCATTTCTCTGTTTTCCTATCTGTCATCTTCACCATCAAGTGGTTCCCACCCTCACCACATTCCCTTAGGGCTCGTTTGGTTCGCGGAAAATATTTGAAGGGAAGTGGAAGTGAAATTCCGTGGAAAAGTAGTTACCAGGAAAATAAATTATGTTGTTTGGTTGGTGGAAAAGAAGTTGCTGGGAAGATAAATTCTGTTGTTTGGTTGGATTTAAAATGGTAAGGAATAATGTGTATAAAGACCTATATGCCCCTACAAATTAATAAAAGCAATAATAATTAGAAAATAACACAAAGAGTAAATTTGTCCAATCATACCAATTTTTCTTCCCATCCTCCATGGAAAACAAAATCCTTGGTCCAACCAAGGATTTTGTTTTCCTCAAATTTGAGGAATTCCATGAACCAAACATCACAAAACAATATTTTCCTCCACTTTAAAGAAAACAACTTCCATGGAAAAAGTTTTCCACCCAACCAAACATACCCTTACTTTTTCATTTTCCATCACTTTCTTGGGATAATGATTTTGATTTTTAAAATTATTTTAGACCCTTATGAATTTGGAATGGCAATAAGGCGGGCAGAGGTTGGGATATCCCTGCACCGGCCCAACATTCTCACCCCACTGCTCGCACCACAGCGCCACCACTTGTGTAAGTAATGAAATCTCTTCCCACTACTAGTGCTTCTGCGTCCGAGGAATCACAATCTTATCAACTTTTTTTTAGGCCACAACGTGTTGCAAACTTACAATTGTTATGTCAGCTACTCTGATCTAAAAATTATGTATTTACAATTACCATATTTGTACCTATAATTAAACCCTTGATGTATCTGTAAATAAAGTGAAGGCATAAACCTAAGTTGTTAAGTGTTAGTACGGATAAGGTTTTAGGTTTAATTCGATGGATTAATTCAATTTGAATTTGAATAGCTTTAAAGGGACAAATACTCATTTTGTTGCCAAACTCCTATTGTCACCATACAAGAGGCTCCAGCTCCAAATTGCACAGATCAAGAAATTTGCACTATACATTGTTATGTACTCCGTATATTATTGTGTACTATCGTATCAGGCCTGCCACATCTTCCTCGTTTTTATTTTATTACTTGATGAGATATATGGAGCGTATATTGTATAAATAGGTCGATCTACTTAGCTTTGCAGCAGATCTTTGGCATGTGTTGTTTACTCCAACTCTATAAATATTACACTCCTCTTGATTGAGAAGGATCTAACTTCTTAAACTTTGTACACTTCCCAGCCTTAACCGTGCCTTTTGAGCTAATTTGTAAATCTTAACTTCTTTAAGATAATCAATAATATCATCTCTTTACATCGTTACTTATTTACTACACAGCTATACTATTTCATACCGTATACTCCTAGATTATTAACAATATTAGAACCCAAAAAAATTGTTTCAATTAGGTGCTTGAGTAAGTTTTGAATTAATTTTTAAAGAAAAAATAAGTATGTATGTAATTTTTTTTTCTTTGTACTTTCTTGATTTTTTATTTTTTTTTTTGAAAATTGTACTTTCTTAATTGCTTGTTTTAACTTTCTAACATTAATTTTCGTTATAAATTCAAATATATTTGTAAGATGTATTTGTTTAATTAGAATATGATTCAATCATTCTTAAATTCCAAAAGACTCACAAGTGATAGAAAGTAAACATTAAATTAAACATGTGACAAAGGACAGAAACAAGTGAATACCATGCCGACTAGAATTTTCCAGAAAATTAAGTAGGGGAGAACCGACCATTGATTGTAGTCCACAACAGCTCCAATTCTATAGTCCATAATTCCTGCCCCTCACCGCCTGTCGTTCGACAAATGGCAAGTTCATAACCATGTATTCTCCGCACGGAAAAAAAAAATGGTGTGTCGACTAAACAACATTATTATCATCAACGGAAAACTTGTTCCATTAATGGACAGAAATTCCAAGGAAAAAATATAGTCAGAGACCTGTCATGTAATGAAAATCATCATTGTCCTATTCTCCCTCTTTGTTTATATGTTTCTTTTACATTTTAAATTCTTATTTTAAATGTAGTTCCTGAATTTGGCTAGGATAAGCTTTGTAAAATTCAACTCAAAGCGCAACAGGTTGGGAGGTAAGCAATTTGCCTAGGCTTGCAAAAACAACTATTGGGCAACTCTCTAATTTGTAAAACATATAATTATAGGTTACTGAAATTGTCTGACACACGATAACATGCCACCTAACAATCCTCTTGACCAACTAACTATGAGAACAGTACGTTAATCCACTTGCAAAGTGTAATCATACATAAGTAATTTTAAGTTTAGTATAAAAACCTTCATGGTGTCTCATTGTACCATGCCGCATAAGGTCAGCATGCAACTTAATTGTTTAAGTCTACATTAAAGATAATTCGATGACTTTGGTTTGCAAGGTATTCGGTTAGATTAATTGGTAGTCATAGGCTCATAGCTATTTGATACACTGAAACACTATGCTTACTAATTGATCATGAAAACCAACTAGAGTGCACCATATATATATATATATATATATATCAGCCTACTTGCAAAGTGTCATCATGACATAATCACTTAATTTGAACTACGCATTACTTTTATCTAGTATAAATGCCTTCATACCTCCTAAGCCTTATTTGTTCTCAAGCCCTATAGTGTATGTGTTTGTAGTGTAGTTAGTAAGAATATTATTTCACTCTAACTACTCTCTCTATCCATTTTGATTATCCCTACCTTTTCTCTAATTTACAATATCATATCTATTACTTTTTGATAATATATATCTATTATTCAATCTATAAGAGTTTAATATAAACTTACAATTTATTTAGTGCATTAAACCAAGAATTCATCAATATTTTAGTTGGATGACATTATATAATAAGTATGATTAAGGGCAAATGATTGAAGGATGGCGGCTGAGATGAGGTGGCAAGAGGGGAGTGGTTGGGAGGGTGGGGTGGGGGCTGAGTTGGAGTGTGGACAAATGGGCGGTGGGGAAGATAATACTACATTACTACTGTGCTAAGAATAGTACGTAGTACGTAGCGCTGTAGCAGAGGTAGAGGTAGTCAAATTGTTGATATATATATATATATATATATGTCTGTATTTGTGGTTGATGAATGATGATGGTCGGTTTCGTGATGTGTCACGGTGACCGTCTGATTGGATGTATCGTCGTCTTCCGGCGTCTGCGCTGTGGTTCAGAGTGGCGGGCCCCATTTCCGCCCATATTTTCTGTAATATGTCGTCTTCACCCCCGACTCCCTTGCCTACCCTTACGATACTCTTAGCTTGCTCCCCAATTTTCTCGGCTTTCCTATCCTACTTTGAATATACACAAATAATGCAACTTCTGTTCCGTGACAAGAGTAAATTCTAGTTCTAATACTTCCATTATTATAAAAGGTAAACAGCACGAGCTTGACAAAAGTATATGGATAAAAATTAAAGTCATGATATCCACAATTATGACCAATCTCAAGAATAAAAATATGTCGTTCTTATTGAACACTCAATCAATGATCAAAAGTAAACTCATCTTGTGTGGATGAGATGGTGTTTGATTTTTTTTTTTTTTTTTCTAATAAGGGATTATGGTCGTTAGCTGAGAGCTGTTAGAGGGTATGACTAGGGGATAACATTAACTAATTATAGAGATGTGTTTGGTAAATTAATTGTTAGTTGATAGGTGTTTGGTATAATTTTAAAAAAAAATAATTAAAAAGTTGTTTTGAGTAACTTTTTAAATTTTAGCATTTTAGAATTACAAAAAGTTAATTAACTAAGGGTTTATATTGATTTTTTTAACTAAGTCAAATAGATAAAATTGACTGATAGACTAAATATTTTACCAAACAGGACCTTTTATGTGACTTGCTCATATATATCTAAGTTAGGTTGCATATTTTGTGTCAAATTTATAAAATAATGTTTATATAATTACAAGTATTATTAGTGTTTAGTGCATGAATATTTCATAAATAATTCAAGAACCCGAAATCATTATTACCTAATTAAGTGATTAACAATGAAAAATTAGGGGAATATAGTGAGGGTGGCATGGGAGCCACTGAATGGTGAAGGTGACAGCTAGGAAAACAGAGAAATGGGGCGGCAAAGGAGAAAACGAAAACTGAGTTTAATTAACGCCATTAATACTCCCCACCAAACCCAGGCCTTCTCCATAAATACCCTCCTCCACCTCTCTGCAACTCCACCATAGCCAACAACTCCACAATTCTCTCAATCTTCTCACACCACTCCTGTTCTTCAATCACATTCTTTCTTGCTAAGACTTAAAATGACTAAGGACGTTGAGGTTGGCACTGAGTATGCTGCTCCAAAAGACTACCAGGACCCTCCCCCGGCACCACTCATCGACCCAGAAGAGCTGGGGAAGTGGTCATTTTACAGGGCGATCATAGCCGAGTTCATCGCCACTCTCCTGTTTCTCTACGTCACTGTCCTCACTGTGATTGGGTACAAGAGCCAGACTGACCCAAATGTGAAGGGCACTGATGAATGTGGCGGCGTGGGCATTCTTGGAATTGCATGGGCCTTTGGTGGCATGATCTTCATCCTTGTTTACTGCACCGCCGGTATTTCTGGTAAGCTCCAATTCCCATCAATGTATAATTCTTTATGCACGTTCCTTGGGACTCAAGAAATTAAGACAGACACGCACAAGCAACTCAGTTAGTTTCTGGGTGACAAATTGTGTGTACTGTTGTAAAATTGAGCTCCAACAGTCACAGTGTGGGAATTACACAGATTATGTCCTGGTCCCAGGACTAGGGATTTCGTTTTTGTGGGAAAAAAATTAAGATGGGGTGTGATTTGGTGTTTGCAGGTGGTCACATTAACCCGGCTGTGACATTCGGGCTGTTCTTAGCCAGGAAGGTGTCGCTGGTCCGAGCCGTGATGTACATGGTGGCGCAGTGCCTGGGAGCCATCTGCGGATGTGGGCTGGTGAAGGCCTTCCAGAAAGCTTACTATGTGAGGTATGGCGGCGGGGCTAATGGATTGCAAGATGGGTATAGCAAAGGCACTGGTTTGGGCGCCGAGATAATTGGGACTTTTGTTCTTGTTTACACGGTCTTCGCCGCCACTGACCCCAAGAGAAATGCCAGAGACTCCCATGTTCCTGTAAGTCTTTATATTTACACTAATTCCTGTGATCACTTTATTTACTGTTAAAACATATTTTTACTGAATACTAATTTGTGGTTTGATGTGTTGTGAAGGTGTTGGCACCACTCCCAATTGGATTTGCTGTGTTTATGGTTCACTTGGCCACAATTCCGATCACCGGCACCGGCATTAACCCGGCTAGGAGCTTTGGAGCTGCTGTCATCTATGGCAAAGACAAGGCCTGGGATGACCAAGTAAGTAAATACAAATAAGTCATTTTTAAAGATCAGGATGGGTATTGGATAATAACAGAGTCAATGATTATTAAGTTAACAGTCTAATCAACTTAACTGGGGTTATATTAGTTATATGGATAGTGACATGATTGAATTGTTATGACAGTGGATATTCTGGGTTGGACCATTCGTTGGAGCTGCCATAGCTGCACTGTACCACCAGTATGTGCTGAGAGCAGGAGCAGCCAAAGCTCTGGGATCATACAGGAGCAATGCCTAATTCTGGAGTATGCAATTCTGGGCCAAATCCATGGAGGAATTGTAAATACCAACCAAGATTTGGTGAATTGAGGGTCTCTATCTATCTCGATCTACAGTGTGGTGTTTTGGCACTTCTGTTTTAAGTGTGTGCCAATGCAAATCAAGATTGTGATTTCCACTTTCTCCATTTTGCTTTTCATTTTCACCTTTTTCTTGGGTCCTTTCTTCTTGTTTGGTATGTAGTCTTTTGATTCCGGTTGTCATGCACAATAATTAATAAAGCTATGGAACGACGAATCTTTCTTTTGGGCCATTTCTTTGTTATATACTCGATTGATTATTTCACATGATAAAACTGAACTTGATTACCTTTATATGGGATGGAATTTAGCATCTGACTGCACTATAAGTTTAGTTCATTATTTTTGTTGACAAAAAATAAATTATTATCAAGTGTGCATGGGTAAATCTCATTAAAAAAAACTGCAAAATAAATCATATTATAAAAAAAAAAATGTACAACAAAGCTTGTATATATGGGGAAGTGTTGACAAGAATCAAATTTATGAACTTTTATATAAAAATCATGCTTCATTCACTCGGTCACCCTTTTTAGAGTATTTATTCAAAAATAAATCAATATGATAAAATTACAAAATTAATGAGTTACAACAAATAATAATAATAATAATAATAATAATAATACTAATAATAATAATAATAATAATAATAATAATAATAATAATAATAATAATAACAACAACAAAATTACTGAGCCTATTGGACCGCTATAAAAGCAGCGAGTCTGTTTTACTAAGTGGCTTGGTCAGTTGGGCCCTTCATATGCGGAAGCCCAAATCCATTAGTACCTCTACCGCCAATTGTAACTGCAAGTTCATAGCTTAACGTTTTCCCTCCCTCACCGTCGTAACAATCTGGTAAATCCGGCATTGCTTAACCGTTTTCCGTTCTTCCTATCTATCTTCTCCGGCGATTCACCGTTAGGTATCATAATCTCCGTTGATTTTCAAATTGCATGTTAAGCGAAGCTTCGTTTTTTTATTTTTATTGTTATTTTTTTGATAAACTAAATGCTTTGGTTTGGTTTTAATGCATGAACTTAACAAAGTAGTTCATATGGAATCCCGTAAGCGTGGAGATTTTCTGATTGAAATGCTGTTAGCCGCCGAAAAAGAAGCTCGCCAAATTATATATGCGGCCAAGATTGGTAAAACCTTATCATTGTCTTTATTTCATCATTTCTGTTGGATTTTAGTGTGGTGAAGCTAATCGAGTATTAATTCGTGTATTTTTAACGGAGCTAAGAGATTCCGAGCTTATACACAAGCTGAAAGACCTTGGAGTGTTAAAAAATTGCCATGCTCTTTGTAAGAAGTAGGGATACGATTGCTCACATAATGTTTTGGACATTTTATTTGGTATATTTTACAAGAGGAGGGTTATTGATGATATTCATCACTCTGGTGGTGTTCGAGATGTATTTGGCATATTATGAACTTATGTTTGATTATGTACCATGCAACCTCTGAATCTCTGATTATGATTTATGACTTGCACATGTTTATGCCTCACTTTGTCTGTTGCGGTGTACAGAGCCGCAGTTCTATACATTTGTCAATTTTGATTGGATCTGTCCTTGCAGTAACTCTGCCTTAGCTAATATGATAACTTGACAGAGTTGTAATTTTATAGCTATTTCTTGTGTGTGATTTGATATTCACTCTATGTTGCTCATATTTTGAGTCTACTGGTCTACCATTGCCCAATGATAGACATAACATTGTATATATTTTTTATACTCTCTTTACTTTAGTAGGTGTGCGGCATGTGCCAATAGAAAATAGTAACATTATTATATGTTTGGGATATCCATTAAAATATTATCTGCCGACCTTGATGTTTCTGGGATTTATGTTTTTAACTTGTGAAATGTGGTCAATACTTAGTGCGATTCTCATATCATTCTTCAATTAGTTCAGTCCCAAAGTATAGAGTTTATGTGTGCATTTTTTTTTAAATTCATATACTTCTTATGTTCCCAAACTTTATTTCACAATTAGCTGGGTTTCTCTTTTAAGGGAAAATGGATAAACTCAAACAAGCCAGAAATGAGGCTGAAAAGGAGCTTGCTGAGTATCAAGCCAAAATGGATCTTGACTTTCAGAGGAAAGTGGCAAAGGTACATCCACGTGAAAAATATCTATCAATAAATATTCATTATAGTTCAAGACATCAAGAGGCACTGCTTAAGGCCTGTCTCTTCTCTAGCATCTTTATAGTGAATGTTTGGCCCAGCTCTTTTGGGGGCTTATCTACTCCAAAAATCCAAAAGCTGGACACATTAATTGTATAGAAAAGCTTTTCGGTGAAAAACCTCTTGTAAGAGTGTAAGACAAATAAACTGTTTTCTATCGACCTTGTTGTCCTTTCACATTTAATGACACATTAATAACACCTCTGAAATTCTGAATATCTCCTTTGATTTGAATAACTTTTAACTTCTAATTTAATAAATGCATATATTTTATCATGAGTTTGTAACTTTGATGATCATTAATACAAATAAAGAGTTTTAACAGTTAAATATCCAATCAATTTTTCTACTCCAAAAAAAAAAGTTACTTTCAGTATTTAATTTATTCAACCAAACAAACTGAAAAAGCTTTCAAATTTTCTTTTTTAAGCACTCTCATCAGAATGAATGTTTTTGGAACATATTTAATTGGGCCAAGCATGCTCATGGGTCTTTTCTAGAGCTAAAAACCAGATTTGAAACTTGAAAGTTGTGTACGTGAACCGACTAGTCAATTTCAACCTTTAATTTTTGTGGGTCTCTTGAATGTTTTTGGTTACCTGGTTCTTTTCTTAGGATTAACTGATTAAGATGTTTATCCAACTAAAATTTGTTATCTTTTCTTTTCAGTTTTACTTACTGTGTGTACTCTGTACACAATTTATGCACATCTTGTTATTATTAATATTATTCTATTCCGTACTATTTTTCTTAGGAATTAATATCTTTTCCCAACTGAAATTTGTTACCTTGTCTTTTCAGTTTGCATAGCTTCTGTACTATGTACACAATTTTTGTGCATCTCCTTGTGATTTTTTATTTATTACTGTTTATCTTATCATGGTAAAACTTATTATATCTCTATTGATGGATGTTTAAAAAATACAGGGCAATGGAGATTTAGACGCCAGTATGAGGCTCCTTGAGCGGAAGACGCAAGCAAAAATATCTGCTTTGACAGCTGAAGCGGATTTAAAATCCCATGTTCTTGCTAACATGCTGGTCAAGGGTGTTATATATGTGAGAGTTTAAACTCTTGTATATCCAAGAGAGGCAGCTTGACTTTATTAATCAATAGTTTTACAGTATAGTGACGCTGCTGTAACATAAAGCTGGAGGCTTATCCTTTTTGACTGAAAGTGGTAAATGTTAATTTTACCACATAGTATCATTGAATTGAATTACTCCTTAATAGCATAGTTTTGCCGAAGACTAAATCTGTATCTAGTGTGAGCTTTTAGTTTTACATGCTTCATCCTCTCTGCTAATAAATCTGCTTATTTACATTAAGTGGCATGTAGGAAAGTATTTTATGCTGGGGTGGGGGGTTGGGGGGGGGTGGGTGTTATAAATTTAGTTGAAGAATTGAACTTGGACTGTTGCATTGGTACACAAAAGTCACATGTACATGCATGAGTAAGAGATGAGAGATGGACAAAAATTGTTTCTATTCTGGCTTTGTACTCACATTGACAATCAATTCAATCTCATGATATTATTATATGTACAACTTGATAATTGCTTAAACTTCATGTTTTGTTTTCAGATTTACTAATTGTGTGTTAAGACTTGCATTTTGAGACAAGCAGAAAATTATTTGATCTCATGTTCTTGTTTGTCAAGTCCTGGTCTGTATTGGCTAGTGGTATTCAGCATAGATCAGGGTTGATGCTGTTACTATGTTGTTGAATGAGAATTTTAATATTAGGCCGTGGGTGGCTGTCTCCCTGTCAATATTCAATAATTAAAGAACAGGCTGAGATTTAAGAAGAAGACAATGTCTTTGATCTCTGCCATACCCTACAAGATTTGCTGCTGGATTGTCTTGTAAGTCATACATGAAGCTGCCATTATGTTAAGTTCTTCACTTATTTAGCTCAATAATTCTGCTTTATACTGTCTTTAACATCTCACATTTCAATACTTTTATTTAATTTTCATGAAGATTTGAGAGTTGAGACCTTGTTGGGAGAGCTGGGGTGATTCTGGGAACACTGCCTTGCCTTGTCAGGTACATAACAATTGGGTGTAACTTATTACTTAATTATAAGTTGATTATCATTTTATTAAGATATTAGCACTAGATACTGGTGATCTTAAAGTCATATGCACATAGTAATTGAATATTTTTTTGTGGGAATAGCAATAGAGACAGAAATGCATGAGGTACTATTAGAAGATTCCAGAGTAGGTTTAATGCAAATTTTTCTTCCAGACAGATCACATGCAGCTGGTTTAATTAAGGGCAGAACAAGTTGGACAGTGAGTGATTTTTCTATGATTTTCCTTAATCTCCATATCCAATCCCCAAAAACCAATCTACATGAGATATTCAGACCCCAGCATCCACTCCACGATGATTAAATTCCCACTTGCTTTGAGTGGTTACAATAAGAGATGGCCATTGAGCTTGGGCGGCTATATATGATCATTATCTGCTCAGGTTAATCATACATTAAAATAAAGACAACCCAACCGATTTCAATTTCCTCGTGCATTAAAATAGTATCATTGATTATAGGTTTGGTCCTCAATGAAAACAAATTTGGTGGGGTTTATAGGTTAGTTATTTTTTGTAAAGGTTGTTGGTCATTCTTAGTAAGGTATTGTAATTAGTTGTTGATATTTGTTAGTCGTGCCGTTGTTAAAAATCTGAATTTAGAAAGGTTGTCACTATTTACATGTCAAAAAAAAGAGGAAATCTTACCTCAAGAACTTGCCAAGGAGGGTTCTCGCTAGGTGGGTGAGGATGTTAAGTGGGGTAGGATGGAGCAAAATGCGATTAGGAGAAAAGTCATTTACAGATGTTGAGTAAGGCAGGATGGGAGCAAAATGTGTAGGATCAAGAGAAATTTTATAATCGTAATCAATGGCCTACACAAAAAGTGATTTATAATCTTCCCAAAAAATGATTTATAATCCTTTGGAAAAGGAAATGCAATGAAGTATAAAAAGTACAAAAGTATTATGGATTTCCCTTTCTTTTCCAATTGTGGATGAAAAGTTGAATTGAAATTGATATAGGCATAAACCATGATTTCTGAAATTGGGACCATTTGATGTTTGTGGGCAAACATGTAATGGGTGGCATTGAACACTTTGATTGATATAGAAGTTCAATTTTTCATTCATATAAATTTTATCCTATCACGTTAAGGCGGGGTTGCAATTATTATTATTAGATCTTAAACTGATGTTACATGGAGTGTTTAATTGGGCAGAGAGTATTAAGAGTCCCCACAAATATCAAAAGTGGGCAATACAAATCGTCAAAAAAGGGTTGGACTGACCCCTTAATTAATGTTTGACCGAGGTAGACATACACAGTTGTTTGGATGTAAATTAAGGTAGGGAGGTGGGTGACCGGGTGACTGGGTGGCCGCCGTGAGGGTTGACCGGCATACCCAGAATTGCAAAAATGTGAATGTGTAGCCTAACATGCTGACGGGGCATCCACGTGATTACAAGTCGCGAATTTCTAGGACTCTCCCTTTCTGTTAGGCTATCCTTAGGCTATCCTTATCCCTCAATACTCTCTCACTTTCAAAAATGAGTCCCACTTCCACATCACCAAATTTGCAAATCATTTACTATTCACACTACATCCCTGCAAATACAATCAACTTTTAAAAGTGGGCCCCAATTTCACATCATATTAAACAAATTAATACATTCACAGCCAAAAAAAAAAAAAAAACTAAAAAGTCGCGTCTGCCAGCAGCTTTTCTGCCAAATGGCAGAAAAGCTGCCATTTAGCAAACTTGCAGCAGATGCAAGTTTGCTAAATGGCGTGGCAACTATTTCAATAAAAAAATAGTTTCTTTTTTGCCACCTCACCCAGCAAGTGCATGCACTTGCTGGGTTGAGGTTAGCCTTAATATGCCCAACCGGTAGTCCTGTACTCCTGTACCTTTCACCAATGTAATCTACAGTTCTCCTCTCAATTTTTACTTCCTTAATTTTATTCAATGATATAGTAAATAAAAATTACTATGTAAATTCTCAAGTTATACTCCTAAATTTTACTTTCACTCTTAAATTTTTAATGTAAACATTTCTCTTGAGATCCACATGATAATAATAATAGCCTATCATTATTTGTCACATCAGGGCATCATGGAGTAAAATTTGAAATTACATGTAATAAAACTCATAGTAAATATTGATAAGCTATTCTTTTAACCTCAATAAAAGTATTTACATCAATATTTTAAAGAGGAGTAAAATTTAGGTGTAAAGAATAAGATTTCACATAGATTTCTGTTATTTATTGTTTTTTTTAATGATTCTAGCTTTCGACTTTGCTCACGGCCTTATGCACACACCCGAAATTTATGAGGAGGTAAATTCAACCGATCTAACTTCAAAACTCAATATCAAATTGTATATTTATGTGCATAAGGAGCTCAAGTTATATCCAAATCTCCCAACTTTGTCGCAAGAATCGAATCCCACCTTTTTAAGGAAGTAAACTCAAGTGAGATTTCTCATATATTAGACCAATATTCCCTGTTCCATGACAAACTTTTCATTGTTTTGTTTTCCTCTTATCACAACTCACTTGAATTAAACTCTAGAGATGTCAATTAGCGAAAAAATTAAGTACTTTTTTTCAATAAAATGGGATAGAAGTATTTAAAAAAATACTATTTTTTTTTAATACTACTAACTCTATTACAATGCAGTATTTCATAACTACTTTCTCATCCTATTGAAGCACAAGAGTCAGTATTGCCTCCACTGAAGCTTGAACCCACCACCTCCCGTATAAAGGGAAGGGTTTGATGCCACTGGACTACAAGGTCCTTCAAATATGTATGTTCGAATTTTTGAGTATACAATGATCATATTTGGGATGAGTCCAAGTACTATATATATATATATATATATATATATATATATATATATATATATATATATATGTATGTATGTGTGTGTACGTGTGTGTACGTGTGTGAGTTCTTGAATTAAACTTGAATTCGCATCCAAATATATTTTATTTTATGTATTATATACCATGCATTTAATTACATTTAATTTATTATTAGAGTCTAGAGATATAATTGTTATTACAAATTATGATAAGAAATTAATTTTAAAGTGTTTATTTTTATTTATTTATTTTGTTAAAATGTTCTGATAAATGGGTTTGTGAAGAGTTTGGTATTGTAACACCCCAATTTTCACATCTTGGATTTATTACAAAATCCTTAAAATATAATACATTGCGGAAGCGTCTAACCAGCAGAAAACTGGGTGTTACCGCCACGCTTAGGTATCTTTCCTATACCCAAACGCTAAGGCTAAACTTACAACCTCAAATAACCATATCGATATCCAGATATGTACATATGGAAATAATCCTCCAGGGTGTCTATTCTAGGACAGAGTAGTCTTCAACCTCGACTTTCATCCTATTCAGAGCTCACGCTAGACTGCATCTAATAGTTGACACAATGAAGTGTAGTTAGCGCGACGGCTAAGTAAGGGTATCCATTATCGCTCGAAAATAAACAAAGGTTTCAAAAATCAAACAATAAGCATAAGGCAAGATAGTATTACCACAGCGAAAACAACCTGCAACAACATAGATAACAGATAATTTCACTTTATATCAATAATTAGAACAGATAACTCAGTTATGATCTCACCCAATAGTTAGTTCTTACGCGTCACCCATGATGCACAATTCTCGCCTTATTCATAAGTGGGGTACGAAACACATCCACTATTTAAATCTCGGTGGGGTACACAACACATCCACCTTTCAATTCTTACGTGGGGTACGAAACACATCCACGATTTGTTCTCGGTGGGGTACGAAACACATCCACCTTTAAATTCACAAGTGGGGTACGAAACACATCCACTATTTAGATCTCGGTGGGGTACACAACACATCCACCTTTCCAAGTTTCACGTGGGGTACAAAACACATCCACGATTAGTTCACAAGTGGGGTACGAAACACATCCACTGTATAAATTCATAAGTGGGGTACAAAACACATCCACTGTTAGATCCCGGTGGGGTACACAACACATCCACCTTTTCAAGATTCACGTGGGGTACACAACACATCCACGATTTGTTCACGAGTGGGGTACGAAACACATCCACTATTTAGATCTCGGTGGGGTACACAACACATCCACCTTTCCAATAATCATAATTAGTTAGTGTTAGACACATACCAACATATTCAAGCATAGAGTCATGAGCAAATTCAACACATGGTTTTTTCCCCAAAATCATAAAATAGTTAAGCAAGATAATTTGGCTTCAAAAACACCCACCCGGATGCCCGTAGGCTCTCAAAACCTCACAACACATAAGTCCAAAAACATCGGGGGAAAACCGGGTCGGGAATAGGTCGAAACGAGTCCGCGTTGCGCGGACTCGCAACTGTCCGCGCGTGCGGACGCCCGGCGGACGCGGCGTCCGGCCCGCGTCCGCGGTCTCGGCTTCTCGCGCCGAGACTGGGCGCCCTCGGACGCGCAGCGGACGCGCGCGTCCGAGCGGCGTCCAGCCTCTCGGCCGAGGCGCCGTAAGTCCATTTCCGCAAGGGCGCGCGGTGGACGCGCGTCCACTGTCGCGTCCGCCCATTTTTCTGCCCACTTTGGGCCGCAAGTTCGGGGCCGTAACGCCCCGATCTACCACTTTTTCCACAAATACGAGCACATACGGACCCTAAACAACACATATATGCATAACAAAAATTATGAACACATACAATAACATTTATCAAGCTTAAATTCAAAGATTTTTGTAGTCAATTTGTAGATCTAAAGCATAACACACATTTTTCATGAACAAAACTCTAGCATGCCCTTTTTCCTAGCATTTGCCTATTTTCAAGAGATTGAACCGACTTAAGGGAATCCTTACCTTGAATTTTTAGATCGCGACTTGAGGGTGTTTCCTTAGGATTTTTCTCCCAAAAGTCCTAAAAAGTCACCATAACAATAATATATTCTTGCATTAATATCAACACTTAAATGCTAGAGAGGACTAAATCACTAGAGTTTAATGTCTTACCTAGACTTTGCTCCTTGAGTTGGAAAAAAATAGTAGGAGGGAATTAGATCACAAAGCAAGACTTAGCCAAATATTTTCTTCTTCTTCTTCCTAGGAGTTTCGAAAATATGGTGAAGAATGAGGGAGATGATCACATTATCTAGCTTGGAGTGGAAGTCTCAAGTACAAGTTCATCATGTTACCTAGGTCTCAACATTAAATGAACAAATCTAGACTAAGATTGGGTTGTTTGCCACTTGTCATCACCCTAGGAATCCCTTGGAAGATATTAATTATCTTGATCAGTTTAGGCCTAAATCAGATGAATGTTCGGAGGATTATAGCTTAATTCGGGAAAATTCTAATACTAAAATTATCGTAAAAATATTCCCGTCGCAAATCATCAATTTTGGGAATTTTCCGATAGTCCGTTAAATTTAGGTTCAGAGTCCGTAACAATTTATCCCTTACAGTCCATTTAGAATTTCTCTTGAACTAATTAAAAATTCAGGCCTAATCGTATGATACTCACTAATTCTAATTCTGAAAAATCCGAATTGTATCCACATTCTTAGAATTTTCTCGGTTCGCAACCGATACGTAGTTCGCAGCTTATCGGTAATTAATCTTTAAACGAAAAATTATTTCAAGTACCGAACCGTTTTCTCTTAAATGTCATAGCTAAAAAAAAATTTATATCGCTATTCTCGAATCTTAACTTTGTCGTAAAAACCGAGGGGTTACAGGTATTATGCTCAAATACATTTACTTTCATTATTTTTATATTAGGTCATATAGGGAAAATGACACTTTTTCCCCCTATATTATGTGCATATAGCACTTTTTCTCCCTGTGTTATTAAAGTGCAATAAGCATATAACATAGGGGGAAAAAGTGCTATAAGCACATAACATATGCAAAAAATTTACATAATCAAAGTGCATTTATCATTTTCCAATGCAATAATTACCCTTTTAAATGATATAGAAAGCTAATTAATCTAAAGAGAAGATCGACAAGATGTGATTGGGAGACCAAAAAATGGGTGCAATTATGATGCTAATTTGGTAAAAGATGGAAACAAGTACAGAATAGTATTACGTACTTGATCGATCAAACTGCCATCAATTCTATTACGTTACTTCTTTCTCCACAATTGATATAAACATGCACCTGTCAATCCAAGCATACTGCCATCAATTTTTACATAAAATGCCAAATTATTATTTCATTTCCTTGTATATTTGCGAGTTGGTGCCTATGCCAACTGGACCACCCTACCCTCCCTACCTATCTAACCCCCATTATTCATATTTGATTTTATGCTATGCTCACCATTATTATATTATTGACATCCGATCTTTAATTTTTTCGAGTGTGTTTTATCTAGCATAATTTCCAAGTTATATATTATGTAAAAATGTGATTTATCAAGTCCACATATTTAAATAGTAATTGTGGATTTCTCTTGTCACTCAAAAAATTAAAAAAAAAATTGTCACAATTTGATCACAAGAAAAATGGCAAGTGCATTCTTGAAAATAAAACTCCCATCACATATTCTGATCAAATTTGTGTCAAAAAATGAATAAAAACTGAGACTGGTTTTTTTTTTTTAATAAATCAAAATATGTCAAGTTAGTAAGGAGTAAAAATAAAAGTAAGTGTAACTGAGAAGTTTTGACTAATTAATAAGTCGGTTTCTATTGTAATTATAAGGTCGAATGATTGACTTTTGTATGTATGTGTCATATAAAGGGTTCTTGGTCAAGCATTCATGTAAAATTCGAGTCAAATATGAATTAGTGATATATATATATATATATATATATATATATATATATATATATATATATATATATATATAAAGAGAAAGTTGGTGTAGTATTATATACACTTGATCACACTTGCTTTTTCCTCTTTTTAATGTTAATGTTTGGACTAAGTTGTTATGTGCATTGAATCATTAGCTCATTATTATTGGTACTAGCCTTCACTACTTTTTATAATGTCTTATTGGTTTTATTTATTAATTTTTGTACCATGGTTTTTATAACCATTAATGCATGAGATGGTTGTAATATTCTAATGAAGAGCTATTTTCTAATAAAATCCTTTTTGCTTGACATATGAGCTGGTTGATTCATGTAGTGTGAAGTCATCATAAAGTTGAGCTTAATTTAAAGATTCTTCCTTTACCTAAATTTCTACCTAGAAAAACAATCTTTAAAAGAAGATTTTCTTCCTTGAAATTTCGATTTCAATTTAAATATTATTGATCTTTAACTTTTTTAGGATGCGGTAGTTTTAGTCCATGTTATTACAAGGTAACAATTTTTAAGATTTTGATTTCTTGACTAATATGTAATAGAGGTTTTAGTTGTTTAGCATTGTAAATTGCAGTTTTGTCTCTATATTATTGAATACTAGGCTCCACATCTGCTCTGCAAAGATGAATTTTTGAGTAACAATGAAAACTCGCAATTACTATCTGAGAGTGTATATTGGATAAATCCTACCTTGTGACAATGATCACAATGAGTTAAATTAGCCTGAATTGCCTATATGTTATAGCTAACAGGTTCTTACCAAGATTGTCAATATATTGCTCCCGTTGAGAGCCAAATTTGTAACTGTGTATGTTGTCAAGTGACCAAAAATGTCATTTGGAAAATTAGAGAGTCAATAATTAAGATACTAAAGTCATTATTTCGTATATCAAATTAGAGAGTCAGTAATTAAGATACTGAAGTCATTATGGATACCAAATCATATTTAAGTAGTAAGTATGAGATTTTCACCTGCACTGAGCGGTCTGAGCCTCCTCTCTAATGAGTTGCTGAATTATCGTGATTTATTTTTCCACTATTGGCATTTGGAAGTGAAAAACTTTTGCTTTTTGTGGTGAAGTACCAATATGGCATGTGTTTAATGGTGTTTGCATGTAGGATATGGTAATAAAGTTGATGAGAATTTTAACAGCAAGAAGTTGAGACTTGAGAGTTGTAACGGTCCACCAGAAAACTGTAAAAATGGCTCCCCGCCCACGTTGTCTCCTCCTCATCATCAGCTCAGCAATCTCAAAACCCAACCCAACAAATACATACATACATACATACGCCACTCCACCCAACACTAACTTTTCTTCTCCATCTTCCTCTTCTTCTCCCTTTTTCTTCTACTCCATGACTGTGTTCTTCTTTACTGATCCAATCACCAAGAACAGTCACCATGAAAGACTTCATCTTCTTCGCCTTCCTCCTCCTCCTTTCCCTGCTCAAATCCGCATCTGGGTTCGGATCAATGGGGCCCATCTCCGCCGCTTTGGGCGGCAATGGCTTCTTCTGCGCCATTGATGCCAGTGGAAAGCAGCAGGTCATTTGCTGGGGCGACAAGGCTAATTCTTCAGTCCCAGTAGCAGCAACAACCCCATCTAGCTTTTCTATCAATCTCCCTCCCATGGCTGCTCTCACCGGCGGCGGTGGTTTTCTCTGCGGCATATTGGCGAACACCTCGCAGGCATATTGCTGGGACTCCACCGGATCGCCAAGCTCTGATCTTGTTCCTTCAGTCTTTAAATCCAATGCTTATTCCCATATTGCTGCTGGGAAAAGCCATGTTTGTGCTATTAGGGGGCCTTATTATTCGGAAAGTGATTGGGGGAGTGTTGATTGTTGGGACATTGTTAGGAAATTAAATTCTACTGGTCTGACCTCGAGGCAGAGTGCTCTGTTTTATGACCAGAATGTTAGTACACTTGTTATGACAAAGCTTGTTGCTGGAGATGGATTTAGTTGTGGTGGTGTTAGAGAAGGTGGGATAGTGTGTTGGGGACCGAATTCTGTTAACTTGGAAGTTTCGGGTGGATCGGAGAGCTTCTATTCTTTGACTGCAAGTGTAGATTCTATCTGTGGAGTTTCTGAGGTTTCCAAGATGGTTAAATGTTGGGGGGCTAATGACTCTTTTGGCATCCCTCCAGTGGGGATTCCCTTTGTGTCATTGGCTGCTGGTGTGAAGCACTTTTGTGGGATTCGAGAGGACAATCATGGGATTGAGTGCTGGGGGAACTACAACTCATCATTGATCCCGAAAGGATCTGGTTTTCTTGCAATTGCCTCGTCTGATTTCGTCACTTGTGGGATAAGGGAAGGTGATTTGGTTCTTGATTGCTGGTTTACCAATGTGTCATCACAGTTTGCTTATGACCCTCCACTGCAGCTGTGCAGCCCGGGGCTATGCACGCCTGATTCGTGCGGTGAAGGCCGGTTTTCCTTCAATGCCAGCCTTCTCAACGAGCCGGATTTGACGAGCTTGTGTGTGAGGAATGATCTGATGATTTGTCTGCCTTGTGGGCTGAACTGTTCCCAAGGGTTCTTCCCTTCTAGCCCTTGCACTGAGAACGCGGATAGAGTCTGCACGCCTTGCTCTCTCTGCCAGAACAGCTCGTGTTGGGATGTTTGCAGACTTCAATCTTCTAAAGGGATGCATAATAAGCACAGGCCTGATTTGCCTCAGCTCGTGCTTATTGTTGGCTGCTCGGCTCTAGGGTTCTTGCTGATCTTGATTGCCTTGTGCTTAATATCCCGGTTAAAGGCATCCAAGAACGAAGACGGGAAAAGGAGGCGGGGAGCCTCGTGTATTCGTAAGCCCGAGCAGGGAACTGATGCCAACGATGATCCTCATCCTCCTGCCTCCGGGGCACAATGCCCCGGAGCAGCTCAGGTTTTCAGGCTTTCGGAGCTTAAAGATGCTACTAATGGGTTCAAGGAGTTTAATGAGCTTGGTAGGGGAAGCTATGGCTTTGTCTACAAAGCCATTCTTCCAGATGGGAGGCAAGTAGCAGTGAAAAGGGCTAATGCTGCTACAATCATACACACCAATAGCCGGGAATTCGAGATGGAGTTAGAGATCCTATGCAACGTACGCCATAGCAATATTGTTAATTTGCTAGGCTATTGTGCCGAGATGGGAGAAAGGATCCTCGTTTACGAGTACATGCCTCACGGGACTCTCCACGACCACCTCCACGGAGGCCTTTCTCCTCTGAATTGGAGCCTTCGGCTCAAGATTGCAATGCAGGCTGCAAAGGGGCTCGAGTACCTTCACAAAGAAGTCTCGCCCCCTATCGTTCACCATGACGTGAAGAGTTCAAATATCCTCTTGGACGCTGATTGGGGTGCCCGAATTGCAGATTTCGGGCTGCTAACTCCCACCGAGAAGGACCAGAGTGGAGACATGAAAACCGATGTTTACAACTTTGGGATCGTGCTGCTGGAAATTCTTAGTGGCAGGAAAGCTTACGACAGGGACTGTGTGCCTCCCAGCATAGTTGAATGGGCAATGCCTCTTATAAAACAAGGCAAAGCCGCTGCCATCATTGATCGATTCGTTGCCCTTCCTAGAAACGTCGAGCCTCTACTTAAACTTGCTGATATGGTAGAGCTTGCCCTAAGGGAAGATCCCAATCTAAGGCCAAACATGTCTGATTTGGCACTTTCTTTGGAGCAGCTAGTGAAGGAAGGATTGATATTATAGCTCTTCTCAGTTTTCGTCATGTCCAGTTCTTAAATTATATTCTTTGGTGCATTTGAATCATTCCACAAACACAAATTCAGAGATAGCGAATTCCGGTGAGTAGTGCTCTTCTGCAACTGTACATTTCTTATGAGCTGTGCCTGTACATTATATGCTTATTATTATACACTTTCACCACATTCTTCCCATCAAATTCGAGAAATAATAAATTCTTCAGCTGTTCTTGTCTCATGAAACAGATTGTGTTGCTTCAATTTGCATATTTCTCGTACACTGCATAACTGGGAATCAATTGATATAATCAAATGGCAAATTGTATGTCATTATAGCATTAGCCATGTCATAAAGGCTTCCTAACAGCTTCATGGTGGATCTTGACTGGATCAAGATTTGTTAGGGGAAAAAGTAGGTAGGAGAAAAGAAAGAAAAAGAAGCATAGATTTGTCACTACATGCATATAAAACTGAGGAACTAACCATGTTGTTTGGACTGGTGTGAATATAAAATCAAAGGGCATTGATTCCCAGTTGCATACATTGATTCTTGAATGCTTTTTCCTACTGTTTGCACCATGTGCAGCCAAGTTTGAAGGTTTTGAAATCAAATCTTCATCTTTAAGAAAAAACCCATCTTTTTTTTTAGTGACGAGTGAAACCCACAGCCACTACCCAAGGGTGTGCATAGAGGGTAACTGGCTAATCCTGCTTTGTGATCCTAACCAGCAAAGGACCACAATAAAGTAAACCAACCTAGGTTCTCCATAACTAACTGGCTCAAACTAAGAAGGCCAACAGGCCGCTTCCGCTGGGAATCAAATTTATAATCTTGTGGTTACCAAGTCAACAGTCTGACTAACTTGGGGTTGCCGTTATGCATGTGTCTGCAGATGTAATCTGCTAGGATATGGAGAAATAACCCTATACACAAGAACTCATAGGAGCCATATATATCAGACTGAACTCTGGAGCATATGAGGCCAAACCTAAGCATAAAACATTGTAGATAAAACGCTTATCACTAAGGCGTAATTTTATTTCCTTATATACAGCCATCACATTTTCAAGAGGCAGATGTTGAACTTGGCCCTTCACCGATCTTTGTCCAACAATTCTCTAACCAGGGGCTTGGCCTTTAACCGGCCTCGGCCCAACATAAACCAAGAAGATGGACCAACTTGGCAACTTCCTTAGTCTTTGCCTAGTTTGAAAGAATGTAAACATGATCCTGGAAGGAATTCAAGACGAACCATAAAGGATGTTTCATGAAACATGGCCCCATCCCTTGTGTGATTTGTGTCACTGTCTCATTTCAATGGCAATAGCTTTATCACTATAGATTCCCTCTTCCACTCTGACTCAGGAACCTGCCAGGGCCTTGATTGGCTCTCACTGTGGAGAAAAAAGTATGGAAAAAATAAAGGCAAGAGACTGTTTCAGCTCTGCAGTTTCTACATTTATTTGGCTTTTATACCGACAACTCAAAAGATGGTGTTTTTTTCCAAAAGGTGATTGAAAAAGAGAGAAAATATGGGGGGCCCTCTGAATCTACCTTTTTAGAATTCATACTTGTATGCATCTGCAGCTAACCACCTTCCTTTTTCTGTGATTTCTTATGTATAAATCTGTGGTGAAATCTCTCATCTGCTATGCATATATCTTCACCATTTCTTGATTTAGCAAACTACTGAGTTTCCATGCTTACAAATCAGTATATACAGTAGCATTATCTGTGAAATGGAGGTGTATATATATATAGAGAGAGAGAGTCTGCAAAGAATCTAAGGTATGTATATGGTTCTGGTGCATGGACATGCCTGGCTCCCTGTATGCCATCTGCAATGTTCCACCAAAAAATTGTTGGCATCTTCAAATGGCATGCAAGGAGTCATGCATGCAAACCCTTGGAAATCCTCCGATTTTCGACCACCACCCAAAATGGTTAAAAATCGAGTTAGGGTTTTCGATCAGAAACATAATTTCTCAATTCCAACCAATTTTGACTTCTATAAAACCGTGAAACTTCATGGTGATGTATTTGCATTTCCCCCACCCTCTCCCGAGAACTGGTGGTCCTGGCGGAGGTGGGGTCAAAAGCAATTTTGGAAATTGAAAAGAGATGTAAGGTTCGATTCAACAACAGTCGTCTATGGTAAGTAACGTCAATAATAACTTATCATAGATCGAAATTGTCATTTTGTGAATCAGACCCGAGCGGAAAGATGAAGTTGGATTAGGGCATAAAGGTTGAATTGTTCCAACTTCAATTCCCAATTATGGTTGTAGTTAATTAAGCGTCAACTAACCAGAAAGAGGAGTCTACATACAAGTTTCTCTTTCAAATTAAAAAATCTAGTAGGGTATAAAAAGTACAGTAGAAAATAAATTTATTCAGGTCTTTCTCCATTTTATTATTATATATTCTTGCATATGAACAAGTCCTCACATGGCCAGTATGGTCGTTTGGTTCCCGGTCAATTGACCAAATGGTCCTACTCTTGGATTCAAACATTTATTTGTTAATTTGGTTTGAAATTATGACCTCTTTAATTTGCATTTATAAAATTACTACTATACGGAGAGTATCTTTCAAATACACTACTTATATTTGCCGCACCATTACCAAGTCAAATATCATATTCATGTTTATTGGTTATTAGTAAATTAGTTAAGTTTATTTCGAGTAAATTAGTCACCGCAGTTTTTAATTAATTTAATCTATTCAAACTTTTCACGTGAAGGGATTATTTTCATTTGAGTATATATAGGGGATGGTTCAAGTGGTAACAGACTCTCAAAGTTTCAAGTAAAAGGTGAGGACTGAGGAGGGATCTTATCCATCTATTAACCGTTGAGGGTTGCTGAAAAATAAGGGGAAAAGGGACGTAGTCAGTTTAATAAACATTGTAAACTTTCATTATAAAAATGACCTTGTGCTTAAAAAAAAAAAAAAAAAAAAAAAAAAACTAAAATCATCAACCTTAATGAACGTAACGGTTGTGATCAGTTCTTACTTTTTATAGAATGACATTGTTCTTATTTGAACCCCTATGTATATAGGTGAGAACAATGCTTAAGATTAAAAAAAAAAAAAAGAATTAATGCAAGTAATTGATTTGGGATGATCATCATCTCTAAAGCAAGGAGAAAAATATAGCGACAATTTGATAAATATTACAAATTTTTAAATGTTAAAAGTGTAATGTGCAAAAACTACAAAATCTACCAAGCAAAGATATATAAAGGTGTAATTGTCTTGAATGTACTTTGTAGTTTTACTCAAAATATATGTTATCTAAACCCGCCCCTATAAATCATATCTTAAATTAAAAACTGAAAATTATTGATATGATGATATTTTGATGGAATGATATTTCTTATCAAATAAAATATCACCTTCTTTATTTATGATATTATCATTTTGTATTTTGTGACATGGATGTCACGGACATGACGAGGTACAATTGTACATGTTAGATATATCCTTTTGTCACACCATCTCTTCATTTGTTGTCAAGACAAAGATAGATAAACTGCAGTATTATTTGACAGGACAAGACAGTTGAAATTTGGCATTACTAAACTAATCCAATTATTAAATATTGCAAACATAATTCTCGTAATGAATATCACAAATTTAATCATTGTCAACTCCCTCTCAATCTAACACTAACCTGTCACACAGAATCTAAATAATAGTGAAATTTTTATAGATACTAAAAAAAATTATTCCTTTGTATTTTATTTACTAAAACATCATCTCTTTTTCGTACTAAAATTTCTTAGACCCTATTTAGTAAAATAGTTAGCATATCAGTCAATTTTGACTTGTTTAATTTGACCATTATTATGACCACTATTAGTTATTTGACTTAGTTAAGCAACCATAAGTGTTATATTAATTAGATTTTTATAACAGTTTATTGCTCCAAAATGTTAAAATTTAAAAAAAAAAAAATTGCTCAAAACAATTTTTCTGATTAGATGTTTGAGAAAGTCATTTTGTATATAATCAGCTATCAACTAACAACTAATTTATTTTTACAATCAGCCAAATACTATCAACTAATCAAACTAACTAACTCAATCAGCTAATAGTAATCAGGCAACGGCTATTTACCAAACACCCTATATCTTTCCTATTTATCCAAAAACAACAAAAAACAAAAGAATCACGGTTCTAGCTAGCCCAAGAATCTGAACATTCATCCTATGAAATCCGAAACATCTCTGCACTAATCTACCTAAAAATGGCTGTAACGATCAAGATCAAGAAAAAGTTCTTCTAATCCCTCCGCGAAATGGGCTTGAAGGGCTCATGCTAGTCGATGGCCGGTTGGAGAAAAAGCTCTGCGACGAAGTTTTGTTGCCGATCTTCACATCTCTGAGATCAGCCACAATCCCAGGCCTTGTGATCTCTACCCCCTCCATTGAATCCTCGCTGCTCATCATCTTCATCACCGCCGACATCTTTGGCCGGAGACTCGCCGTTTCTTGCACGCACAGGAGGCCGAGTTTCAACAGCCGCCCGCCCTCCTCCGCCGGAAAATCTCCGTCCAGTAACGGGTCAACTAGCTCCGTCAGCCGCCCCGCGTTGTGCAGCTCCCACGCCTGCAATAATGCACGTCACCGTCACTATTGCCACGCGCTCGCTGATTGGCCCAATTGAATGACGTGGACTTATTGTTTTGTAATTTTGCCGTTTTGAGCTTTTTGTTTTTTACCCAAAGTCAAAACTATAAATATGATATCCTATTTGATAAAGACTATACACAAATGTCAAAGTAAAAATAATAAAAATAAATTCAATCTCAAAGTACGGATTGGCACATGTGGTAACATCTATCAGCAAAGTAGAACTATTAAATTTTTTGAAATTAGTCAACTAATCAAGCTGAGATTTTGTAATTTGACACCACAAGTACGGGTGTGTCTCTAGGCATAAACGTTACCTTGTTAACTAAGAAAATTTCTCCCCGTTCTATATCGAAGGTGACTATTGGGCCACCATTGATCAGCTCTAGTAATAATACTCCGAAGCTATAGACATCTGACTTTCGCGTTAAATGTCCGCTGACAGCATATTCTGGGGAAAGATAGCCTCTTTAGGCATAAATGGTTGAAGGAGAGCCATTAGAAAGAGATGAGGACTTGAGGAGCATACATAAAACACAAGAAAAAGGAGCAATTTTGAAATGACTTACAATGTTCCTGCGACACCAGTACTAATGTGGGAAGTGTTGTCTCTGAACAGCCTAGCCAGACCAAAATCTGAGAGTTTCGGCACGAAATTTTGGTCGAGAAGAACGTTGCTGGCTTTAACGTCGCGATGAACAATGTGCGGATTCAACTCTTCGTGTAGATAGCATAGCCCCCTAGCTATACCTAAAGCTATCTCTTTCCTCTGCCCCCATTTGAACCTCATCCTGCTTTGCTCTGCCCCTGCAATTCTTAAATCCCATTACCATTTCCCCTTCAATTCAGTATCAGCTTATACTTTTAGTCGAGACAGGAATCGAAAAATTAAGAATAAATACCAAGAAAGCAGTGAATGAGGCTATTGTTTTCCATGTAATCATAGACTAAAAGCCTGTGGTCACCATTAACACAACATCCTCGGAGCCTAACCAGATTCTCATGTTTGATATCAGACAATGCAGAAATCTCGGAGATGAACTCCCTCTCCCCACGCAACGATCCCAGCTCGACCGACAGAACCTTAACTGCCACAAAACTTCCATCTCGGAGTCGACCCTGCAGATGACAAAAACCCAGAAAATTAAGGTTGTTCTATGGGGAAACAAAGTCAATGCAGCATTTTAGACAAAACCCATCATTGTGGATAATGAATTAACAATGATTCTCAATCACCTTGTACACAATGCCAAATCCCCCCTCCCCAATCTTGCAGGACGATCTGAACCCTTGAGTCGCAGATCTCAGCTCCTCGTAAGAAAATATCCGAAATCTCTCCCCGTTTCCTTCACCTGCTTCATACCCAGACATTAAAACCTCATTCGCAGCTTCTTTAACCTTATTTGCTCCAAAAACCAGACAGAAATTAACAAAAGGGATTCCTAATTTGAAGTGTGTTTAGTGTTTACCATGCCGGATTTCTCTGTCCTCTGAGCTTTGTGATGCAGAGCCGAAACACTTCAAAACTGGGCAAGAAAACTTCATATTTCTGCGATGTTTTAATCTTCAATCTTCTTAGCTTCTTTGTTGGCGCCAATTTGGTGTACTGGATAGGGTAGGAAAGGTGAGAAAGATGTTTAATTTAACAGAAACAAAAAAAGAGAAGTCGAATGAATCCAGATTTTGTGTGTATATATAGAGAGAGAGGGGAGGGAGAGAACAAATTAGATGAGCCATGTTCTTTGAAATTCATGGTACATTACTTACATCATACGTAGTTACCAGTTACGTACGACTATTTAATAATTAAATATCTATAAAATTCCCTTTTCCTTCTTTTACCCAATTTTGATTTTACTTCTTTGATTTAACAGAAAGGTAGCATTTTTTATTTTCTTTTTGCTTATGTCAAACCGTCATAATTGTTTTAACAGACAAATTATATCATGTACATTTATCTTGCATTGTAAATTTTGATTCAAAAATAATTTTCGAATTCTATATCTATAGCTACACATTTCTTACCTGCAATTGACCGTTTTTTGTACCTATAGCTATCATATTATGTATCAACAATTATCAAATTATTTGTTTATATGTATAGAAACTATTAACTATAGGTACATAATATGTTAACTGGTTTGTTTGTTAAAACTAACACCATTATTTTTTCAGTTTTTTCATGCAATTTTCTTTTTCAACATATTTTTTTTAAAAAAAAATATTTTAATTTGTTTGTTTCCCTTTTGTTTTCCATAAATTTGGAGAAAAATAAAATTTAATATAATTCAAAGTTAAAGACTTTTAAAACGAAGAACCAGCTTAGGTAGATTCTTGGAATCAATAAAGGCATCACTGTCTGTTGTCTATTTTTGCTTAACAATAATTAATATATTTATATATTTATATATATAATTTTTTTTTTTATTTTTCGCTCCAAAAATAATGAATTAGTTGGTGGAATATGATTATCGCATCAAAATATCACGTAAGACCTTCTCAATCATATCATTCTTGTTTGATTTTTACTTTTGTCATTTAGTAGCAACAAATTACTTGATTTTCTATCACTACTTTTGTCCTTTAGTAGCGCTAATTTACTTTGTTTTCTTGTGACCTAAGCACAAATTAAATTAGATATATGATCAAGTAATTTGGTCTCAAGGTGTTAGCCTTATTAGGATTATATCATTATATGTACTCTTGTATTGTAATCTAGCATTGTATAGTCTAGATAGGACTCTCTATTATATTTATGTCTTTTAGATTCCGATCTTTAATAATATTGAGGAATTACGTTCTCATCAACCTAACCAGTTGGTAGTAGTCAATCTTTAATTCCTCATAGGCTAGCACATTAATTTTATCGAGTTTGACTCAAAAAAGATACAAGTAATAGCTTTCAATACTTATCTTAAATACATTACGTATTTCTTGATTTTATGTAACAAAACGCTTTCCGTGACTAATAATTTCCGTATTAATTTTTTTCATAACCAGATTTTTAACTTTACCAAATTATATTATTTGCCTCAGTCATTAATTAATATTTTTCAGAGTTAATATTGTCTTTATTTCTCATCTTGGAGCACTCACCTACTATCTCTATTTCAAGTCTGGACCACGTTCCAATTACGTATTTGAATATAAACTCGTACACAGGAAAATTTCATAAACTTAATAGTAATTTATTTGCATCTTCTGATCAAAAGGCATTGAAGAACTGACTTGGTATTAAAGAGCTAGTGGACAAAGCTTTCTACATTTAAAATAATGTATATTTCGGATAAATCATAAAATAACTATTTTTGGAATCCCAAAATTTCCATATTCTACCGTGGTCATTGGGGATTCCCTCTAGATTATAGCCACCCGGCCTTCTTCTTCATCACCTTCCTCTTTGTTTTTTTGAAGTTTGAACAATTCAATTCTCGTTGGCTAGGGTCCATAGCAATCCTTATACTGTGGAATATTGTGGACCGTGGTCCTACAACTTCGTTTTCAAACATCATTATTTAATTTTGACAGTCATCATTTAATTGTTCAATTTACGTTATATTTTTTTGTCTATAAACTTTATATTTATTCGTCTTGTTAACACAAGACTATGAATTATGGATCGTAGTTGAAACAAATTAGTAGTTGTGTAACACATAACATATTGTGTGTCTTATAATTTATATTTTGTATTGTGAAATTTTGTGCCTATATAAAATAATTCTCTACCTAAATCATATTTGAACATAAGTAAATACTATATAACTACATGTGTATATATGTCTTGTGTTATGAAATTATGTACCTTAATGTATGAATTATGTAACTAGAATAGATTAGTAGTTGTGTAACACACAACATGCTACTGGAAGGTGCAGTGTGCATTGGTAAACTCCATTATTATGTAATAGCTCACAAATAAAGCAAGAAAGGTAAACTATACTAACAAGATCTTGCGCTATAGACACGACTCAAAAAGTGTTGGCAATAATCGAATTCAAATCTTCTAATATGAGAATTATGTTATACCTCGTTGGAAAACTCAAATGATGAAACAAAACAATAAAGAAAAATCGTGGGCATGATGATATATGACTTACTCAGGCCTTCATTGTCATACTTGACAAATTATTATGCGAAACATAAATATAATATACATTTTTAATATATTAAATTTACATTATTTGTATACTGAAGGTACATTATTTAATAATATATAAAAATTATATATACTTTTTCATATAATATACTTGATGTATACAAATAAATATCCTTCTTATTTATATACAAATGTGTGAACTGTGCTACATGGAATAATGATACCAGCACTATTCATTTGAGTCAGCGTTTGGGAAGTCATTGACTTTTTCATTGCCTTTGCAGCCGGCAATTATAGTATATATTATATATAATAATTAATTATATATGTGTTGAATCATAGTCTGATTCCCATTTATGTAACCAATTGTTGGTCTGATGTGAAAGAGACCGGGAATCAAATTATATTCCACAATATCATTTTTGATTTAGGAATTGATTAATAAATAATAATAATAATAATAATAATAATAATAATAATAATAATTATTATTATTATTATTATTATTATTATTAGTTACTTTAACTTTTTGTAAGTCTTTTATTTTTGTAAAAAATTATTACTTTATATTGTGAAATAACGTTCAACATGTGCATTGTATTTGTAATCAGAATTTCATGCCCAATATGTGCATTGTGGATCACGATTATGTGCGGTTATCATATTATTATATTGAGTTTATTTATATATATGCATATAATATGTTAATGGTAATTACATAATCTAATCATTAATCACAATTCACAATAGGCATGGAGAACTCTAATCTAGATATAATTTGCATATGAATATGATGGAAGATAGTATAAATACGGGTTAATAATTACACACTAAAGAGATGTTTATAATTCAACAAAAGGACAAATACTTGAGTTACACTCAAAAAATTACACACCATAGAGAGGATCGAGGATGAATGGGTTGAGGAGCTTGTGTGGACTGTGGTTAATATTCTTTTAAATTTCTCCTCGCCCTGTGATCCTAGCCGGCAAAGGACCACAAGAAGGTAAATCAGCCTAGGTTATCTATAGCTGACCGGCTCAAACCCAAGGGTTTGAGGATCGAACCTCCAATATCTCGACTGTAGGTAGAGCACTCTTACCACCTGGAGCGTAGCTTAGCTTGACATGTAATAGTATAAGGAATGAAGTTACAATTAATGGAAACTAGACTTAATGCAAGAGATGAGGGTGGATCGATTAGCCATCGTTGTCTATGCGTGAATTGAAGTAATGTCCTGCTTCGGCATGGTCCACACATATCTCTAGATCACGATTCAAAACGATGTCATTGAATTTTATGAGTTAGAATAATGTACATTAATTAGTTGTTAGAATAATGTACTTTATATGTTAGAATAATGTATATTATGTGTTAAAATAATGAAACTTATTAGATAATTAAGATAATGTACTTTATGAGTTATAAAAATGTGTATTATAGTGAGTTGCATGAAAAGAATTAGGCAAAACAATGTCATTTTTAAACCGTCGTCTATATAGTTGTGTAGACCATAGTCGATGCAATAACTATTGGTCTTGATTAAAGAGTCCGTATTTATAATGGGTCCATTGTTTTTGCTCATTTGTGCACTATTAGTGTAAGGTGTCAACGGTTGGTTCGCGGTGTCAAGCAACAAAGCTCAAAGAGTCCATGGGTAATGTCGTAGGAGTGTAAATGAGTCAAGTCGTTCCCGAATCATTAAGGGTGAGCAAAATATCAGTTAATTGTATGATAATTGATAATCAAATTGATTGAAAATTTTAACTTTTGATCGGTTTCAATAATTGATGTCAAAATATTTTTTATTTTTTGATTATTTTTGAGTTATTGATTGTCGGTTTCGGTCGGTGACAGATAACTGAAATTAATATTGGACTATATCCGATGGATCAATAGTCCAATGCTGATTTCAATCTTCCAAAGCCCAATAACCCATGGCAATCCAAAATGGTTGTCTGGTTCCTTTAACGAGCAATCGTTATACCATGCACCACGGTGCACATAGCAATGTGCACCACGTACGTAAAACGACGTCGTTTCGGTAGTAGTAGACGCGGACGCGAACGACTCAGGGAATTCATTATCTATAATACACATAATCATTATCTATAATACACAGAACGTTTGCCTAGAATACACAGAATATTTGCCCATAATACACAGAATATTGACACAAAATACACATATGTTAGTGGATGCGAATGACTCCATGGAATTCATTATCTATAATACACATAATCATTATATAGAATACACAGAACGTTTGCCTAGAATACACATAATGTTTACCCATAATACACAGAATATTGATGCCCATAATACACAGAACTCATCCTCCTAACATTCGAATGCACAAACACATCACAACTTGTGTTAATAACATGAATACACATAATATTTACACAAAATACGCATAACTCATCATCCTAAACATTCGAATGCACAAACACATCACAACATATGTTACTAACATGAAATCACAACATGTGTTACTAACATGAATACGCATAACGATTGCCTATAATACACAGAACAGTTACCTAGAATACACAGAATGATTGCCAGTAATACACAGAATATTAACATAAATACAGAGACCGGCCGAAACGGGAAACATGATTTCCAAAAAAAAAATGAACGATTAGTTTACAATACTCAAAACGACGTCGTTTAGGTACGTGGTGCACAGTATAATTTGCCTTTAACGAGATGAAGTAATTTTTAATTCAAATAGTAAATATTCCAAACACAGTAAACACACTGCCCTAAATCCCCAAATCTCAGAAATTCTGCCATTCATAATTCATTCCCTCCTGTTCTGGATTCTGCGCGGCAATCACACTCTCACGGGCTCACAGCCTTCTGCAGACTGCATTTCTAATTCTCCGGTCTCCGCGACGCACGACGTTCTTCAGTTCTCCGGTCTCTTGCTCGACGGTTCTCCGGTTCTGTGCGGCGCACGATGGTTCTCCAGTTCTCCGGTTTTGCGCGACGCACGACGCCACGACGGTCCTCCGGCCTCGCTCTACATCCTCGCCTCGACGCCCCTCAGCCAATCATTGTAAGGTAATTTTGTATTTTTTACAAATTAAAATCAAAAGGGATTTCACACATTATAATGCTGAAATTGCTTTAATTTTTCATTAATATTTGAAATTTTAATGTGTTTGGATAGTGTGTTAGTGTAAATTTTATGTAATTTTTTGCACACTGTGTTTACTGTGTTTGGAATATTTTATGTAAATTTTTGTACAGTTTGAAATATTTGGAATTATATTGCAAATTAGAGTTTCTAATTATTAATTGTTAATCTTTCGGTTTTTAGGTAGAGATTTTAATTCAAAAAAGACAATAAAAGGATAGTTTTTTTGTTAATAATAATTAATAAATTAGTAATAAGAAGGATTTAGTAAAAAATAAATAGATAACTAAATCCATTACTTGCAAAGTGATGAGGTATTGTAAATTTGTAATAGTCTCAGTGCAATCCAAACAAGTGCATCATTTAAGGGGAGGATTTCTGTCCAATCTCACATTAAAAGGTTGAATACTTAATTAAGATACAGATAAAAAATTGGTAAATAGCAGTAGTACTGGTAACTGCCTATTGAGAACACTGTTTCGTGATTCAGATTTCAGAATCAAAGAGGAAGGGGGTGGTCTTTACCTATGCCTTTGTTGATGTTATGACTAGTCACATACTAAAAGTGTTTGGACTTAATGTGTTTTTATTACAGTGGTATGACTGCATTTTGGTATTGCCACTTTATTAGTGAAAATTTATTACTTTTTGGCACTAGCTTTCCTCTGTTAACAAGCTTAAGTAATAATCTGTAAAATATCAGCTAAAACCTTTCTACAGTGTA
Source organism: Ipomoea trifida (assembly GCA_003576665.1). Lineage (NCBI taxonomy): Eukaryota > Viridiplantae > Streptophyta > Magnoliopsida > Solanales > Convolvulaceae > Ipomoea > Ipomoea trifida. The sequence continues at coordinate 3,839,310 of CP025647.1, read as the reverse complement.
GGAAAAAATGGATAATGTTTCATTTCACTCTCTGAGATGTATATATATATATATATATATATATATATATTGAGTACTACTGAGTCTGTTACAATGTAATATATGTTCATAGCTACTTTCTCAACCTACTGAAGCACAAAGAGTCAACAGTCGCCTCCACTGAGGCTTGAACCCACTCCCTTCCCTGTGGGAGTGTAAACCGGATGCCACTAGACCACGAGGTCTTTGGCACTCTCTGAGAGATATGATATGCTTATTATTCAACAATTATAGTAGGTAAGTACATAAGGCTGTGTATAGGTACTGAGGTGAGCTGAATTTTGAGCCAGGGAACAATCTGATGCAATATGTTGACTGAAATGTATTCCCTTTATGTTTGTTTTTAGTTTTAGAGTACAACTTCTTGCCTATGTTAATTAACAGAATGTGGTACACTGGTATAGGGTTAGCATTTGCTGAAAATTGATCTGAGAGGAGGGTAGGAAAAACCTCATCAGATATTCTTTTGTTATACACCTACAAATTAAGGTACACCGTGCACACTTATTTAGCTTTACTAATGAAATCTTGACTGTTTTTCATTTTTCATAGTACTTGTCATGATGATAATTTGTTCCCTTGACTACAGCAGGTGAATTGTCAAATCGACAAAGCCCACTTGTTATTGCAATGCACAGTTAGTAGACTAGAGAGGCCATAATCGTACTCCTTGCACCGTCAGCAGCCCATGTTGACCCCTCGGATTTCCTGCCCCTGCCTCTACCCGGCAGTTGCTGCAATCACCAACCACATCAGCTTTGCCACTATTTGTACTGCTGCCCAACATGAAGACCCCTTCAAGGCCCACCCGTCCTACCACCACCTCTCTGCCATCAAAAGCAAGGGGGACCTGCTTCAGTCTTACACCGTCACACCACCAATCCAACCTTGGCCACGTTATCTCACGCATAAACGTCTCATATCTCTCATATCCCGCCAACATGACCCAAACCTGGCCCTCCATATCTTCTACCACGCCAGTAAATACCACCCTGGTTTTTCCCACAATTACCATACGTATCACTCCATCATCCTCAAGCTTTGTCGAGCTCGTGCCTTTGATTCTGTTGAGACCCTTTTGGCTGAACTACAACAAACTAACATAACTTGCTCTGAAAATCTGTTTCTCACTGTCATTAAATATTATGGTATTGCAAGCAAACCCAAGCAGGCCATCAAGACTTTCTTGAAAATCAAAGGCTTTGGAATTGAAAGGTCGGTGAAGTCTTTTAATACCCTGTTGAATGCTTTGGTTAATAACAAAGAGTATGATTTGGTCCATGGCTTGTTTAAGATTTGTAGAAACAAGTTGGATATTGTGCCTAATGTGTTCACTTGTAATATTTTGTTAAAGGCTTTGTGTAAGAAAGGTGACACTGATGGTGCAGTTAGAATTTTAGATGAAATGCCTGCAATGGGCATAGTTCCAAATGTTGTTAGTTACACCACCATTCTAGGTGGATATGTGCTTAGAGGTGATATGGTGGGTGCCAAGAGAATGTTTAACGAGACCCTTGATAGAGGATGGTTGCCGGATGCAATAACATATACTATTTTGATGGACGGTTTTGTTAAGACAGGGCAATTGATGAATGCGGTTAAGGTGATGGATGAGATGGAGGAGAATGGGGTGAAACCAAACGATGTAACTTATGCAGTGATGATCGAGGCTTTGTGTGAGGGGAAGAAGTCAGGTGAAGCCGTCAGCTTACTCAACGATATGCTCGAGAACAGGTATGTACCAAGTGAAACCCTTTGTTGTAGGGTCATTGATGCCATGTGTGAAGCAGGGAAGGTCCAAGAGGCATGTGATCTATGGAAGAAATTGTTGATAAAGAACTGCACCCCAGACAATGCAATATCCAGCACGCTTATACATTTTCTATGTAAGGAGGGCAAAATCTGGGAAGCAAAGAAATTGTTCGACGAGCTTGAGAGAGGCTCGGTGCCCAGCGTGTTGATGTATAACACGCTAATTGCAGGAATGTGTGAGAAAGGCGAGATATTAGAAGCGGGGAGGCTATGGGATGACATGGTGGAGAAGGGGTGCACTCCTAATGCTTTTACTTATAACATGCTTTATAAGGGATTTTGTAAAGTTGGTAATGAACAAGAAGGAATTAGAGTTCTCCAGGAGATGGAGATGATGGATGAGAGGACCAAAAATCTTAAGATTTCTAAGGAGAAAGTCAGCCGTATATGAAAGGATGAAAAGTTTCTGCAACCTCAAATTGGTCGGGTATGGCTACTTTAATGTCTTGTAATATAGTTGCAAAAATCTTCTGGCTTTGCTCGATTATTTACTTTGAATTATTCTTTCAATTAAAGACGGTCTAAAGTGTTTCTTAATGCATTAAAACTTTTCAAATAAATTCTAAAGTCATTTATAATTTAAAAGGTAAAATATTAAATCATTTTAGTGCAAAAATAATCAAGAAAATCGAAAATTTAAACAATAAGTCATTGTTTGCATTTAATGCCTTATTAATCAAGGATTTTATTGAGGGAAAAACATATTTTTCTTTTACGAATATAACTACTCTTAAAATATTTTACAAAATTAAATTACTTTTAAAATATTTTACAAAATTAAATCTATTAACGTTTTCAATAATGAGGGTACGTAGAAGCGAATGATGCCAATAAATATTTCATATAAATTTGGGGTTCGTACGACAATAAGTTAATTGTTATTTTAAAATTTGTTGTACCAAATTGAGTTAATTATTGAAATGGTCATTTGATTATAGTAAATTTATCAATTTGGTCTTGATTAAATGGACATCTTATTTTTTTTAAAAATACTGATAAAGAATAAAAGCATTTAAATGGTCTGGACTTTGCAACACCAATTACCGCCGTGATGCCTTTCCAAATGTCTCATAGATGTGGAGGGTAAGTTATATTTGGTCATTATATAAAGCCGAAAAATTCTTCAAACAAAATCTTAAAGTTATAAATTTAAAAAAAATATGGATGTCCGCGTTAAAGATACATTAACAAAAAGTATACATAAAATTTCATATTTAGGGTAGGGAGGTAAACGAGCCGAGCTCGAACTCGTTAAGGAAGGCTCGACTCCAGCTCGAGCTTGAGCTCGATCGAGCTCGGCAATTTTCGAGGTTCGAGCTTGAATTCAAGCTCGAGTTCAGGCTTGAACTCAAGTTCGGGTTCGATTTTGAACTCGAATTTAACATGGTTGATTTTAAATTCATGTTTATGTGTATGTGTGTGTGTGTGTGTGCGCGTGCGCTCGTGTGTGTGTATATGACTCGCGAGCGGCTCGACGAGCCAAAGACATTAGAGCTCGAGCTCGGCTCGATTATTAAGTGAGCCGCTCAAGCTCGAGCCGAGTTTTGACCGAGTGGCTCGCGAGTAGCTCGACTCATTTACACCCCTAATTTAGAGTATTTCTATCAATGTATTTTTGTGTGATTTTTTATGAAACAATGCGTATGTGGAGGAGAGAATAAATGATGTGCTTGCCGGAGAAAGAGTTTTTGGTCTGAAAATATGGGAGCTGCATAGAAGAAGCTGTGCAATGTGCGTGCATTCAGTGCAACTTGCGTGGTCAAATCTTCAGTGGTTTTGTTGTTGTTGGTGTTGTCATATTTGTTTTTTTTTTTTTTTGTTCTCTTCACTCTCATATTCTATTTTTTAGTCACACCTACAACAATTTCTCAAAACCCACAACTATTGAAGATGCTCTTATTACCAATAGTTCTAGGTATAACTATGTGTAATTTATCTAATTGTATCAAATATAATTAGTACTACTAATATAATAATGGTACTAGATATAACAAAAATAGGAAAATCAATTATAAAAAAAAGGAATATATTTGTAAACAACATATTATATTGTTTTCATTTTTATTTCAATAATAAAAAATAGACTTTATCTCTTTCTATTTTCTTATGGATTGCGTATTGGAGATATAATTTTATCTCCCGGGATACGGAATGTACAATTGACAGATAGATATCCTATTTTCGTCCCGACCTATAAAATAAATAAAATTTTGAAAAAAAAAAAGAAAAAAGAAAAGGTGTTCATAGCTAATTTTTTAAAACAAGAATCATTGATGGAGTTTTAGGTGGAGTTTTACGCAATTCCATTATCCGCCCATCCAATCCCATCTTCCTCGTCCGTCCATCGTAAGATTCCTGTTTATGTCTTTCTCTCTCTCTCACAATCCATTCATTTCTCTTGCTTTCAGATTGGGCTTCCCCATTTTGTGCTTTGGCTCATCATAATTCGGTTTGGGTTTTGCTTTTTCTTTGGAATTTGTGTAGAGAGGAAACAAGGGGGGAGGGATCAAGGATTTTGATCGGATGGGTAACGCCGGGAGCAGCGGGCTGAACGGCCGCCGGAGGAGCAACAGTCACCGGAGGGCCCACCCGCCGGCGCCTCCGCCGCAGCAGCCGCAGCCGGAGATCAGCCCCAACATGTACGTATTCGCGGCGGCGACGCCGTACCCTCCGCAGTACCCTAACGCGCCGCCGTATTATCAGTATCCGGGGCCGGGAGGGTACTATCCGCCGCCGCCGCCGTCGTCTTTGCCGATGCCGTTGCCGGCGCCCTACGATCACCACCACCATCACCACCGCGTGGACCCGAATTGGGCTAGCGGACGGTACCCGTGTGGGCCCACGGTGCCTCCGCCGGCGCCGTATGTGGACCACCAAAAGGCCGTGACTATCCGGAATGACGTCAATCTCAAGAAGGAGACGCTGCGGATCGAGGCCGACGAGGAAAACCCCGGGAAATACATCGTGGCTTTCACTTTCGACGCCACTGTTGCAGGAAGGTGCGTGGTTTTGTCAGAATTTTGTCTGTCCTAAATTTTCCCCAAATCATAACATTTTTTTTTTCCTTAATTGCGAATTCGTATGAACTGCATGATTGCGATGTGAATTTGAAATTCAATGATAAAATAACATGATGGTATTATTGTTTTGGCGTTTACCAGGATTGATATGGATTCTATGATTATCAGGGTTCTGATATGCCCCTCTTTTTTGTCATTTTGTCTATCCTTGTACATTAAACATTCAATTTTTCCCTAAAGATTGGATCTTTCTTTGTTGTCCTTATTGCCATTGACAATCTTGATGAATGGGGTCTGCAAGGTTAGGAATGTGGTATTTGCTTCCCCTTATAGCTCAACCTTTCCCGCACGAGCAACTCAGTTGGTTCATGGGTAATGGGTAGTAGATTGTGGGCAAGGAAACATGATCAAGGCCTGGTGGGCACTTGACACTAGTCCTCCCACCTAACAGGCAATTGAGTTACTGTGATTTATCCCTTCACTATCTTATCGGGCCGGGGTAATGGGTAGTAGATTGTGGGCAAGGAAACAGGATCAAGTCCTGGTGGGCACCTGACACTAGTCCTCTCACCTAATGGGTAACTGAGTTACTGTAATTTACCCCTCCATTATCTTGCCGGGCAGGGGTGTGGGGGCCTTGAGGGCGAGGGAATTTTGCCTTTTTGGGCAAGAATAAGGTTTTGCTTTCTCATTGTATTCCAAAGAAGTTATGAACTGTTTTAATTCAAGCATTATCTCTCTCAATTCATGATTTTCATAGTACATGTGGCCAGATTAGTACCATCAAGTAGAGAGTTCCGTGTTTGGAAGTCTTATACCTGAAATTTAACTCAATATGGTGATGTATACCTGAAAATGGTTCCATTTGCAAATCGATATGAGCACAATTTTGTTTGGATGCCTATATATCCTTACTATGCTTTTCAATTTCAGTTCCAGTTATAGGATGAAACACCTATTTTTGGGGATGTCCAATCATTCACACAAACAAATATATTGCGATCTTCATACATATTCATGATGGACTCTTGGCATGTGTACTTATCCCCTGACTAGTCAATGATTTTACTTAAGAGTTTGATTTCTTCTTTATTTGCAGCATGACTGTCAATTTCTTTGCAAAAGAAGGTGAAGACTGCCAGTTGAGTCCTGTAAAGGAAAGTTTGCTTCCACCTGTGACAGTTAAATTCCAACAAGGTTTAGCTCAGAAGTTTAGACAACCCTCCGGAACTGGCATTGACCTTTCAATGTTCGAGGAAGCGGAATTGTCAAAGGAGGGGGAAATGGATGTATATCCCCTGGCAATTAAGGCAGAGGCGTACCCGGATGACCAAAGTGAGTCGGTGGATGGAAACACAGTTTTGGCGTCCACTAACTCCCAGATAACTCAGGCCGTGTTTGAGAAGGAGAAAGGTGAATATCATGTTAGGGTGGTTAAGCAAATTTTATGGGTTAATGGTATGAGGTATGAATTGCAAGAGATATTCGGAATTGGAAATTCAACTGAAGGCGAATGCGATGATAGTGATAACGGGAAGGAATGTGTCATATGCCTTTCTGAACCTCGGGACACTACTGTACTTCCCTGTCGGCACATGGTAAGCTTTAACGGCTTTTCCTCTTTGTTTCTTTGTTTCTTTGTTAATTGGCTGACTAGGCGGCCTAGTCGGTGCCTAGGAGGTCTAGTCGGCGCCTTGGAGGCTTAGGCAGTTAGCATCTAAGCGGTCTAGGCGGTGTTTATGCGGCCTAGGCGGAGCTTAGGCAGCTTAGGCGGTCACCTAGTCGTCTAGCCGCCTAGACCACCATTTAAGGTGATACGCTAGGCGGTCGACTGGCTCCTAGCGCCTAGACAGGGATTAATCGGTGCCTAGGCGGGATTTTTGCAACACTGACCATCAACATAGTTTTTGTTTGCCAATTTCGTTCGAATGTCAAACAATAGTATTCTGTTTCTCGATGCAGTGTATGTGCAGTGGCTGCGCCAAAGTTTTGAGGTTTCAAACGAACCGGTGTCCCATTTGCAGACAGCCAGTTGATCGGCTCTTGGAGATCAAGGTCAACAACGACACCGAGGAATGAGTATACATGAAGCGGTTGTTGCTGCCTTCTCATTGTAAAGTTCTTCCGTTTATTATTATTAATTTTTTCTATTTGCAAACCCAGCTTGATCTTTTCCCCTTGTTTTCTTCTTCTTTTGGTGAGATGGGGCATTCTAACTTTGATAAACAAATTAGATCTCCCATCAGATCACATATATATATATGGTTGGATATAATGAGATTTCTGTTATTTTGATTTGATGCTCAGCATATGATTTCCATGAGATTTTTAGAATCTCCTTTGACAAAAGCCTTCATCTCCACCTTAAACTTTCAGAATTGAACATTTAATACAGATGATTCTGTGTGAAAAGACCGAAAACTTAGGACAGATGATTTCCCATCAATCCCATGTAATTGTTCCCATGTTCACTGAAGCATATTTCTTTCTTAATGTGTGAATAAATGATGATCAAAATTGGTTGTGCTACTGATGAGATACCATGGGTCTCTTCCCTCTTAATCGAGATCTAAAGTGGGTTTTTATTTGTTTTATTTTTTAGAAAATTACAGATAAAAAGTAAAATAAAATTTACTTTATTAAAGTATTTTCAAATGGTTAATCTTTTTTAAAAATAGATCACGCTACACATTCATAATTTTATTACTCACAAACCAACCAGTCCATGATGTCTTTTCAATAAAAAAAAATTTGAATTTCTAGTGGATTTTATTTCAAGTTCTTTGTTATAAAAAATTTTGAAAATAAAATATTAGGCAGTTAGAATTTTGTATGTTCAATAAAATTTGAATAGATTAAAAAAAAAATCAAGGGAAGTTAAATTGTACAGTTTTTTTTTTTTTTATATATAATTTTTTTAAGAGTATGATGTGTGTGTATTTATAGCTATTATATGTATTAACATTTATAAATATATAGTCTTGACCACCCTAAAATTTTGTAAAACATAAATTCTTACTAATATAATTTAATAATATGTTTTTTTTTTAAATTACAATCAACTAATACTTGGAAGGTCACATGTTCAATTCTTCACAACACCTTTTTGTGTAGAGCTTAATGCACATCGTCTCTTTAATGTGACTTATCTCTCTTGTGTATGTATTTTGTAGACTATTATAAATGAGTGGAGTTTACTTAGAACATACCCTTGAATAGTGATTATAGATTTACTTCATCACCCAAAAGAAAATTACAATCAACGTACTAATCAAATTCAAAATATTACAATTAATTGATAAGTTCTAAATCAAATGAGTAAAATCTTAAATACGAGCAGAAATATTGTAACAATGAAGCAATCATATGAATAGGGTTATGGTTAAATCATGTTAGAGTAGTCCTCTCGATCTCTAAAACCTAAAGTACAAGGCTGAACAATTGGTAAAAATATCGATCCCCCGCAATTGAGAAGAGCCTTTGAATGATCAGGATAGAACGAGCATGAGGAATGGACTACTTTCAACTATCTCTCCAAGGGAGTTCCCTACACCCTCTAGTTCTTACTCTTGTTGTCTTGCATGATTTAACCATAGCTCATTCATATGATTGCTTCATTGTTACATGCCCCCACCCCATTTTATCCCCACCCCCACACTTTGTCTTTGTGTTGATTTGCTTGAGGGCAAACAAGGTTTGAGTGGGGGGAGGTTTGAAATTGTTGTGAGTATCTTGTGCTTTCTTTGTGTTCATACTCTTATAAAGAATTGGTAAATTGATTGTGCATTTGAGCTCTTGGGTGTGCGGTTGTTCATCCTACCTTGCATTTTTGTGAAATGGGTGTTATAGCTCAATTGGTTGAATTTTTTTGGAAATGGGTGAGTTTTGGATAGATCTCAACTAGGTTTACATTTCTTGCATGCTTAGCTTGTTTGAGGTTCAATCCACCACTTTCATGGACCTCGGTTAAGGATCTCTCAAAATGGGAGTGTACACGGGATAGTGTGTGGAATGTAAGGTGCCAAGGCCCGGAATGAACTTTCTTGGTGTGATACAAGGCAAAAGGTGATATTTTCTTATGGTGAGTTGTGTGATTCCATACTCCCATTGAAAAAGGCATGAGGGATGCAAAAGAGACAACGGAAACAGTTAAAAGAGACTTTAAGTATCCTTGCTTGAGATCAGAGGGAAAAATATGAGGTGAGCCATCTCGTATCACCTAGACAATCATTGCACAGACTTCAAAAAAGCGTAGAACTCTACGTGAAGGCGGTTGACTCGACGGTGTGTACTAGGGTGATAAGAAGAAAGAAGGAAATTCATGCTAAGCGAAAACGCGTAGAGCGGCTTGTGTCACACAATCACACTTGATTAAATGGGTCTTTGAGGTCAAATGTGGCCAAGTTTAGAAAGTTTGTATGCATTGTTCCTATTAGTGTGCTCCACTTGGTAGGCCCTTGGAGGTTGTGGATTGAATCAAACCCTTTTGCTTGTGATTAAGTATGTTGAGAGGTGTCCCATGAAAAATACGAAGTGATCTTGGTTTTTGATTTCCTTAAATTTTGATTTGATTGAGGGTGTTACAATCACTTCACCACATCTTCAAGGTAGGGGAGGAACAACACATTCTTGACTTCTTGTGCATAGTTTATTTACACAACCTTTGGAAGATTGCTTTGAGGGTACTTGACGTTTCTATTTGCTTGTGTGAGTTTTGTCTTGCTTGAGGGGAAGAAAGATCTAAGTGTGAGGAGTAATAATATTAAATAATAGTCATATTAGAATTTGGAATTTCAAATATGCATAAATATAATTTATTATTTATTCAATTGGAAGAATATTATATTCAATATTTAATATCTTTTGGAATGTCCACGAGGTGTCCTGAGCAGGCCCTTCTAACAGGAGGCACCTTTAAGCCCGTACCATACTCAAACTAATCCCCGCTCGGACCGGGCCGGCCCAATTAAGGGGCAAAGTGCTGGCCATATTGGTTTCTCCGTACAAGGGGGGGATCGAACTCCCGACCTCCTCTTAAGGGGCAATATTTAATATCTTAGATTAAACTAAAATTCTTTTCAAAAAAAGATAAAATTAAAATTTAAAATTACTTAGTAAAATTTAATAGATGCATTATTATACTCACTTCATTAATACTCTCTTTTTAGAAAGCGATTAAATTATTGATAAGTCATAACTCTCACCAATTACAAATTTTGTTTAGTACGTTACCTGAAGTTGTACGTTATTGGCACTATGGTAAAGTTATAAATGTCTACTTCTCTTCTAATTAATTAAACAAATTAAATTAAAGTTGACTTCTATCCAGTGTACCAAATCAATGGGCATCCACTGGATTATTATCAAAAAAATTTAGTAAGCTTAATTGTTAATTTTATAGTTAGTGAAGCGAACCATAGAAAATCTTTTTAATTAGTTTGATTTTTTTTAAAAAAAAAATTCCCAAAATACAATTTTAAAGGAATTTGAACACATATTGATAGTGTATGTAATTAATTAGATTCTGTGTGTGTGTGTGTAATATACAAAGAGTCAAGTTTATATTATTATTATTATTATTATTATTATTATTATTTTTGAATACAACTGACCCTATTACATGCGATATGTTTTATTAAGATGAATGAGTTTAAGTACAAATTTATTAGAGTATAAAGTTTGAGCTTAGAAGGCTTTTGTTTGGTCTAGTATAGTATAAGAAAAGTAAATATTCGGATCCTAAAACTAGTAGATGAGATCTCTATTTATAGTAGTTTAGCAGAGAACACAATACTAGAATCCCCACCAATGTGTTTGACATGGTAACATATGGATAGACGCTTAGACCAGTACTGGCATGTGTCAACTGTTGAGGTAACGGTTGGTGTAGACGTGTAGTATCTGCAAATTAAATTTGACTTATCTCTTTGTCAACAACGTCCAACCTTGATGATCGGTTCCTCACCTTAATGACCAAAAAAGACGTGAATTAAAACTTAAAAGTGCCTAGAGCTTATGTTATTGTGCTAGTAAACATGTTATATAACCCCATAGCCATAGCATACCAAACTTGTCATGAAAATCTAGGAGAGGCAAAATCTCACAAAAAGTTTCACAATATTTTAAAACCCCAATATTTTAGGGCTTATGTCTCATCTCTATCTAAAACTTCATGGGGCAGGTAGAGAAGTGCAAGTGCATCAATTTCCTCTTGGAATATAAAGTAGTATAATCACTTCCCATTATATTATTCACATTCTTTGTTTGGTGACTTGTCCCCCAAATGATGACAATATGCAAACATAATCTTTATTACTTTATATATTTTATATGATATGATATATTAGTATATACTTTCTCCAATCGTCATCTCTTCTTTTTTTTTTTTTCCTAAATAAATAAATAAACAATTTTATTTTTTTAAAGAGTTGAATCAATCATTCTTCAACTAAAGGTAATTAGGTTGATTTAATTAAGTTAATAATTAACTAATGTTTTCTTTATTTGTTCAAAATCATGGGAGGTTTGGAGCTAGCGTTTATTAAAGAATACTTAATGTTCAAGTAGTATATATGGGTTGTAGGCCGTCCCTTCCATGGCAACCAAAAGTCTCCATCAAATTTAATTAATTTTTTTTTTCTGAGTACATCAAATTTAATTAGTATAGGGATAAATTGAATATTAATTATGTGTTTGAGCGAATAATATTGTTTTGGCCAGCCACTTTTTAGAGAATTGTTGAATAAATGACAATCACTCTAATGCAGAAATTAAAATCGACAGTCTATTAGAACAATATAATTATTTGAGATGTCTATATATACATACCTATTTCCTCCGGTCTCATTACCATCACTACAATTACTTTGATTTCAGCACTATTTCAAACACATTTTAAATAAGCCTAGTCGTCTATCTATAAATTTTTTTTCTCAATGCATAGAACAAACAAGTAGCACAAAATCAGAACAAAACTAAAAGAAATGTGATCATGTCAACCCAATATGATTCCCTATCAGTAGAGAATCTAAATTCTAGAACGCCCTGATAACCACGTTGCAAATCGAATCTCATTTGTAGCCATTCAATCTTCATAGCTATTAATTACTTCATTTGAATGTGTGTGTATGTATGTGTGTGTGTGTGTATATATATATATATATATATATATATATATATATATATATATATATATATATATGACTATTGAGCATATATAATACATAAATATAAATATGCATGCAGTGTATCAAAAACAATCCATGCACAAGGTCATGAGTCCGTAAATTCAAATCCCCACATCACCCGATAAACATAAATGTGCAATCTAACCACCAGCTAACATGAAAATTAAAATATTAGTCAAAATTTCAATTTTTTTTCCCATGTACTTGGTACGTCGTACTATATAGCGTAATACATAATAAGGTTGTTGGCCCTAGAAGGCCAGAAGGGTTGTTATATAACAACCATAAGTCAAATGCCCCAATGCATATGCAAGTTATTTGTGGCTGATTTTGATTTTGACAACCTCGTTATCCTAATCATCGTCCATTTGTTGTTGTTGTAAGCATGATTTGTTCCACATTCAACTCCTTTCTTTAATGCTTAGAATGATTGTCAACCTCAAACCACATGACACTACAACCAATGAGTAAAAATGATTTAGAAAATCTTGCAAGTGGAAATTACACATGGTTTGCAAAGTAAACTATATCTATACGCATTTTATATCATATTGTAACTTTTTCAATGATTTTAACTTATTTTATAAAGTAGAAATGATGATGAATAAGGAATTTACCACTTACTATTATTATTATTATTTTTTGAAGTCAATAGTTTGTTTAGATTTTTATAATTCTAATTTCGATCACATCACTACTATTTTTTTTTTTTTCATTTTAACCATCTTGTTTAAAATTAATTAGATTTAATTTAGTCTTTAACTATCGAAAATTTTTTAAATTTAGCCCAACATTATTGTCACTTTCAGTTTTCAACAATATGATAGGACAAAAAGTAAAACATTTTTAATAATTATGATGAATCAAAATTTAGTCTATTTTAAACTTGATGGAGTGTTTACTCTATTTATTTGATATATATTCTATCTGTGTAAACATGCATCATCACCATTTTACTTATTATTGTATTCTTTTAATTATCATCAAGTTAGAATGGTTATTTGTAGGTTGGGAAGTCAATTTTCCTCGTCCCTGGTGGCAATCTCCGATCTATGCCCCAATAGGGACGAGGAAGGAGAAAATTTTGGAGAACGAGAGAGGGGATGGAGAGTGTATGTTTTCAATTCCCAATCGGGATGTGGACAATGATGCATGGGGATACGGATACCCCTCCCCGTCCCGTCTATGATTTTTTAAAATATAATAATAATAATAATAATAATAATAATAATAATAATAATAATAATAATAATAATAATAATGTTATTGTTGTTGTAGATAGGCTATTTAGATATTGGATGTGTTATATTTTGTATGAAAATTATTTAAATAATATATTTTACATTTTGATTGTTATTGAAAATTAATGAAGATTTAATTATTCTAAAACTAAAATTTTAATATTTAATTTTTTAACGTAAATATTGTGAATTATACTAGTTTGACTATTATTTAAACAAAAAAAACTATTTTAATTAAAGTTTAACCGGTATTCCCCGTCTCGTACTGAAAATTCTCCGTGGGGATGGGGAAAGATTTATCATCCCCGACGGGATGGGGATGGGAACGAGGATTGGGGTGGGATTTTGGGGACAGGGACAAGGGTATACTCCCCACTTCCGCCTCGTTGACATCTCTAATTATTTGGGTCAAGTATTATAATAAAAAAAATAATTAATTAAAGACTAGGTTACTAATAGGTGTAGATTATATTAAATGACTTGAATCTCTTCTGGCCAACTTAATCAATGGCCTATTAAGGTAGGGTTGCCCAATAAGTCTTCAATACCTTGTTTCATTCATTTCATGAAATGTCAAGATCAATATGCTCAGATTTGCATCATGCATTCTTATTATACCTTTTACTCATTATATGACTTGACAAGAATAATTGTAATAATTTTAATGATTGGATCGAAATGAGTAGAATTAATTTTTATTGCACCCATTTTTACACACATGTAATAAGATTGTGAAAAATACATCTCGCATGGCTAATATTAATGTTAGGATCATGTAGTAAAGGATGCCACGATTTGTCTAATTATAATTGAACTAAAGACTAATTTGGATAAACATTTTAAATAAGTAATTTATCATAACTGTTGTTACATTTTCTTTTTAAAATTCTTTCTTAATTTTTTTAATGTGACATTGTTGAGCATATATATATAATATATAAACATATATAAATGTGCAATCCAACTATCAGCTTAGGCTTTTAGTTGAGATGGAGCACATGCTCCAATGACATTACAACATAAAATAGCATAATGCAACTATCAGCCTAGAGTTTTAGTTTAAGAAATTGACTTTGACTTTGATAATCAAGATTTTAGTCAAATAAAATAGCATAATGCAAATTTTGAGAAAGAAAGTTGAAACGATGGTATTTAAAGAATGTTAGGCTTTTCTTTTGAATAACACAATAAGTTTGTTTTTTTTTAGTACTATTGACTCAATTACAATGTAGTATCTGTCTATACATACTTTCTCAACATATTAAAGCACAAATAGTCCCATTTGAAATAAGTTTTTGTGCATGTAATGATTGAAAGTAGTTTTCTCTTTGTCTACTACGTTACTACTTCGGAGAGGAAAAGGTAAAACAAAAGAGAAAAAATATAACTATAATGTATACATAAATGGTCAAAAGGTCCCAATAAAGCGTTAAAAGTGATCCGTTACACTAAACAATATTTATGAGATATAAATATAAAGTAATGTGAAACAATGATTATTGGTGGTTGCCATGCCTATTTGTTCACTCCCCCATGCCAATGTCATACGCTACATTGTCTAATCAAAATTGAACTAAGGCTCAATTTTGATAAGATTTTTAATTAAGTAATTTATCACATTTTCCTTTTAAAATTATTTCTTAATCCACACTCACATGAAAATTTATTCTTAGGATAAAATTAAGAATCAATCATAGTTGTTTATCTGAAAAAAAATCTAAAGGATATGATGTGATTTGAAAAAA